>CM040434.1:19370507-19391449 GCA_022702705.1 Papilionanthe hookeriana x Papilionanthe teres | reverse complement strand
AAACTTCAGTCATGTGGATCGTGTGAGGAATCATGCAGGACCGCGGAGGAGTTATGGAAGCCAGGTTAAATAGCTTATAAATATCAACACATTGCAGACTTATGGAGGATTGATGCTAGTGGTTTATTCTGCTTGCTGTGGAGATCCCTTCTTCTTCTTCTAGTGCAGAAGACAGGTTGAGTTCTATGGGGGTAGTAGCCTATGAATACAGGAAGATTGTTGATTAATTCTTCTTCAAGTTGTTGTAAAGGAGGCAAAACTAACTCTTTTTGTATACATTATGTGTTCTTTCATTCATAAAAATTGGATAGTATATTTCTCTTTGGTTCAATGAATCTGAATGGTGTTCTTATTATGCTTGTTAAGTAGATTTTTTAATCTTCCTTATGATGATTAAGTAGGATGGATGGAATGAGAATTGCTAAGTATTTTAATTACTTTATATGGTGATGATTAATCTTCATCACTTAATTTATTTTTATTATGGCCAAGTGAGTTGTTAAAACATGTTGTGAACCATAAATCATGGGAAAGTCTATGGTAGAATCAACTAGGTTAGTCACAAGAAACTATGGGGCATAGATGGATATGACTTATAGGAGATGCAAATGATAGGAAAATATTCTTTGATTGGTTAGCTATGTGATTTATGAGAATAATTCATTTCTAACCAAGCTTTTTTATACATTCAGAAGGGGGTAAAGAAGACTTTTGCTCCTATTTGTCACACGACCTTTCTACTAGCAATTCTCTATTCCATGAAATATTTTTAACTCATTACAAGGAAGAACCACTAAGTAGTTGACACTTTCAATATAATTGTGATAATTTATAATTAATTTTGTAGGACTTTAACTTTTAAATTGTTTTGATACATTATGATTACTTTGTAAGACTATAAGAAAACCCAAATTTCAGGATAGGACTAAACTCAGTAGCTTGAACTATTCCTAACAAGGATTACATATTTCCCCGTGGGATCAACATTCTAGACTCTAAATTCTGATATTAATGATATAACACATGCACTTGTGAGAGCCCCCTGTGTGCTGTAGCCCCTGGGATAGGTATCATGCGCCAAGGCTAGGGCATGGGTGTGCCCTTGCAGACCTCCGTTTTCATGCCCTAAACACTTGCTAGAGAGTCTCGATGGATTTATTTGGGCTATGGGTTACTACACATGAATTGAATATGGTCCCATATTTTTGAGTAAATGTCCCAATCATGTGACATCATAAGTCGATGCCAACAATTGTATTACGGTCAACACGTGTGTGATTGTGCTAAGGATCCAAGAGATCTAACATACGTCACCTAGGTATTATTTCAAAATTTTAAAAAAAATTATATTATTTATATCCATCATATTTTAAAATTTAGGAATCTATATTTTAGACCAAAAGTATGGTCAAGCTTTGAAATATATTTTACTCAAAACTATAATCTTTTAAATGATGCGTATTAGATCTCTTAGATCATTAAGATGGGGACAGGGACAGTGATCTCGTTAAATCACACACTGTCCATAGCCACAATTTTTGCACATACGTAGATGTATGTGACTATGTCACATTACTTCTAGATGTTTATTTAGAATAGGGTGGGGTATAGTTAGGATTTATATATATCTAGCTATTGTTCCCTAGTTTGTGTATAGTCAGACATTTTTTGTGTTGCCCTTTTATATGTTTATTCAGTGTGAAGTGTTTGCACTAGTATGTTAGAGGCAGTCATTTTTGCAGGGAACCATGTTCAACAGAGATGCGCAACCATGATTTGAGTTAATATCTTTTTGCAGGTGTTGTTTAGCTCCCCTCCTACCGAGCATGGTTCACTGTATGATTGCATGAGATAATCTGCACTAATATTTTCAATACAATTTGTTTTTTTTTTTATTTCACATGAACTTTTGTTTAGATTCTCTAGCATTGATTCTATGTGAAAAGTGAGATACGATCATAGGTTCCAAGACGGTTGATATTCAGAATCACGTGGCATAGACCAGGAGTAGTGTTTCTATGACTCATACCTTAGTTTTGAATTTACTTTATTGTATAGAAATTAGAATCAGGCATGTATATATGATGCCTGAACACCTTTTTTTTTGGATAATTGGTCGACCTAACGATCCCTGACCTATTTTATTATTTTTGTTCATGTAGCCTGTTTATTTTTACGCAAAGAGATGAACTCTTGCTTTATTTTGATTATAGTTTTCCGGGCGCTTTGCACAAGCACTTATGCTCATTAGGACACAATGATTTCTATTAAATACTGTTGGCATCAATTTTTGATGTCATGAGTGTATGGTATCCACCTGCGTGACTCGGGATAGTCTACGACACGTTCGTAGCATCTGGTAGTTCAGACACCCACCCGTGACCTTTCAGCGCGTGTTGAGGGGCACGTTGCCGAGTTCATGCGGCTAGGCTTTGGCTTTCGCTAGGCGAACGGCTGGTCGGCATTTTTACACATCGACGACTCTGGATGATGAAATAGACGACGCGAGTGAGCCCGGAACGTCGATTTTACCTAAAGAGATGTTTATTTCACTGCGAGGATTTATTCAACGAAAAAAAGGACGTGAGAATATAATAATAATAATAATAATATTATTATTATTATTATATTATTATTATTATAATAAAAATACTATTATTGTTATTATATTATAATGAAATAAAACAAAAAAAACTATTATCCCTTACCTTATCTCTCGCGCATGCCATAAGCTATCAATATATAAGTATATATATATATTTGTATATATATATAAGTATATATATATATATATAAAAGATCTCGCATGGCTGCCTCTCTCATCTATCCCTTGCCCTCTCTCTTAGTTGTCCATTGCATGCAGCTACCAAAATAAGATAAGAAAATTATTAATAAACAAAGTGAATCCTATTCTATTGTATCAGCTCACGCATGCTGCTAAAAAAAGAATAAAAAAACTCATGCTCCTAGCCTCCTCGAGCTGCGAACTCCTTCATTTATCACTTTCCTTTTTTCTTCTCTCCCTGACAAAAAAGAAAATAAATGAAGCTCTCTACCATTCCTTGGGAAGCTCTCCGTAGCTCCCTCCGGGCTCTCGCGTGAAACCTCACCGGCGGCCGTCCCTCCTGCTGGCAACCGACGACCACCTCGCCACCGATGCCGCCATTCCGGTAGTCCTTCTTTAGTCGCTAGCCGAGCCACACACATGCCTCACCTGGCTATCGCGATAAACAGGCTTGGATGCTCGCCGCCACCGCTCCTTGTCGGCAAGCACCTCTCGTCGGCCAGCCTTCTTCGCCGACGATCACCTCGGCACCTCCTTTTTCTCCGGCATTTCTTCTTTCCTTGGCCTATCCGCATGCCGAACTCGGACACCGACTTCTTCCCCTTGCCAGTCTAAGCTCCTCCGCTCCCGCCGACAAGCTCTTAGTTTGCCGCCAACAGAGACATGAAATTCCTATATATATATATATATATATATATATATATATATATATATATATATATATATATATATATATATATATATATATATTCTTCTCTTGTCACACTGCTCTTACCTGCAATTATGGATTTTGATGGTGTTGGAAAGCATGAAGATAAACTCGTTGCATCGAGCTCTCCTACACCTTTCTCATGACTCCGTGCTTGCGAGACAAATTCGAGTAAGACTTCGATCCAAGTGAACCCTCTCACAGAGGTACCTTTCTGATCGCATTTTTATATGCCAAAAAATCATTTATTTTGGGTACTTTGCATACCTCACTCGTTCTTGCTTTCCTTGTGTCATTGCGAGATCCGCCGGGAAGTGCATCTCATTAGCTCCCGCTTTCTTTCGTTACGAGGTACATGATCCATGGTCGTACTAGCGAGAAAGAGGCTTGGAGCAAGCAAAGAAAACGCGCCTTCAACCGCCACGGTGGTAAGATCCCCTAAACTTCTAGCTGGCCCTAGGTTTAATTATGTGTAGGCGTGTGGGTTCGGTCGCCCACACGGGGTGCGTGCGCTGGCGTGAGCCAGAGCGATGACGTGCCTATGTGATTAATCGTTTATTTTCCTAGAGTTAGCCTTTATGTTAGGATTTCTTTTGCGTGGCCAAATATCTTCCGTAGAGCCGAGTGTCTCCCCGTTGTTGTGAGCCTTAGCACCAGTCCTGATGGGTAGGAGTCCCTCACTCCCCTTACTCTGGATTCCTCAGTTTTTACTTGGAGAAACTGAAAGGTCGGATTTGGCAAAGCGAGAGAAGCTTTGTAGCTGGCTCGCTTTGCAAAGTCCGGAGGAGTTTCGCGAAATGGGGAAAGCTTTGTAGCTAACCCATTTAGCGACGTCGTTGAGAGTTTTCCCCTCGGACATCCGGGGAGAAACTCCCCACATTTCCTCGCCAAGCAAGAGGCGGCGACGCCGCACATCCAAGAGTCTCAGCCCTAGGTTTCCCAGGCGAGGTCGTTAGTACGAGCGTGGCTCGCTATCACATGTGGTCACTTGCACCTCATTATTTGCATGTGTATGCCCTGCATAGCATATCACGCACCTATACATGCACTTGCACTCACTCTTGCATTTGCACCTTGCACTTACACTTGCATTTTGCACTTGCACCGACACCACTTGTGCCTTGATCGGTCGTCCCAGACCGGTCGGTACCACTTGTGCATCAACTGGCCACCCTAAACCAGTTGTCACAACACTTTGGTTCGACCGACCACCATAGTTCGGTCCACCGACCACCATAGTTCGGTCCACCGACCACCTGCACCACTGCATGTTGTGTATGTTCATTTGCACGATCATTTGCATGTTCACCTACCTATATTGCATATCCTGAGGTCACTGCCGCCACGGCATACCTCTTCGGGCCACTGCCGCCACGGCACGCCCATCCTTTTGGTCACTGCCGCCCCGGCATACCTCCTCGGGCCCCTGTCTCCACGATATGCTCATCCTTCGGGTCACTGCCTCCACGGCACACCCATTTCTCTAGGGCCCCTGCCTCCACGGCACGCCCACCTTCGGGTCACTGCCGCTACGGCACACCCATTTGTTCGGGCCGCTGCCTCCACGGCATGCCCATCCTTTCCCGAGTCATTGTTCCACGGTACACTCATCACTTCTGTCACATGACTGTCTGCATTTGCATTTGCATGTTTACATGGTAGCGAGCCAGGCTCGTTAGGAGAGTGACCCCGTGTCATTCGCGATGCCTTAACGAGCATTGCTTGCTGGGTTGATCCCAATGAGCAATGCGAGTCAAGTCATCGAGATTGACACGAGTATGACTGTGCTAAGGATCCAATGGATCTAACTAGTGTCACCCTTCTTTGTGACGCCCTTTAGATCCTTTAGATCTTTAGGTCGGGGCCGGTGCGGCGACCCCGTCAAAGTCATATTATACCCGTACTTACCACGCACTTAGACACTCAGGTTAATGCACTCTTCGTTAGATGGTGTGCTAGGCTAGGATTAGGATGCTAGGTAGTCTTTTTGATGTCCGGCTATTGTTCTTTGATGAATTGGTTGCCCTAGCCGGGTATCCTTCTTCTCGCACTCGTGATTATGATGTGATCGCATGCCGCATATGTATGATAGTGTGTTAGGGCGCTTTTCTCGCGGGAGTCATGCCTCTATGTGCGCACGAGTACCGCTATGGGGGAGCAAGTAATGATTTCGATAATCTGCTTCGCAGTGTCCGTTTAGCTCCCCCACTTATAAGGCATGGCTCATTATACGTCATATGCATGCGAGCATTCCCGCTAATACTTGTTTTCATGCAGGATTGAGTCTTTTCTTTTCTTATGTACTTTTAGAGTCTAGGAGAGTCTTGTAGTAGAAATAAGATACGGGCATGGGTTCCGAGGCGCTTTAAAGCTAGAACCACGTGGAGGGGACCAGGAGCAATGCTCGTGCCCTGTATCTTAATTCTGTATTTTTATATTGTTGTATAGAATTAGGACCGGACATGTATATGTGGAGTCCGGCCGCTTTTACTGCTTTTCTTGGGACATGTCGCCGGTCCAGCGGCATTTTGGCCTCTTTTAATTTATTATGGAGTGCTTTCTTTCTTGTTTTTATTGCATATTTGCATGCCTGCATGTGTTTTCCTTGTTTCTTTCTGTGATCTGGGACTTCACGATACTATTTAGGCTCTTTAAGGACCCTAAAATTGTAAGCTTTATATATTAATAATCCTAATAAAATATTCAAGATAAATGAATTTTAGGATTAAAATATTCAAGATTTTAAAATCTGCACTTTTACTTTCTTGCATGGCCTTCGGGCCGGATTTTAAATGGGTTGCATTGCATGGCTATCACCCAAGTCATACTAATAGGGCCTCCACATTATTTAAAGACCGCTCTAGATAACCACATTCATATTTGCATGTCCCGAGGAGGAGTCCCCGTGCTTCTCCAACCTGACTGGCCCAGCATACCTTTATAGGTGGTTGTCTAGTGCGCTTAGGGTGTTAGAAGGCTCCCCGACCCAGACGGGGTGTAAGTCCTTTTGTTTGGAGCGTTTCCAGCTTTGTAGCTGAACCTCTCTTCCTCTTCTTTCCTGAGGCATCTTTGCCGCTTTGGCAGGTGTGAGACCCACCTCTTGGAGCTCCAGCTTATAGTCATAGGATAGAGTTTCCTTCCTCTGACCTTAGGGCTACCGAGGCCTCCGTGGATAATGCAATTCTTGGATTGCTGACCGGGGATCTCAGGACGTGCTGGGTCGACTACCTTCACGACCGGGTAGACTTAGGGTCCTACTGCTTGGGATGACGGGTCTGTGGTACCCCGACTTGGCTACCTCTACCCCTTTAGGATTACTCCTCTCTTCATTTGACTACCCCTATCGAGCCCTTTCGCTCCTCGACTTCGTTGATATCATTTTGACGGCCCGATACCGATGAGCCGCCGCCCATTTGGGATACGACGATTTGTCATCCGCCCTTATGGCCCGGATGTGCTTCGACGTGTCGGGATATCCCCGTCGAGATGATTTAGGTTATTCTCGTGGGTCTCGTATGCCGATGAGTCCGTTACCCATTCGGGGACCGTGAGAGACTCACTCTCTTCCCCGTAGTCTAGCAGGAGCTTTGAAAGCATCGTGGCGTTCCCACACGGAATAACCTTCCTTTGAGTACCTATTGCCCCAGGTTCATGATACTATAAGTGAAACTCCTTTTATCGAGAGTATTCTTGGGTACCCCCCAAGATGTAATTAACCAAGTGGGATACGTCCCCTTGGGAGTGCTCTTGACCCCAGAACATGCACCTACACCTGACTCTCTGGTTATGGGTAGTCTACGTAGGCATTCTTTCGCGGATATCGGTTTAAGGTGCTTTTTCGCCCGAACTTATTTGGGAGGACACTCTTAACCTATCCTCGCGAGGTTTATCGCACGTAGGCTCTCCACGTTTTACGTTTTCTCTTGTTTGTCGCATTGTCGTATGTCCCTTCTTATTCGGTTCCTCTCTTCTTCGAATCACTTATCTAATTCGGGTGGGAGATTTATTCGAATGTGGGAAGTATACGATGATCGACAGACTGGCGACTCCTTCTAAAATAAAAGAGAGAAAAACGAACGAAAACAGATTGGCGACTCCGCTGGGGATGAGTCTCTCTCTCCATACTTGGAGTTTTCGCTTATGAGTCTTGCGGATCCCAGCGTATTCGCAAGATTGGCGACTCCGCTGAGGAAGAGCCTCTCTCTCCATACTTGGAGTTTCGCTTCTGGGGTTATAGCCTCTCTCCATACTTGGAGTTTCGCTCATATTATCGTGTCCTAGTTCTCTTCCTTCGAGTCACAGTTGAGCCTTTTGTGAGCACTTGGTTTTCAGTCCATGTGTCAGTTGCTAGGGGTAGCAACTCGATGCATTCTGTCCCTTTTGTCACCCTCGACAGTTCGGTTGCTGCATTATCGTATGCATCGATGTCGTTGTAGTCTTGTGATTGGTTTCTTGATCTTTCCTTATTTTGGATCGTTGTCCCTTTTTGCCCCGCTACGCGGAAGAGCAGAGAGGTGGACACGATCGTTGTTGCTGGGGGGAACTCCTTTCCCTCTCCCCGAGCGTTTCTGTGCTCCTGAGGGTGTCATAACCTTCAGTTCCTTCGAGCACCCTTGTGGGGTTACCTTACGTAATCCTACGCCCTTTGAGACATTTGCTCTGTGCCCTCCCCTTAAAGGGGAGATGTGCATATTGAGTTGTTTCTATGCCCTCTCAGGCGTTTTGCTCTTTGGTCTTCTCTTAAAAGGGGAGACATGCATATGGAGTTGTTCCTACGCCATCTGAGGCATCTTCCTCCGTGTCCTCCCCCCCTAAAAGGGAGTCGTGCACATTTAGTTGTTCCCGCTGCAGCAGCTCGCTTCGCGCACGCTTCTTTTGCAAAAAGAGGCTGTAGCTAGAAAGCGATGTGCCACAGCACTTAACAGTCTTTTTTCAGACTTTTTCCTCCATGTTCTCATGGATCTCCCTGCCAGAGGTAGGTGAGTTCTTCTTTTAGCAGTAGGTTTGTCACTGCTGTCGTCGTTGTGACATCTGTCCCAACTTTCTTTCTGTTCTGGTTTCCCCTGAGGATCCACCTGTCCCTCGATTAGGCAGGAAGGCCAGGAGGACTAGGAATAGATTCCTGTAAATTTAGCAGCATTTCTTGTATCAGGTTTTTATACCTATTCTAACTCCGGTTTAGGAGGTGCCTTCGCCCCCCATTTTGAGTCGTTTTTACTACTGTCCCCGTTGAGCGGACCACGTCCCTATTGGACATTTGCTACATGCCTTCCTTTGAAAAGAAGTTGTGCATGTAGTACTACTTTCGGTGTAGCAAACCGTATCGGTGCTACTTTTCCTTCGAGGAAGAGTCTAGTACTATATGGCGATATGCTACAACGCTCTTTCATGTTTACTAGCCTCCATTTTAGTCCTTCCATTTGTTGAGGATTTCCATCCACGCGGATGTTGCATTATGTAAGAGTGTTAGAGTTACCTGTTATGGTACCGTCCTCTGGCAGTGTGGACCGGGTCCCCGCCATGATTTGTTTTGGTTCCTGTCAGGGATTGACATTAAATCTCATTAGCTGTGAATCGCCTTTTTCATCCTCTGGCGGTGTGTACTGGGTCCCCGCCATGAGTTATTCAGATTCCAACACGGGATGACTCTTAGATCCCGTTGGCTAAGAATCATTTCACTTCTCTGTCTGGCTGGGCTAATTATTCTTCGGTCCATGATAGGCCGTAAGGGCTCTCCCTCCTTAGGATGCGGATTGCTCTAAACCTGCTATCCATATTAATGACTCCACTACATATCTCTTTGTTAAGAAGATTATTGGAGCAGTTTCCCTCTTCGAGGACTGGGTCCTCTTCCATGAAAGAAGTTCCTCACCCGGACCCTTCAGATGTCCAAGAACTTCTTTATTCTTCTTATCCTGTAGGCCCTTGTAGTAGGAGACCGAGGTTCCCCTGTCAGTCCATTACAAGGCCGGGATATTTGCTTTCTGTCATACATGCTACGAGACCCATCGAGGTGTTGCATGGAACCCTTGGTGTGGTACTCTGAGCAACTGTACAAGATCTTGTACCAGGTATCATTGATGATCCAGTTGTAGTGGTTTTGCCCACATTTTATTTGCCCGCTCTTTTCACAAGTCATAAGGAAAATGTTGTGGCTGCCTCTTCATCACGCTAGATGAATTTGTCCTATGTTGATAAATGGAGATCGGGGGCGCACCTCTGTTGATTCTCACCTTATTTAAGGACAGAAGTTGATCACCCTGCTGTGGCGAATACCCAGTGTTTAGGTAAAATGTTGCCACCACGTCTCTCGATATCCCGACGCTGCATGTAGAATGACTTTCTACATTTGACGGCGAGGGGTTTCCCTGCCTTTGTTTTAAAGAGTGTTTATTCTACCTCTTTCACCTAAAAGCAAGGCTATGATGGATGTTTCAAACTCTAATTGGGGAATACTCCCCCAAAACCTCTTGTTGATAACATGTTGTATTGACTAGATCATTTGCTAGTCTTAGTCGATCCATGTTAAGCCGGGATGCACATCTCCCAGGCTGTTTGAGAGTGTCTCATTTGATTTGAGCTATGTTCGCCTTTTGGCTAAGCTCTTGATGAGGGCATTTCGTTGGTAAGACTATCCCACATGTCTAAGCATTTGACTTAGTCAGTTACTCTGAACCTGACTAGGATTCAGTGCTTCACCTATCTAGAATCTTATTGAATTTTTAGTCCGTTCTTGGTGAGAAAGCATCATTGTGAGATTGATATGTTTCCTATATCCGACATCATGGATATGTGTTGTTTGACTTGGTTGACTTTTATCACCTTGTCGATAGTCATGTTGAACTGATCAGAGCATTTTGTCTCTACAATTAGTCCATGACTTGTTGGGATACCACGGTATCCGACGTTAACGGTTAGACCTCTCTACTTATCTAACCGAGATATCTCTGCATCTCTTGATGCTCCGACTCCACTCTCTGAAGGTCGTTGAGATGCTTCCAGAAGGAACCGCTCCACTTAGTTGATCTTGTCTTCGATTCACCTTTGATGATTCTTGAGGTTGAATCTAGGATAGATCCTAAAGATGAGTTTAAACAAGACCATGTATGCACCTTCATAGGATTTGTAAATCCTCATGATTTAGGGGATTTGAACTAAGTCTCGATGACCAAATCCCTTACTTTAATGAAATTTCACCGAAGTTCTGAGAACACCTCAGAGTGACTAGATGGGTGTCATTAAGATGTGAGTAGTTTCAGAGAGTATTTAGATCTCTTATTTTTCCATTCAGATAGACCGATGGAAGCTTGACAATTAATGAGTCGTAAAATCCTAAGAATCTTTATTCGGGAGATTTTTGAGTAAAAAGAAATTACTTTATATCAAAAAGAAGCTCACCAGATATAGTCATTCTCAGGAAAACAAAAAGTGTGAAATGCTTCAAAAAAAAAAAAGAAAAAAGAAAAAAAAATGATCAACACTCCTGAGAAGAAGCTCGAGGTGAGTAGAAAAATCATAAATTTCAATATAAAGAGTTTGTTGATTTCAAAATTCTCCTGATTAAGATCCTTAGGATATTATGCTCAGAGAATTGTTTAAGTGACATTGGGATGACTGATAAATCAGTAATGGATTTAAAGACATCTCTAAAATGAAAATGTTTCCTTAACACCCGGATACGAATGACGATGCCTATTTGGGATAAGGGTGAAAAGAATTAAAGGATAGGGGCTAAGGAAAAGTACTCAGGGAAAATCCCACCTGTACCTGAATTTTACAAAATATCATATTTTACATTGTATATCTGGTCATTCTAGGATGCCTTTATGAGAGCTCTTTTTACTAGATCAATTTGGTACGTCATGACAAATCACTCCAAATAGTGGCTTAGCCCGAGATAAAAAAAAAGAGATTCAGATAAGCTCTATAAAAAATCTATGTGCCAATAAAAAATATATGTATGGCATGAAAGGCTCCTAGAAGCTCTGTGGGCTCTTCACCCACTATCTTTTCACGCTCTATGTGTCGACCCTCTGGGTCCGGCAGTTCTTCCTCGAAAGTTGACTTGCCTTTTTGTGCGTGGACTCTTCGCCCACCACTTTACACTATATGTGTTGACCCACCGGGTCCGATAGTCCTTCCTCGAAAGTTGTGTTGCCTCTTTGTATGTGGACTCTTCACTCACGTGTTTTCACGTGTACGCATCGACCCTCTGGGTCCGGTGGCCCTTCCTTCGGAAAAAAGGGTGGCCATCTCATGGGCTCCTCACCCACTACCATTTACGCTCTACGCGTTGACCCACAGGGTCCAGTAGCCCTTCATCTGAAGATTGAGCTACCATTCTTGTCGATTTATGCAAATGAATCTTATCCAATGCCCCTATCAATGGGAAATTCTTGAAGAGATATCTCTCTTAGCCTCTTTTTCATGTACTCATTGTACTTTATGAGGAAATTCGCTTTTCAAAGCACAAGAACGTTGTAATCCAATTTTCGGAGCGATAAAGAATGTGCATTTTCACAATCTCTTCATTATGTGAACTGCTTACGGTGATCACTTTGCGTATGTCAAAAGATTACTCATAGTTCACTTCTGTTTCATGTAGGAGAGAACATGTATTTCTCTTACTTTAATTGTTGGTTTGCATTTCGGGCAAAGTGGAAGTCTTACGAGCGGCTTATACCTGGTGCAACCACCAATCTCTATAAGAGAAGCCTTGCCTTTCTCCTGCCTTGTCTTTCGACGATCCACTCTACGTTGGGTCCGAAGATTACTACTCCAGCCTGACACGAGTTTGGTTGATATACACGTCCTGTTCATCCTTATGAATAAGGATACGTGCCTGTCCCGCTCGCTTTGAATGAACATGGTTGAGATCCTTCTATGGATGTGGTTTAACTTAAAGACTAGACATTTTCGTGGGTAGACCATCATCATAGTTTAACCCCTACCTTTTTACATCTTCACAGTGTTAGTGATTCTTATCATTTTTTTCTGGAAGAGGCATGTGGTATTGGCTACAACACTCAGCTTACCTAGTCGATCCGTGCCTAGGCGGAGTACCTTCGTACCTGCATTAAAAACCCTAGTTGGGTCACCTCTTTAGGTGTTTTGATTGAAGCCCCTTCTACAGGTTGTGCTACCTTTATTTCCCTCATGTAAGAGCCACTCTGTAAGCCATTGAGGAATCCCCATTGGGGGACACTTTCCGAGATGAGCCACGGTGTTCATCCATTTACTGGGTCCGATCACTTCACAGTACCCTTCTGACAAGAATTACCCTGTCGATTTTGAGGAATCCCTAGTGAGAGTCTCACTTAATGGACTCCCGGGCAGGATATCCCATGCGGTTTGGACCGCTCAGTCCACCAAACAAGAGTAATTCTCTGCCTTGCGAGTAGGCATGTTGTATCAGCCAGAGCATTCACTCACATAGTTGATCCATGCATAATTGAGATTCTCAATGCCTGATCGGATTGTAAATCTTTCCTCGACAAGGACTACTTTGCTAGTTTATAAGGAAATTTCCAGCGGGGTCTATGCTTAGTCTTGGCTTACTAAAAGCACCCCGAGGATAGACATTTATGCATCCAGTCCTCGATACCTCTATGGCATTTTGACGGATTTAGCTGACTTTGCTCACCATCTCGAAGTGCATGTTGCACTAACTCGAGTACTATGTAGTCTCGATTAGTCCATGCATAAGACATGTATCTTTATGCCCATAAAAAAAAATCCCCTACAATGGTCATATAGAATTCTTATAGAGGGATCACCTGAAATCCCCACTATGGGTCACTTTGCTGAAAAATCATGCACAAGTGTTACGAGGTCGGAATACTCTGCGCATCTGACACGTTTTGATGCTTCTTCTGAGTGGTTTAAGCTTGTTTACCATGTTAGAATGAGAAATGCAAGTCCCCACAAATCATTGGCAGAACGTTTAAGGTATCCCCAACGTTAGTCTTCCCGTGGGTACGTTTCGAGATCGCCTCTTCAGCGATCCCTTCGACTTGGTTGATCTTACTATCTATGTCAAGTTGCATGTTGCATTAATTTGAGTTCCATGCTATCTCGATTAGTCCATGCTTAAGCCGGGTATTCTCACACCCACAAAACTCCTCAGCGAGAGTCTTATAGCTAGTGCTCATGAAGCACCCTGGTGGTTAGACCGTTCTAGGTCATATAACCCTATTGTTTTTCTCGAATACCTTGGTCAGTTCTATCTGCCACGTCGAGTGTCATGTCGTATCAGTTTAACGACCGATCTATAGATCCCCAGCGAAAGTTGCTTTGCTAGTGCTCGTAAAAACACCCTTATGGTTATACCATCCCGGTTATGTAACCATGTCTTTATCTCGATTGTTTTGGTTAGCTTTTTCCGCCACGTCGAGCAACATGTTATATCAGCTTTACCACCGATCCGTGCTTTCAAGACACTTCAATGTCCGACTATATTTCAAGCATGTTACTTCAAGCTATTCAGCCATATGCTTACTCGCTTGATGTAAGGTCAGGATACATATCTCCTGCACCATTTTACATGGCATAGGTAGGATGAATACCTCCTATTTGATATTCGACTTGGCTAATTCTATTCACCATGTCAGGTTGCATGTCGTACTAATTCGAGCTCTATGCTAGTCCGATTAGTCCATGCTTAAGCAGGGTATTCTCACGCCTGCAAACTCTTCAGCAAGAGTTACCCCGCTCAGGTCCATAAGGTACTATGAGGTTGGAACGCATTGTTCATCCGACCCCCTCGATGCCGTGATGCGTTGGTTAGGACTGCTTCAGATGGTCAACTGATCTGTGTCCAATCGCGATATTTTGATATCTGACGATACCATGACGTTGTGTATAGCAGGACTGCTTTTCTCGGATTCACCGACCCGTCTTGGATTGCTAGACTGCTTTGCTCAGCTAGCGCTTGACGACTGTCAAAACATATAGCATTCTAGTCGGTTCTTTTATGGGAGTGTCTCGTCTCATGACGATCCTTTGGCTCCACAGCCATATACTACGATGTTACTTGAGCCATACGACGTTCTAGTCAGCTCTACTATTAGAACATCCTATCTTCGGACAATGTCGGCTTTATTGCCACCGCCGGGACGTCGCATACGGTGAACACCGCTTGCTTCGGCTTTACCGACCCGTCTCAGATTGCTATACTACTTTGTCCATCTAGCATTTGACACCTCTCGAACCATACGACATTCTAGTCGGTTCCATCATGAGGGTGTCTCATCTCTTGATGATTTGTTGGCTCCATAGCCACCTCCTACGATGTGCCTCGAGCCACACGACTTTCTAGTCTGCTCTATTGTCAGGACATCTTGTATTTTTACATCTCCGGCTATATAGCCACATACTCTGATGCTTCTCAGACCAAATGACGTTCTAGTCAGTCCTTCTATGAGAACATCGCGTCATACTACATTTCTAGCTTTATTGCTAGGCTTCTCAGCCAACCTACCTACCTACCTCGCAACGAGCGACATAAGGCCCGACGACAGTCCTCATGCATAGTGTAGGCGTTCAAGGTTCTAAAACCTTGGTTGCTTCAGGGTCACGCCTTAACGGCCTCTGAACCCGCTTTCCAGATAGGATGTAAGTCTCAAGTGCATTCCTCATGGATGACTTCTCTAGTTTTGGCTTCTCAGCCATCCATTTGGTGCTTCTCGGACCACATGGCGTTCTAGTCGGTCCTTTCATAAGATGCTTGATGTCATAGCTTTGTTGCTCAGCATCCTAGCCAGCCTTCGCTACCTCCGAGGTGATGATGTAAAACTCTTAGTATTCATCAAAGATGTAGTGCGGGTGTTGAAGCACTCACCTCGATCAGTTCGCAGGAGAGATCAGAGTCTCTTGACTCTCCTTCCTAACCGATCAATGCGGACTAGTACTCAGGGGGGTAGCGAAGTCCACTGGCATTCCCCTCTCGATCTAGTCAACCTGTTACCGCTTAGTGAGTGATGTGAGGCCCCATGACATTCCTTATTAAAGTGACAGGCGGCTTTCTAGCCAACCTTCCTTCCTCTCATGAGAGACGTAAAATCTATACGAAGTCCTCATTGATGGAGCGTGGGTGTTGAGGTACGCACCTCGATCAGTTCGCAAGAGGTACTGGAGTCTCATGACTCTCCTTCTTAACTGATTAATGCAGACTAGTCCTCAGAGGCGAATTGAAGACCGCTGGCATTCTCCTCTCGATCTAGTCAACCTATTACCGCTTAGTGAGCGATGTGAGGCCCCATGGCATTCCTCATTAAAGTGATAGGCGGCTTTCTAGCCAACCTTCCTTCCTCTCATGAGCAACGTAAAATCTATACTACAGTCCTCATTGATGGAGCGCGGGTGTTGAGGTACGCACCTCGATCGGCTCGCGAGAGGGATCGGAGTCTCTTGACTCTCCCTCCTAACTGATTAATGCGGACTAGTCCTCAGATGCGAACTTTACGGCATTCCTTCTCGATCTAGTCAACCTGCTACCGCTTAATGTGTGATGTGATGCCCGACAATCCTCATTAAAGTAACAGGCGGCTCCCTAGCCAACCTGCCTTCCGCTCATGTGTGACATGAAGCCCAACGGTCCTCATCGATGATGTGCAGGCATTTGAGGTTTTAAACCCTCATTGTTGTGTGGTCATGCCCCTGTGGCCCCTGAACCACCGAGTTGAGCCACGTCTCTATGACCTCTGAATTCACCTCTAGGTTACGCCTCTACGGCCTCTGAACCTGTTTTTGTGGTTATGCCTCCACGACCCCTGAACCACATTGTTGAGTCATGCCCTTGCAGCCCCTGAACTCTTTTTGTAGGTCTTGCTTCTACGACCACTGAACCTACCGGGCATGGTCATGCCTCTACGGCCTCTGAACCACTTTTCTGAGTTATGCCTCTACGGCCTCTGAACTCATTCGTAGGTCATGCCTCTACGGCCACTGAACCTACCGGGCGTGGTCACGCCTCTACGGCCTCTGAACCACTTTTCTGGGTCATGCCACTATGGCCTCTGAACCCATTCTAGGGGTGGATATAAGTCCCGTGTGCATTCCTCCCTATCCCCCTAGAAGTGGATATGGCTCTAGCGGGCTTTCTTCTCTAGGGTAATTGGCTCTTTTTGGTCACTTAGGTTGTGTAGCCTCATTACTAACCTGGGCTTAATCAAAAAATGAGCAGCTTCCAACAAGTGCACTGTGCCTTAACTGCGCAGCACACTTGTTGGGGGTCCTTTGTTGGCATCAATTTTTGATGTCATGAGTGTATGGTATCCACCTGCGTGACTCGGGATAGTCTACGACACGTTCGTAGCATCTGGTAGTTCAGACACCCACCCGTGACCTTTCAGCGCGTGTTGAGGGGCACGTTGCTGAGTTCATGCGGCTAGGCTTTGGCTTTCGCTTAGGCGAAGGCCGGTCGGCATTTTTACACATCAGACGACTCTGGATGATGAAATAGACGACGCGAGTGAGCCCGGAACGTCGATTTTACCTAAAGAGATGTTTATTTCACTGCGAGGATTTATTCAACGAAAAAAGGACGGGAGAATATAATAATAATATTATTATTATTATTATTATTATATTATTATTATAATAAAAATACTATTATTGTTATTATATTATAATGAAATAAAACAAAAAAAACTATTATCCCTTACCTTATCTCTCGCGCATGCCATAAGCTATCAATATATAAGTATATATATATATTTGTATATATATATAAGTATATATATATATATATATATATATATAAAAGATCTCGCATGGCTGCCTCTCTCATCTATCCCTTGCCCTCTCTCTTAGTTGTCCATTGCATGCAGCTACCAAAATAAGATAAGAAAAATATTAATAAACAAAGTGAATCCTATTCTATTGTATCAGCTCACGCATGCTGCTAAAAAAAAGAATAAAAAAAACTCATGCTCCTAGCCTCCTCGAGCTGCGAACTCCTTCATTTATCACTTTCCTTTTTTCTTCTCTCCCTGACAAAAAAGAAAATAAATGAAGCTCTCTACCATTCCTTGGGAAGCTCTCCGTAGCTCCCTCCGGGCTCTCGCGTGAAACCTCACCGGCGGCCGTCCCTCCTGCTGGCAACCGACGACCACCTCGCCACCGATGCCGCCATTCTGGCAGTCCTTCTTTAGTCGCTAGCCGAGCCACACACATGCCTCACCTGGCTATCGCGATAAACAAGGCTTGGATGCTCGCCGCCACCGCTCCTTGTCGGCAAGCACCTCTCGTCGGCCAGCCTTCTTCGCCGACGATCACCTCGGCACCTCCTTTTTCTCCGGCATTTCTTCTTTCATTGGCCTATCCGCATGCCGAACTCGGACGCCGACTTCTTACCCTTGCCGGAAAGCATCCAGCTGCCGGTCTAAGCTCCTCCGCTCCCGCCGACAACCTATACATGCACTTGCACTCACTCTTGCATTTGCACCTTGCACTTACACTTGCATTTTGCACTTGCACCGACACTACTTGTGCCTTGATCGGTCGTCCCAGACCGGTCGGTACCACTTGTGCATCAACTGGCCACCCTAAACCAGTTGTCACAACACTTTGGTTCAACCGACCACCATAGTTCGGTCCACCGACCACCTGCACCACTGCATGTTGTGTATGTTCATTTGCACGATCATTTGCATGTTCACCTACCTATATTGCATATCCTGAGGTCACTGCCGCCACGGCATACCTCTTCGGGCCACTGCCGCCACGGCACGCCCATCCTTTTGGTCACTCGCCGCCCCGGCATACCTCCTCGGGCCCCTGTCTCCACGATATGCTCATCCTTCGGGTCACTGCCTCCACGGCACACCCATTTCTCTAGGGCCCCTGCCTCCACGGCACGCCCACCTTCGGGTCACTGCCGCTACGGCACACCCATTTGTTCGGGCCGCTGCCTCCACGGCATGCCCATCCTTTCCCGAGTCATTGTTCCACGGTACACTCATCACTTCTGTCACATGACTGCTCGCATTTGCATTTGCATGTTTACATGGTAGCGAGCCAGGCTCGTTAGGAGAGTGACCCCGTGTCATTCGCGATGCCTTAACGAGCATTGCTTGCTGGGTTGATCCCAATGAGCAATGCGAGTCAAGTCATCGAGATTGACACGAGTATGACTGTGCTAAGGATCCAATGGATCTAACTAGTGTCACCCTTCTTCGTGACGCCCTTTAGATCCTTTAGATCTTTAGGTCGGGGCCGGTGCGGCGACCCCGTCAAAGTCATATTATACCCAGACTTACCACGCACTTAGACACTAGGTTAATGCACTCTTCGTTAGATGGTGTGCTAGGCTAGGATTAGGATGCTAGGTAGTCTTTTTGATGTCTGGCTATTGTTCTTTGATGAATTGGTTGCCCTAGCCAGGTATCCTTCTTCTGCACTGTGATTATGATGTGACTGCATGCTGCATATGTATGATAGTGTGTTAGGGCGCTTTTCTGCAGGGAGTCATGCCTCTATGTGCACACAGGTACCGCTATGGGGGGAGCAAGTAATGATTTCTGATAATCTGCTTGCAGGTGCTGTTTAGCTCCCCCACTTATAAGGCATGGCTCATTATACGTCATATGCATGTGAGCATTCCCGCTAATACTTGTTTTCATGCAGGATTGAGTCTTTTCTTTTCTTATGTACTTTTAGAGTCTAGGAGAGTCTTGTAGTAGAAATAAGATACGGGCATGGGTTCCGAGGCGCTTTGAAGCGAGAACCACGTGGAGGGGACCAGGAGCAGATGCTCGTGCCCCGTATCTTAATTATGCATTTTCATATTGTTGTATAGACTTAGGACCGGACATGTATTTGTGGAGTCCGGCCGCTTTCTATCGCTTTTCTCGGGACATGTCGTCTGGTCCAGCAGGCATTTTGGTCTCTTTTAATTTATTATGGAGTGCTTTCTTTCTTGTTTTTATTGCATATTTGCATGCCTGCATGTGTTTTCCTTGTTTCTTTCTGTGATCTGGGACTTCACGATACTATTTAGGCTCTTTAAGGACCCTAAAATTGTAAGCTTTATATATTAATAATCCTAATAAAATATTCAAGATAAATGAATTTTAGGATTAAAATATTCAAGATTTTAAAATCCGCACTTTTACTTTCTTGCATGGCCTTCGGGCCGGATTTTAAATGGGTTGCATTGCATGGCTATCACCCAAGTCATACTAATAGTGGCCTCCACATTATTTAAAGACCGCTCTAGATAACTGCATTCATATTTGCATGTCCCGAGGAGGAGTCCCCGTGCTTCTCCAACCTGACTGGCCCAGCATACCTTTATAGGTGGTTGTCTAGTGCGCCTAGGGTGTTAGAAGACTCCCCGACCCAGACGGGGTGTAAGTCCTTTTGTTTGGAGCGTTTCCAGCTTTGTAGCTGAACCTCTCTTCCTCTTCTTTCCTGAGGCATCTTTGCCGCTTTGGCAGGTGTGAGACCCACCTCTTGGAGCTCCAGCTTATAGTCATAGGATAGAGTTTCCTTCCTCTGACCTTAGGGCTACCGAGGCCTCCGTGGATAATGCAATTCTTGGATTGCTGACCGGGGATCTCAGGACGTGCCTGGGTCGACTACCTTCACGACCGGGTAGACTTAGGGTCCTCATTGCTTGGGATGACGGGTCTGTGGCACCCCGACTTGGCTACCTCTACCCCTTTAGGATTACTCCTCCCATCCTTTGACTACCCCTATTGAGCCCTTTCGCTCCTTGACTTCGTTGATATCATTTTGACGGCCCGATACCGATGAGCTGCCGCCCATTTGGGATACGACGATTTGTCCTCTGCCCTTATGGCCCGGATGTGCTTTGACGTGTTGGGATATCCCCGTCGAGATGATTTAGGTTATTCTGTGGGTCTCGTATGCTGATGAGTCTGTTACCCATTCGGGGACCGTGAGAGACTCACTCTCTTCCCCGTAGTCTAGCGGGAGCTTTGAAAGCATCGTGGCGTTCCCACACGGAATAACCTTCCTTTGAGTACCTATTGCCCCAGGTTCATGATACTATAAGTGAAACTCCTTTTATCGAGAGTATTCTTGGGTACCCCCCAAGATGTAATTAACCAAGTGAGATACGTCCCCTTGGGAGTGCTCTTGACCCCAGAACAGGCACCTACACCTGACTCTCTGGTTATGGGTAGTCTACGTAGGCATTCTTTCGCGGATATCGGTTTAAGGTGCTTTTTCGCCCGAACTTATTTGGGAGGACACTCTTAACCTATCCTCGCGAGGTTTATCGCACGTAGGCTCTCCACGTTTTACGTTTTCTCTTGTTTGTCGCATTGTCGTATGTCCCTTCTTATTCGGTTCCTCTCCTCTTCGAATTACTTATCTAATTCGGGTGGGAGATTTATTCGAATGTGGGAAGTATACGATGATCGACAGACTGGCGACTCCTTCTAAAATAAAAGAGAGAAAAACGAACGAAAACAAATACTA
>CM040434.1:18934142-19370485 GCA_022702705.1 Papilionanthe hookeriana x Papilionanthe teres | reverse complement strand
CTACGAGTGATGGCGGTTACGGCAAACATCCAAATACAGTCATAAATAATCTTCCCAATATCTATCACTTTCCTCTGCTAAATACAATAATTTAAGGTGGCCCTTTCTTTAGTCACCTCGCTCAGATGATTTTAGGAAGCAACTTAGATGATATAATAATGTCAAGCCTTAGAGGTGGCATTTAACTTTGAAGGAGAGAAATTTACTCTTTTCTCATTAGTGTGTTTCCATAATCCCCTCCCGTCAGTCAAAGCAGAAATAATCTCATCCAGTTATTCCTCAGTAGGATTGTAATTCAAATAAAAACAAAATGTGCTTGGTTGCAATAGATAAAATTCATTTATTACCTCGAGAGTAAAGTGTACAAACTGCCCTCGAACAAACACAATGTTTTCTTCTGATTCTGAGAGATTTACATAGAACTCACGTACGACAGAAGAAACAACTACGGTAGTGAAATAACAGAATATGTCCCACATGCGACTTACTATCATATCTTCAATAACTCTGTCGGCCTTATCAAATCCACGTTCTTGAATCAGTTTCCATGACTGTAATGCTTGCACGTAAAGATCTTGAGCTTTAGAGCTAATGAACTTATTAGAATCGAAAGTGGCTTTCGACTTACTCCTCTTCGGTGCCATTTCTAAAATTTGTATAAAAATCACTATAAGTCTCACATTCAACTCAAAATCACTAAACTTAACTCCTATAGGCTTAAAATAAATCAAAGTAATTTCCAAAGCTTTTTCTCACCATGAATAATGATTTTCAGATTTCTCCAAAATGTACTCAAAATATATGGTGAAAATAAAAAATTTTTACTTAAGAGTAGTGCTCTCACCTTAAGAAGATCAAATCTAACAATTTCTACTTGAAATGGCTCAAGAATCGTAAAGCTTGGTGATGCCCTAGCCCTCTATGTCGCGAATGCCAAATGTTGAAGATGACGCGGAGAAGATTTTTGTGATTTTTCGGGTTTTTAAAACCTGAAAACCAAATTTTGCAAACCAGCGCCTAAGGGCAAAAGTACGATGCTTAGCCACGGAGCACTGATGCATAAGCGCGAGGGTTTGATGCTTAGCCGCAAACTCATTGCTATCGATGTTTTCATTAAATACACAATTTTGCTCGCTTAATCAACCCTTAAATTGTTTTAATAAGCATATCATCACCTTATAATCTTCTTATCTCCATAATTACGCTTCTATTGAATTAAAAATGATTCAACACAAGTTTTACACAAACACAAACTTTTACTTAATAAAACAAATACAAATTACAATTACAAATTATAAGTCGTTAATCCAATATCCTTGGATAAGATCTCATTCATTTCTACTCATATTTAAACACTTAAACAAAACACTAAACACAAACTAAAAATACAAACACATATATAACACTTAACATACATAAAACATTTAAACACTAAATCTTAACACAATAGATTTAATACATAACACAAATATAAAACTTAATTCCAATCTCCATTAGGTAGAATATACCCTCAATTAGTTCCATCTGAACCATTTGGTATATAGATTCGTGGTTAGGCTGGGGGGATACTGGCTCTCACTCCATAGCTCCCACTTCCCTTCTCCTGAAGGTTAACTCTCGCTTCAGTTTCCAAACATTAGAACCAAATTAAGGATTTCAGCCTGTCACTCTGAAATCTCCAATTCTACGCCTGTCAAAGTATATTTCCTTATTTATATGCACTCAATTCCCATGAAATACATCTCTCATTAATGTACATTGAATGTGCCATTCACTTTTATTGTGGAACTCATAATCCTTTCAGAAAATATGTTTCTCAAGAAGTTTTAACAATTCAATTGGCCAGATCAAATAGTAAATGAAGTTCGAATTGAAAAGGTCATTACAAATTCTCCATAATAAATCGGCACATCATGTTCATAACATAACATCAACACATCACATGAAAAGGAGAAATACAAAGAAATTTACTCAAGACTCATGAGGAAAGGATGACAAAACATGAATTATATATATAAAAACAACGTCATACAAACAGAGTAAAGTAAATACAAGTTATCTCAAACTCTTCCCCAAGAGAATCTGAAGGAATTCCTTTGACTCCTCTTCTTTCTTCACAACAACACACAATTCTCTCTTTAGATAAGTAAGGAAGAAGAAATCTCTCACTTTCCTTCTCCTCTTACACTCCTTAGAAGAGAAAACATAAAACCTAGATTTCCTAAACAAAATGGAAAGACACACACTCAAAACCCTAAACTCTTCTCTCCTCTTCTTCCCCCCTTTTCAAACTTGGCTCCAAAAGTGTTTAAATTCGACTAAAACTAAATTCCCAAGACCTCAAGCTACCCTTTAAAATCCGGCCAAATACATTGAATCTAGTTTAAAATCGGGATAGGGCGCGGTCCGACACTGGATTGGGCGCCGTTCGATGCATTATTCCACTAATACGATAGCAACTCTCTTTAAAATAGTGTGGTCCGGCGCTGGTGACAGCGCCGTTCAGCGTAATTCAATAAAATGCACTTTTGTCCCTTTTTGCTCCAAATTTGCTCATTTTCGCTTCATTTTGCTCCAAAAGCCTAAAATCATTGTACTTGCATGAAATCATAAAAAATACATTTCTTTAAAGTACAATATCATCAAAAATAGGTATGAAATGAATAGTGAAAACTATCAAATTTTCAGTGGATTAAGATCCCCCAAACTTAATTATTACTTGTCCTCAAGTAATTTTAGTTAATACATAAAATAATGCTCCACTCCAATGAAAATTTTTTTCTAGAATACCATAATTTTGATTTTGATAAGTACAATAGTAAGATTTTTAGAAAGATCTTTGAATAATTCAAGTAAATTTTGCAGGTGTAAGACTATCTAGTAATCAAGTCTAAGAGTTCTAGCCTTCTATTCATTTCAAAAATGACTGTACATTATCCTATTAAGGCACTTAAGAGGATTACATGAAAATAAGTTTATGAGAACACAAATAGTAAGGATGCTAATCCTCACATATAATTTCAGGAAAGTAATTAAGTTTTTCCCTTTAGGTAGGTCCAAGTGAAGCCAATTTTTTATTAGGCATCTTGTCACTTTTCTTTCTTTCAATTTCTTTTGCTTTTTTTTCTTTTCTTTCTTTTTTTCTTTTCTTTTATTTTAAGTGAGGATTACTGTATCTGGATAGCCTTTAATTATTTTGAACTTCACCATTCTCACCCTAAATTTGAAGCTTACCAGATTCCTTTACTCTATAAGCATTTCTTAAGCTTATTAATGATTCAACATAGAGTCTCAATCCTTTCCTATCACATAAAGTTTTAAGATTCTTAATATTTCAAACATACAGTTTTTCTTACTTTGAATAGTTGACTATAGTCATATTCTCTTATACCAAATATCTTAGCCTACAAAATTACTTTTCATTACCAAATACTTTCATTCAACTTTACAAAATACTTAAATAAAATCAAAATATAGTTATCTGAAATTGAGTTCTATTACAGGAAATCATGTTAATAATTTTGAAAATACTTTTAAATGAGAACAATTAATAGTTAATTCTTTCCCTCCCCTAAACTTAGATTTTTGAATATCAATACAATTAACATGGGAAGAAAGAAAAGAAATAAACATATAACTCATACCTCAATATGTTAGGCTTTTCATACCTTCGAGTTTAAGTAGATTTTTCTTCATAAAACAGTAGGCCTGAAATAAGTAAGGCATTTCTATACACAAATATGGGTTAGAATTTTGTAAGGGAAGAAGTTTAAAAACATAAAACATAAACTATACACACAACATTAACATCCAACTGTTACTATCACAGATTAAACTATCAAACCAAACACATGAAAACTCTACTATAACATCACATACAACAAAATTCAACATAAAGCCTGCTACAAGTATAACCAAATACACATTACATCACAGATACTAATCATAAAGAGTCTCAAGTACATCACATATACAAAACACAAATACAAAATAAAATGAAAATAAAACTATAAAACTACCAATCTTCATCTTCCGCAGGAGCTCCACCATCATCAGGTTCTTCAGGCTGGTATGAAGTATACTCAGGGTAAGTAGGAAATACAACACTAGTGTCTCCCCTGAAAAATCTCATCTATGTGTCATGATAAGCTATCTCATATTCTCTCCACCGCACTTGATAATCATCATTTATCTTGTTCCTTACTTTTAGTCCCTCTACTCTAGTGTTCAACCTTTCCAACGGATCCATAACATCATGCAGAGTAGGATCTCTACATGTAGATGGTCTCTCATGATTGGAAGAAGGCTCATCAACTTTCTTACTCCACTTCCATCCTACATGGGCTTCATAGGTTTTCAAATTCAGTTTAGTAATGGGCTTCAGGGATAGAAGACCCCATCAATATCTTCAATTGCTACACCTGAAAGAATGCACAAGGCATGAATTAGACTGGGGTGTCTTAGTCCACCAGTAGTCTATCCTTTTGAACATGTCAAAATAATTTTATGAATAATTGCTCTAATATTTATATTCTTCATGTTCTTAATATAGTAATTCAGAACAACTCTATCTACAGTAACTTTACTGTGTTGGTTGGTAGGCAAAAGTCTTGCAGAAATGAAATAGTGTCAAGCTTCAAT
The DNA here is from genome assembly GCA_022702705.1 of Papilionanthe hookeriana x Papilionanthe teres. Taxonomy (NCBI): domain Eukaryota; kingdom Viridiplantae; phylum Streptophyta; class Magnoliopsida; order Asparagales; family Orchidaceae; genus Papilionanthe; species Papilionanthe hookeriana x Papilionanthe teres. The sequence continues at coordinate 19,365,844 of CM040434.1, read as the reverse complement.
ACAGGATTCAGAGTAGAAAGGGAGAATTTAACTTTTAGCCTTTGTTTAACCTTCCACTCCCCTTTTACATCAGTCAAAAAGTTTATAATCATATACAATGCTTCATTCATAATAAGAAAATTTTCGTATTCATAAGAAAAAGGTGCTCTTAACTGATAAAATGCAATAACGCGAGCAGGGGTAAATTCAACCATTTGGCCTCTAACCAGTATGTATTCACTCTCAGAATAATACATATTTGCATAAAACTCTCTAATAATACCCAACATCACTTTAACAGTGAAATAACAGAAAATCTCCCTTTAACGATTCACAATAAGTTCTTCAAGCATAGCTCAAGGATTTTCAAAGGCATTCTCTTGAATGCATTTCTTATTGCGAATAAATTACTAATGCATGAATAAGCCTTGAAATTCACAAATTTGCAAATTTTCTCTTCCCTTTCAAAATTCTTAGAGCCATTTGTCTAAAAATACCTAGTTTATCCAAGTCAATTTTAAATTTGCAATGTAATGGACTCCAAAGTAAATTTAAAAAGATAAGAACTCAAAATCCATGAAAAATCTCCAAAGTTTCTCCCAAAACTTCAAAATTTCAAATCTTCCTAATGTAGGAGATTTCCATGGTCAAAATCAAAAAATTTTAGGTTAAGGTGTAGCTCTTACCAAGAGAAGATGAAATCCGAACTTTTCTGGCCACAAAATCTCTTCAAATCTAAATGCTAGTGAGCCTTAGGTGCGAAAATCAGCCTTGGCTGGAGGTAGAAGATGATGGTTTGGGCAAAAATGGCCGGTCCCAAGGTTAAATCGTGAAAATTTGGAGTTTCAGGCCTTTTTCCTGGTCTAAAGCTGTCCAAAGCTAGCGACAACGTCGTTCGGTGCATTATTCTACTATATTGGCCAAACTCTCTATCTTTTGGCATGGTCCGTCACTGGTGACAGTGTCGTTCAATGCCAGTTCAAAAACTGGGCTTCCGACTTTCTTTTGCAATTTCGATCTTTTCAAGCCCTCTCCGACATCTAATTAGTCTAGTTATGCTTGAATACTTTCTAAAGCCATGACAAATGATATTTTTTAACATAAACAACACAAAACATCACTTTCATATATAAAATTCAAGTGTCAGACACATACACATAACACTAAAAATTACACATCATCAAGCCATATAACTCTAAAATTCAGCGTAAATCACAACCACAACACAATAACGCTGAATACTAAACAAGAAAGCAAGTCCATATATAACATCCAAGCAAAGAAATCAAAGAAAAACAATCAGATATACAAACACAAAAATACAATAATCAAGTCTTCATTCTTCCTACGAAAGATCATCAACTCTAAGATCTCCAATTGATTGAGCATGAACGAACAAATTGTAGAATGGAAGAAACAGAAATTGTTCAGTAGAATCCTCTTCAATTCAACCTTTCATTTTCATCAGCCGTGTCAAACTTCCTTCAAGATATCCAGAATGATCAAAGTGCTCCTTCATCCTCCAAAACATATATTCAAAGAAATCAGATAGATTGTTGATTACATTCATCAGGTGTTGTACTTCCTTCTCCAATTTCTTAATTTTCTTCAAGATAACCTGTGAACTTTCAGAAAAGTAAGGAGGAATAGGTGTTGACCTCTAAGATGGTTGAACTTCAATAATGCTCATGTCATTCATATCACCAACTGCCTGGTTACTATATGCATCTGCTGGGTCTATAGGCTTCCAAGGTAGAAGTACTCCTTCCAGTGCTCATATAGCACTTGTGATTGACTGCAGAGGAGAAATGTGGTGGAAGGATTTCCAAGCCCTTACTTAGATCCATGAACGATCAATCCCAAAACAGATTTGACAATTATTGAACCAACATCAATAGACATCCCCATTTGAGTACAGTAGTTCAGAATAGCACACTCCTTAGTTACTTTACTGATTTTCATAGTTGGGAGCAAATTTGCACATATGAAATAATGTAAGTGTTTCGACGTAGAATTTAGCAGTGTGGTCGAGAAACTTACATACCTGCTATCTCTTATCTCCCATTCATCACTTTCATCCGTCGGATATTTACATATATCATTCATATTGTTCTTCATCGGGGTAAAATTCGAATAGTGGCAGATTGACACATTCTTAATCATGTATAAATCATTAATCATTGTAGAAGTAAATGTGACAAACTTACCTCGCACATAGACTGGTTGAGTCCATGAAGATTTGTGTAGAACTCCTTCACAAACGAGACAACTACAGTGGCAGTAGTATAACACAATACTGTCGAACGTCTCTGAACAATAATTTAAACAATTCTAGTCGTAGGAGAATTTGTACCTCGATTCACAAAGCCTCGCTCCTTAATCAATCTCATTTTTGAGATATTTTTGTTGAAAAGACGCTGCGCCTCGAAACTGACAAACTTTCTATGGTTGAAAACTTGAAATCTTGAAGTTTCCATCGATTCAGAATCCATTTGTACGAGATTTGGGATCTTCCTCTTCGTTCCTTTGGTAGTTATTGCATCTAGGGGCAATTTTTGGAAGTTCTAATGGAAGATTTACCGCCTAGAATAGCCTAAAATAAAATTAAAATTGAGAAATTATTTCTGAACAGCGGCGCTGTCCGGCGCTGATAACAGCGTCGTTCAGCGCTAGTTCAAATTTTGTTAAGCTTCACTTTATCCAAATTCTTTCGAAACTTTGGTTCGATTCATTTCTTAAATGTTATTAGTGATAATTAAGGAAGAATAAGACTTAATTAAGTAACAAACAAACACAAATAACACATCAAACAAAGCAAACACTCATTAACTTTGGTTGCCTCCCACAAAGCGCTTGGTTTAACGTCGTCAGCTTGACATAACTTCCAGTTATTCAGGTTGATCCAACATTAAAACCTCTTTAAAATTAGGTGTATTGCCTTCAAAATATGGTTTTAATCTTTGGCCATTAACTTTGAATATTCTTCCAGATTTAGGGTCTTTGATAATCACAGTTCCAAACTGATATATTTTTACAACCATCTAGATTTCAGTTTCCCAGGAAATAATTTTAATCTTGTAGTGCATAATAAAAATTTTTATCCTGGTTCAAATTCCTTTTTGACAATCTTCCGATCATGCCATATTTTTCTTCTTTGCTTGTATATTCTATCATTATCATATGATTCATTTCTGATTTCTTCCAATTCATTCAATTGCAACAGTCTCTTCTCACCAGCATCTTTCAAATTAAAATTCAATTTGTTTATCGCCCAATATGCTTTATATTCTAATTCAACTGGTAAGTGACTGGTTTTTTCAAAGATTAATCTATAAGGGGACATTCCTATAGGAGTTTTAAGAAGTTCCGTATGCCCATAAAGCAGTATCTAGTCTAGCAGACCAATCCAATTTCTTAGGATTAATGACTTTCTCCAAAATTCATTTAGTTTCACGATTAGATACCACTGCTAAACCATTATTTTGAGGATGATAAGCTGTAGAGATTCTATGCATAATATTATATTTTTCCACCAATCTCTGAATCAGATTATTCTTAAAATGAGATCCTCCATCAGAGATAATTACTCTAGGCATTCCATATCTTGTGAAAATATTTTTCATTAAAAACCTCGAAACACTCTAAAATGATTTCTAAGTTGCATAGGCATGCATCAAATGAATCTTCGAATACTGAGAAATTATCCATTAACACTTCTATTCCATCATCAACTAATTAGCTAAATATGGACGTCATACATCTTTGAAATGTTGCAGGTGCATTACATAATCCAAAGGGCATTCTTCTAAAAGAAAAAGTTCCAATAGGGCTAGTAAATGTAGTTTTCTCTTGATCCTAAGGAGCAATAGGTATTTAGTGATAACCAGTATATCCATCTAAAAAGCAATAATACTTGTGTCCAGCAAGTCTGTCTAGCATTTGGTCTAAAAATGGTAAAGGAAAGTGATCTTTTCTGGTGGCGGCATTTAATTTTTTATAATCAATATATATTCGCCAACCAGTGACTTGTCTTGTCGGTATAATTTCATTTCGATCATTAACATTAATAGTCACTCTTCCTTTCTTAGAAACATAATGAATTGGACTTACCCAAACACTATAAAAAATAAGATATATAATTCCAGCATCTAACCACTTTAAAATCTCTTTTTTTACCACTTCTTTTATTATTGGGTTTAATTTCCTTTGTGGATCAACTCTAGGTTTATGTTATTCATTCAACAAAATTTATTGCATACAGATTGATGAACTGATTCCTTTAATATTAGCTATGAACCAACCAAAAGCCTTTTTGTATCTTTTTAAGGTGTCCAATAATTTTTGTTATTGATATTCATTTAAATCTGAAGATACAATGACTGGTAAAATAGATGATTCTCCTAAAAACATATACTTCAATTGATTAGTGAGAATTTTCAGCTCCTGTTCAGTGGGTTTAATGATAGATGGAATTAAAATTTTATCTCCATTTTCAAAAGTATTCAATCTTTCAAATTTTTCCTGTACAAATTCTAACTTTTAATTCTTCATATCATCCAAATCATCTTCACTTTCACTTTCATATTCATCCTCACATTCCAGATTTTCCTCAAATACTTCTTTAAAATGATCTTCTCTCAAATAATCACAGATTTTCATTCGAAAACACTCATCATCTTTTTCAGTTGAAGGGTATTTCATAGATTTTAGAATATTGAAAGTTACCTCTTGGTCATTAACTCTCATAGTTAATTCTCCTTTTTGAACATCAATCATAGCGATCCCATTAGTAAGAAATGGTCTTCCCAAAATAATTAGAATTTCTTTATCTTCCTTCATATCTAATACAATAAAGTCCATAGGAAAGATAAATTTATCCACCTTTACCAATACATCTTCCACGACTCCTTTAGGATAAGTGATACAACGATTAGCTAGTTGAAGAGTCACGGATCTCGGTGAAATTTCTCCTATTCTCAATCTTTTGAAAGTTGATAAAGGCATAAGATTAATACTAGCTCCAATATCACATAAAGCTCTTCCGAAAAATTTCTCACCTATAGCACACGAGATAGCGAAATTACCCGAGTCTTTAAGTTTTTCAGGAAGTTTCTCATGAATTATTGCACTACACTCACCGCTAAGTGCAACTGTCTCAGGGTCTTTGAACTTTCTTTTCTTTTTAAGAATAACATTCATAAACTTTGTATAATCAGGCATCTGCTCTAATGCTTCAACAAAGGGAATATTAATCATTAATTTCTTAAGAATTTCCAAAAACTTTGCAAATCTGTTATCCCTGTTATGTTTCTTTAGTCTTTGAAGAAAAGGAGGAGGTGGGTTTTCAACAGTTATCTTCATTGGTTTTAGTGGATATTCATATGGATATATCTTATTAGAACCGTTCTCAAAGTCTACTTCCTCTCTTTCAACTTCGACTTCTTTTTGAACTCTTGGTTCCAATTCTTTTCCACTCCTTAATTGAATAACCTTAATTTGCTCCTTATTTTGATCTTTTAGGTTGATCTCAACAATCTTCAGGAAGATTCTCGGAAAGTGTATTATTAAGCGCAGTAAAGATATGTCCCAATTGATTCTCAATGTTCTTCATTGTAACGTTTTGAGCTTGAATTTGATTACCTATATTCAAAATCATTTCTACAGTAAACAACTTTCTTTCCTTAAATTGTTGATTACTATTAAAACCAGGAGGATAAGAAAGTCTATAATTGGTATTTCCTTGGTTGTTCGGATTTCCAACTGGATTCATAGGATTGTTTCCCCATTGCGAGTTCACAACAACATTAGTGTTATTCCAGTTGAAGTTCGGGTGACTCCTCAAACTAGGATTATAATCATTTGAATAAGGATTATTGACTTTGTTATTTATGGTATTCAAGGTTTCATAAGAATTTGAGAGTATATCATCTGTCATGATGAATTTTCTTCTAACACTGGGGGTGTTGGAGAATAATTCATTCCATATTGATCTATTTTCTTGGAAAGTGCAGCAATTTGAGAGACGATCATAGTTATCACATTAGAATCATGAATATTAGCTACTCTATTAGGATTTACCCGTTCAGAGGGCCATTAAAAATTATTAGTAGCCATCTCTTCAATTAACAAATATGCTTCATCAAAAGGTTTAGACATTAATGATCCTCCAACAGCAGCATCGATAATCGATCTCAAAGATCCCATTAATCCATTATAAAAGGTTTGAATTATTAACTAGTCTGGTAAAGCATGGTGTGGACACTTTCTCAAAAGATCTTTAAATCTTTCCCAAGCTTCATATATGGATTCTCCATCAAACTGACTAAAAGATGTGATATCATTCCTCAGCTTAGCAGTTTTGGAATGAGGGAAATATTTTGACAGTAACTTTTGTGAAAGCTCTCCCCAAGTTCTGATAGATCCAGGTGCTAACAAATTTAACCATGCCTTAGCCTTATCCCTTAGTGAAAAAGGAAAAAAGTATAAGCCTAACAACATCGTTTGACACTCCATCATATTTAAAAGTAACACACAATTTTAGAAAACTAGCGAGATGTAAGTTAGGATCTTCATTGGGTGTTCCTCTAAATTGATTATTCTGTACCATTTGGATAATAACAGGCTTAAGCTCAAATGAATTAGCAGCAATATCAGGGTTTTGGATAGTTAAGTGAATTTCATCTGCTGTTGGATTAGCATAATCTCTTAAAGGTCATGGTATATTTTTGTTTTGATTGTTTAAGTTGTTTGCCATTTTGTAAGGATTTACATATTGTTTTTGTTGTTTTTCAAATTTTTCTAATAGTACGCTCTAATTCAGAATCGTCAGGCACTAAACCTATAGATCTGATACTAAGCATACAAACACAATAAGCATACAAACAATAAACACACACACATAATTATGACTTGCAATTCAAATATAAAATTTCAAACACTACAAAATTAAATTTTAACAGTTACCTTTTTTTACCTTGCCACCCCGGCAACGACGCCAAAAACTTGGTTCTACTTTTTTACTTTGCCAAAATTTATGAACTCGGATTTAGATATATATATTGATTTATTTTTATAATGAGTCACACAATTAAATACAAGTATATGTATCACTCAAGTAATATAGGACTCTAGTGGAGTCTTGGATATCAATCCCACAGGGAGGCTTTAATTTTATGGTGTAGCACAGAAATCACTTATCGAATCATAGTACAATTACAAGTAAGTTTAATTCTTAAAATAAAGACAAACAGTTTTAATTACTATTTCTACCAAAGTATGTTCTAAACCCTAGCAAGTTAAACTAGCACAAGAATAAATTTATAACAAAGTTCAGTTGCAAGAAAGAGTCTTCCTCCTTTCTAATCATAATGTGATGATTATTGTGACATAGTTCAGTAATGCAAATGTATTGTGCAAAATAGGAGCATTCCTATTCTTTACCTATATTTCAGCGTATAAAAAACATTGGCTAATCCTAAGTTTAGTCCCTAAATATGTGGTTAGGCTGGGAGGATACTGGTTCTCACTCCAGAGCTTCCACTTCCTTCGCCTGAAGGCTAACTCTAGCTTCAGTTTCCAAACATTAGGATCAATTTGAGGATTTCAGCCTGTCACTCCGAAATTTCCAATTCTACACCCATCAAAGTATTTTTCCCTATTTATTTGCACTCAATCCCCATGAACTATGTCTCTCATTCATGGACATTGAATATGACCTTCACTTTTATTGTGGAACTCATAATCCTTTCAGAAAATAAGTTTCCCAACAAGTTTTAATAATTTAATTGGCCAGATCAAAAAGTAAATGAAGTTTGAATTGAAAAGGTCATCACAAATTCTCCATAATAAATCGGCACATCATTTCCATATCACAACATCAACACATTACATAACAAGGAGAAAGACAAAGAAATATACTCAAGACTCATGAGGAAAAGATGAAAAAACATGCATTTTATATATAAAAACAACGCCATACAAACAGAGTAAAGTAAAGACAACTTATCTCATACTCTTCCCCAAGCGAATCTCAAGGAATTCCTTTGATTCCTCTTCTTTCTTCACAACAACACACAATTCTCTTTTTAGAGAAGTAAGGAAGAAGAAATCTCTCACTTTCCATTGTGCGGCTTATTTTAGGTTGTATTTTGTATTTTGAAAAGGGGTCGCCTACAGAAATTGTCTGCGAGTTTTCAGATTTAATTTATATATATAATTTGGAAAGTAACATTTGATTTTTAAAATAATTTTAAGTTTGAAAATTTTAAGATATGAAATCAAACTGATCTCACATCCCAAATAGTTTATATAAACGAGCACCGCACCACAAACCGTGTATCTATCCCGAAGAATAGACACACTACTTGATGATGGGGCTCGATTAAATAAACTGGAAGATTTGTAACATCCGTTTGGTCTACGAACCAATTTTATAAGCCGAAAAGTTCCCCTGCTTAATATAAATGAATTAAGTAGGTTTATATTACCTGGGTTCTTAAAGTTCCCTGTAAAGGCAAGCCCCTATAGTTAATTATATTTTAAATGACGGGAATCACTTAAGAAAACTCTTGATAATGATCAGTGGTTTTGCTCTCAAGAATTTCAAAGTTTAAGGTTTTCAAAGGATTGAATTTTGGAATTTCAAAAAGGGATTAGCTCAAATTTGGAACAATTAATTTTAGGAGTCCAAAGGAAGAGAAGTAGGAGAAGCTGAGGATCGAAGAAGAATCTTGGCAACTTCCCAAACTATCCTATTATTTGGCTTCAATTTGGGAGTTTATTTAATGTTTCAATCCTGCCAATTTTAATTAATTAGGACTTATATTCGTACAACATGATCATACAAATAGCCTGGAAAATGTGAGAGTTTGTGTAGTACCAAACGACTACCTCGGAATCCTAAGACCAGTTAGAGCTTAATTTACATAATATGATTATGTAAATGCTTAATGAAAAGGTTGAGGATTTATGTTGCACTAGGCAGTCTACCTAAAAATCCTATGACTTTGTTATTTAATTCTAAGAAATGTATTGCTGAAGTAGACTCAGGTTTTGCTGACGAAGATAGCTGTGCTGCCCGCTGTGCTCCAAGCTCCTTGTTGTTGCAGAGGTTTAGTTTTAGAAGGTGAAAATCAGGAGATGAGAAAAGTGTTTTGTTTTAGAAGAATCTTAAAGTTCAAAAGTCTTTAATGTTTTATTAGGAGAATCTTAAAGTTGATTATAACAACACCGGTTAAGATCCCAAAGTTCCATCATTCCGGCACCATTATTTTTATCGGATTCACTTAGTCCAGATGAATTTGCTAAACTCAACTGAATGAGTTCCACACTTTCATTTAGACCGTGGGAAATCCCGTTAGCAACACGTAGGTTACATCATCTGAGGTATTACCGATCATCCAATGAGTCATTTTAATTTAGTTATAATTGTAGTTTTGTTGTTTTGTTTGTGATTAAGTTTTGAGTTGTTTTATATTTTGAATGTTGTGGCGATGAATTTTATCTTGTTGTAACTTTTAATTTAGTATTGGGTTTCAGTTTTGTGGCTATCCTAAAGGTTTCAGTTTTCATGCAACAATCTTGTTTAACATGCAATAAAAGTAAAGCGCAGTACATGTAAGTAACTTGCAAAAAATAAAAACGTACCTGGAGGGTCTTCCCATCATTCCAAGCTACACTTAAAGCACATGTTAAGGCATTTATATATATTTGCAAGAAAACACCTGGGTGTTGACCTCATTTTCGATGAGGTCTTCCCTTCTTCTTTTAGTGCTTAGGATCTAGCCTTAGGCTTTTCCTTTGACTATCTTAGAGGACTAGAATTGGGACCCGCCTTTTAGAAATTCAAACCACTTCTAAACTCCCTGCAAACTCCACAAACTTGACCATAGACCCCTAATCACCTAGAGGGTTGAAATCAAATGTGGAAGTTTAAAGGATGAGTTCCTATAGGACTCTTTGGCCTTAGGACCGCTCACAGGTGGCCTGGTCCAGTGAAGGGGCCGACTTACACTACACTTACACACTACATTTCCACACACTTCCTAAAACCACACCCATACCCAACTTAACCTCCTGACTCATGTGGGTGATTCACATGGATGGTCCTTAACCCCTAAGCCCTTGGCTAGAGGGTTAGGAACAACATAGTGAATGCCTCAAATGAGTCCTTTCATGGCTCATATGGGCTTGAAATGGTTTCATGGCTCAACCAAAATGATTTCTTTCCACCTAAATTCACCCAATCTCCAATTTCCCAAATTTTCAATTTTTGACCCCGAGACCCTACACCTACTAAACCTACCCAAAACCCTCGAAATTACCCAAATTTTTGCAAAATTTCCAAATTACCCAAAATTTTCCAAAATCAATCCCAAACATCTCCACATCACTCAAATTGATCATCCATACCCAAAAATACCAAAGATTCCAAAAATACCCCCCAATACCCTCCAAATACCCAAAATACCCTTCTTGGCCTAAAAATCCAAAAATTCAGAAAATTCCCAAAAAATTCCAGAAAATCCTAAATATTCCCAATTTCATTTTGTCCAACTACACCATGGGCCAATTTTGTCAATTTACCCCACTTTTGTCAAAACCCCCAAATTGACCCATTTTAACCCAAAGTGGACCCAATGTTAAACCAAACCTATCCAATTGACTCAAATTCTGGTCCAATTCAATTCTAAACTTCAATCCAACATTCCCAATACCAATTTAGACCAAATCCAAGTCCAATTTGATTGACATTTGGATCCAATCTCACTTTTGGCCTTAAAGCCCAATTTGGACCCATGACCCAAACTTAACCCAAATTCAACCCAATTCAAATCCAAATTACCCCCAATTTGTTTCAAATCACTCATGACACATCCATGAGCTAAACCCAACAATTATTTGGCCCAACCTCTTTACAAAATTCCCATCCATAAATTCATTTTCAAAACTTAAAAAGCCCACTTCCCTTAAACCTTCTTAAAAACCCATCTTCATTAAATTTTAAAAGCCCAAATCATCCTAAAGCCCACATGACACTTCCCCTCATCATCCATTTGATCAAAATCACCCCTAAGTTTCAAAATCATCAATTAAACCATTCCAAATCAAGCCACATGTCAAATTACCCCTAAATGTCAAAAATTTCTAAAACCCTTTTCATGAAACAAATCAACCTTTTCCCAAGCCAAATGAAGCCATGAACAAGCCATTCTCAAGCCACATGAAGCCATGAGGGCTTTGACTTGTCATTAGTCCATTTATGGCAAGAAGAGGGGTTCTTTCTTAAACCTCCTTTAACCCTTTTTTACCTTAATCATGTCACACACTAAACCATGTTTAGCCACCTCATCATGGATGGAGACTTCACCACTCCTTCTAAGCTGACCTAAATGATTCCCCCAGCTCAAAATCTGAGCTTGGAAGGGTGCACCAAGCCCAAAATGGTGGGTTGACCCAAACCAAGCCAAAGTGAGCCTTCTCCCATTCCATTTAAATCAAACTCCTTTACACATGTCAAACCTCGATTGCCTACACTAAACCCCAGCCCTGACCCACCTGACCAAGATGGTGACCATTGCCTGGCCGGCCGGCCACCAGGCCGCCGGAAAACACCATGGCCGAGAGCTCACATGTGAGCCAACATTGAAATTCTCACTTGCTGAGCTGCCCCATGCCTAGTGGTCACCATGGCTGATCTTCTCCTCACCGAAGCAGGCTCGATCCCAAGCCCTAACTCCCTCTGAGAGGCCTTCCACCCTCTCCTATTTAAACTCCACCCCTCTCGGCCATGAGAGGAGCTAAGCAAAAACCTTGCCAAAACTCTGCCAAAATTGTTCCAGACCCTTCTCCACTCTTAGAACACTTGATCCCCAGTGAAATCCCCTGCCATTTCTCCTCTCGTAAGCTCAATTTCGGAGTTGAAATTCCACCCAAAACCAGGACACTTCTCCACAGTGAGCCAATTCTCAAATTGATTGGCTCTACACCTTCACCAGACCAAGGGAAGGTGTCCACTAGCAAAAGCCCCATCTCCAGGCCACCCAGTTGCTCCAGCCTCCAAGCTTTGTGATCGGGCTTGGTCGAAATCATATCCAGACAATTCCCCAGACCAGGAGACTTCATCTGGAGCTTGCTGGGACCCAATCGAAGGTGCAACAACTCTCAGATTGAAGCCACACTTCTACGAGCCAAGGTATGAGCTAACTCTCCATCCCGAGCTTCGGAGATTCTCCATTTCAAATGCCTTAGTTTCAATGCATGTTAGCCGTATAGATGTGTTCGTCTCTTCAAGACGAATCCATAGAGCATAAGAGCATGAAAATCCATTGAGTATCGAGTGAGATATTAGGGATTTAGTGTGGACGGCTATCGGGTGAGGACACTTGGGGACGATGAACGGATGCCGTCCATTCGATACACGCGCGGACGAACGGCTCAGATGGCGTCGGACCAGGAAACGGTGCGAGAACCGCGGGGCCCGGGCTGCCGACTCGAGTGGCGGCGTCGAATGGGAGCGCGCCGCGTGGCCTTTCGGAGGCTGCCGAGGATGCGCCGGCGCCGCGTGGATAAATAGAAAATTAGGGTATTTTCTTATTTATTTAATTCCCTAAACTTCAAAAATTCATATCTCCGTGTAGGAAAATCATAAAAATAAAATAAAAATACCCTCTTGCTCGAGTGAACAGAGGAGAATAATGTGGAAAAGAAATCATTTAATTTCATCAAATATTTTATTTTTTATAATTTATTTACTCTCTGCATTATTTTAATTCTCCATGCATGCATACAATTCACCATGGCATGAGACCATAGGGCTTTTGAAGCCTCTGAATTTGGGAACATTCCTCGAATTTTCCAAAGTCGGAGGCCATCCCTATGAAGAGTTCTTGATTTTTCAAGTTCAGTGTCACTGTTTTGAGTATTTTAATTCCAGTAAATAGCATGTTATGAAATAAATTCTAGGAAAATTTGGTGATGTTGCTTATGACCGGAGAACCCTAGGAAAAATAGGTTTTGACTTAGTTCATTTAAAACAACTCTAATTGGCTTAAACACTCAAAATAGGTCTTCAATTAATTAGAGTTAACCATGCATCAAATTGACTTGAAATCAATTCTCCACTGACCTTTAGGATCAGAGGAATCCACCATAAAAATTTGAGGTCAATTGGACTTGGTTAGCCCCACTAATTGGGTTGATTAAGCCACTTAGCCATTCTAAAATTTAAAAATTCATAACTTTTAAAATACTTTTCAAAAATTCACCAAATTGGTTTTGGAGCCTCTCTGATATTAGGGAAACCTAGGAAAATTAAAATTTCAATTTTCTAAAAAAGTTGATTTTTAATAATATTTTAATATTTTAATAATTAAAAAATAATAAAAATCACAAAAATAATAAAATTCACCAAAATGTCATATTTTGAATTTTAATCACTTAGGAACAAACCCCATATTTTTCCTAAGTCTATTTAGTGAGATATTAAATTTTAAAGCCCTAGGGTAATTTTAAAATTAAAAAAATGTATTTTCTAGCATTTTCACTAAAATAATTACAATAAATCATAGAAAAATCAGAAAATTGCAAAATTTGCTTCTCTGGTTTCCTTGATATCAGAGAGATTTTTAAAAATATAAAATCCATTTTTCAATTTTTATTTTATTTTTAAATTAATTAACACTCCAAAATTTAAAATAATTATAATAAAAATAATATAATTCAAAAAATCACCAAAATTGGTCCAAGTGGTCCTCTGGTCATTAGGAATGTCCCCTAATTTTCTTAAGGACAGAAACTTTCCTTTGGTCATGTTATCAAATTTTCCTTGAAAATCTCTCTTTTCCACCAAAAATAATTATATAAATAAATTAAATACAGAAAAATCATATTTTCTCCTCTCATGTCTTTATTGACATATGAGTGAAGTCACATAAAAATTTCAAGTTCATCTGGGTTCAATTTAGTGAGTTATGAAATTATTAAGCTTAAGGGGTAAAATGGTAATTAAACTTTTAACCCTTAATTAAAACTTTAGGTTTAATAAAAAATCAACAAGTAAAATATTTGATCGTAATCTGATTTGGATGATTGAAATTTAAATAATTAAAGGGTAGAAACCCATTAAATAATTTTAAAATGATTAAAATTTAATTAAATAATAGATTAAATTTGGAGGAATAATAAATTGGAATTATTAAAATAAGGGATATTTATTAGGAAGAGATTTATTCTTTAATTTAAAAAGTCCCTAAATTAATTATCTCATTAATATTCAACTCTTAATTAAAATGATAACTCAAATTTGAAACATTAAAAGACTTAATTGAATTATTAAACTCTTTTAAAATTTCAATTAAAATTAAAAATTAAATTAAGTTAAATTAAATTAAATTAACAATTAAATTAAATTAAAAATTAAATTAAATTAAATTAAATTAAATTAAATTAAATTAAATTAAATAAATTAAATTAATTAAATAAAATTGAATTAAATCAAATTAAATTAAATTAAATTAATTAAATTAAATAATTGAATTAAATTAAATTAAATAATCAAATTAAAATTAAATCAAATCAAATTAATTAAACATCAAATCAAATTAAATCAAACTCAATCAAATTAAATTAAATTAAAACTCAATTAAAATTAAATTAAATTGAATTAAATATAACATCACCTAAAACGAAAGAAAATAAATTTAAAGCAACTTGAACACTATTCCAAATTTAAACTCTTTAACTTAAACCAAGTCATTTGAATACTAATTTACCCTTGAAAGCTTTAGTTATTATAACTCCTAAATAAAACATTAAATGAAGTGTCACTTCACTCATAGGATATTCAAATGTCCTAGTTCACCGAGCAAGTTAACAAAACTTGAAAACCTCGGACGATCGATTCATTTATATAATTAAATTCATTTGGACTTAAAACAATCCTAGAAATATTGAAAAGATGTTTAAGATCCTTCTTAAGCACTTCCTCAATATGATAGGACATTTATAAGAACAATTGGGCTTAATCGTTCTTTGATGAAGAAAATCGTCCTCAAACCAAAACACAGAGAACCTAGACGTCCTAGGGAATGACTAGCTATAGGATTAGGAATTTGGTAGAAAACCATAACCCTTCCCTTAGCTTTACCTAGGAACTTGCTTAAATATTCTAATTGTGTTTTAAGTGCAGCTTGGGATGACGGGAAGACCCTCCAGGCACGCTTTTATTTTTATCACAATTTACTTTCTTGCAATTTACTTTCCTGCAATTTACTTTCTTGCAAATGTACTTTATTTTTCTTGCATGATAAAACAACGAGTTGCATGAAAACCCACACCTTTAGGATAGACCCTAAAACTGAAACCAAATTAAGTTAAAAGTCATTGCAAGATAAAATTCACCGCCACAACATTTCAAAATATAAAACAACTCAAAATTTAATCACAAACAGAACACAAAACTACAATTACAACTAAATTAAAACGTCCCATTGGATGATCGGGAATACCTCGGATGATGTAACCTACGTGTTGCTAACGGGATTTCCCACGGTCTAAATGAAAGTGTGGAACTCATTCAGTTGAGTTTAGCAAATTCATCTGGACTAAGTGAATCCGATAAAAATAATGATGCCGGAAGGATGGAACCGTGGGATCTTAACCGGTGTCGTTATAATCAACTTTAAGATTTGTTTTAATCAAAATACAAAAACACTTGGAAATTAAGACTTCTCTAAACCAAAACACTTTTCTCATCTCCTGATTTATGATTTCTAAAACTAAAACCTCTGCAACAACAAGGAGCTTGGAGCATGGTGGGCGACACGGCCATCGTCGTCGGCAAAACTTGAACCTACTTCAGCAAAACTTTCCTAGAATTAAATAACCGAAGCCATAGGACTTCGAGGTAGCTTGCTTAATGCAACATAAATCCTCAACCTCTTCGTTAGGCATTTGCATTGCAAATTAAGCCCTAACCGGTCTTAGGATTCCGAGGTAGTCGTCCGATACGACAATAAACCCTCACATCTTCTAGAGTTATTTGTTTGATTTTATCATACAAATATAAGCCCTAATTAATTAAAATTAGCGAAGATTGAAATACTAAATAAACATTAGGACTTTCCTAAATTCAAGCCGAAACAATAGGATAGTCGGGAAATTACCGAAGTTCACTTCGAATCAGTGATTTCTCCTACCTTTCTTCCTTCGGATTCACAAAACAAAAATGTTCCAAATTTGATCCATTCCCTATTGAAATTCCAAAATTCAATCTTTGAAAACCTTAAACTTTGAAATTCTTGAGAGCGAGATTATTGATTATTATCGAGAGTTTTCTTAGGTGATTCCCGTCACTTAAGATGTAATTAACTATAGGGGCTTGCCCTTATAGGGAATTTTAAAGAACCCGAGTAATATAAACCCATGTTTGATACTTTCATATTAAGCGGGGAATTTGTCAGCTTATAAAATTGGTTCGCAAGACCAAACGGATGTCACAAAACTTCTAGTTTATTTGATCGAGCCCCACCATCAAGCGGTGTGTCTATCCTTAGGGATAGATACACGATTTGTGGTGCGGTGCTCGTTTATATAAACTATTTGGGATGTGAGATCGGTTTAATCTCATATTTAAAATTATTTTCAAAATCGAAATACTACTTTCTAAATTATATATATATATTTAAATTAAATTTAAAATTTAAATTCGCCGACAACTTACGTTAGGCGACCCCTTTTAAAATACAACACAACCTAAAAATATGCCGACAACTTACGGCGACTCACGTGAGGACTATTCCTCTCTCCATTATAATCAAATAATTCCGCTTTCAAAAATCGGTAGTGTATCCATGTCCCTAATGGATCAAACTACCCTTCTTTCCGTTGGAATACTATGTTCATTTCTATCTTGAACAAGTATAGCCAACATTCTCTCGGATTTAGGAGCCACTTGTTTAGACACCCCTAAACGAGAGGTTCCGAGATCCTTTTACCTCATCTCCGAGGTGGGGTGGACCCCGATAGGTGTTAGTTTAGGAATAATCCTTCGAGTCGGGAAGTCTTGCTTAATACTCTCTTTTCCTTTCCAACTCGAATCGGATTCCTTACCTTCTCTACACCTTTGAACATTCCGTTCTAAATAAACAAACCCTCTAATAAGTGATTCTTTTAACAAATGATTCTTTTTTATAAATACATGAACAAAGAATGAGTTCGGACTCTTTTCAATTCCTTTCTTTTCGTCCCGAAGAAAAGAAGCATAACTTGGGATCGACAACCGAGTCTACCTTGCAGAAATGGAAGCCCCGAAGCCGATTTTCTCCTTCACCAACTGATCGGACTTCGGCTGTCTATAAGGATGAGCTGCCCGACAATGGGGTCATCCGATTTGGACGAGGATTCGAAAACACGAACGTCGAGGTCACCGACGTCTCCCTCTTTGCACGCGACGAACAAGGTATCCGAAGCCGAGGAACCACCGCTTGAGTTCAACCTTAGGTCGACCCAAGAGTTTCCTCCCCCGCAAAGGGTCCCGACTAGGAGAATGCTACCGTCGTCCGCGGGAGGACCGTTCTCACTACCCCCACTGGTCTAGTTGTTTCCGCACCTACCCCGACTCTCGCCAAATCAAAGGGGAAAGGAATCCGAAACTATGATAAACCCGTTACCGTGGAGGGTACGGATCTTCTGTAAGACCTTCGTCTTCGAAATCGGGTCCAGTTCGAAGATTCCTTCGTCGACAAAGACCCGAAGAAGAAATAGAAATAGAAGGATCGCCGGGGAAGCCGGAGCTGCCGAGATTGCCTTCTGGAGGAAATTCCGCAGTTGCCGAATATACACCGTTACCGGAATATACACCACTGCGCGACTACATACCACTTTTGGGAGGAAGCGAGGTTCCATCCCCTCTCCGCCGCGAGAGGATGAGGAGAATGTTCGCAAGATTCGCTGCCACATTACCTCGACCCGCATACTACAACGATAGCCGCAAGAGAAGAACTAGAACTACGCCGTTTGCTCGACTGCAAACTTTGGTAGAAAAGCTAGCAAAGAAGGAAAACTGCCCCGTGTCGGAAATTCTACGAAGAATAGGGCGGGTGCCAGTCAAATCCCGTCTTGGGCCCCGAGTAGAACCCGCCGTCATGATAGAAAAGCCAAGCAAGAGAATGAAGGCTAGCCCGCCTGTCGTAGTCTCAGGATTACAGATTAGGGAGGATACCACCTTCCAGCATTTGGCCGACAGACCATCGCGGTCCTAGACCTTCAGCTGCTAGAAGGATGGTGTGGCGTCCCACTACGGGGCGATTGAGATTGAAACAGCGGCCGAGAGAGAAAGTCTCGCCGGGAGGCTTGAATCCGAAGAAAGCGCTACTCGCGATGAAGGGGACTCGTGAAAAAGGACCCGGCAACCATCGCATGACAACCACAAAGATACACGAAAGCTCCGCTAGAAGATGCCATGGAAAAGTTGAGAACCGACATCCGACGGTTGGCAAAAGAAAGAGAAGAAAAGTTCGGAGATGAGATCGACTCATCGGAATTCATGGACAACGAATATGCAGAAATCAACATGGTTGAGACACGAGCTTCATCATCTTCTCGAGGTGCTCCTGCGGCCGCGAAGAGAGGAGCCGAGCCGATGAAGAGACGGCTTCAGGAAAAGGACGACACGATCGCTCAAATGGCGAAGAGGATGGAAGAGATGGCCATAGCTCTGGCCACTCTCCAAAGTCAAGTACAACCACATAGAGAGACACCCCCAGAGGTCATTCACATTGTAGACGGAGGAAAGGAGATTACATCCGTCAATGGGGATGACCAGCTGAAAAAGGATACAACACAAAGTATGATCCACGAAAAGGATATCAAGAACTTGGTAGAGCGAGCGGAGTGCGAGAAGCCCTAGCACAATCGAAGAACGGGACATCTATTCGGACGGGTAGACCTTACCCGGAAGAATTCGACGCCGTCCAATACCCGAAGGGCTTCGTACCACCTCCGTTTAAGACCTTCGATGGAGCCGAGAACCCCGACGGCATGTTGCACACTTTCGTGCCGGTTGTTGCAATGCGGCGGGAGCGATGCGCTACTCTTCCGACGAGTTCGTTAGCGATCCGTCGGGGATCGCCTTCGACTGGTATGCGAGATTACCCAACGGATGCAGCAAAGACATTCTCGGAGCTAGAGAGCCTCTTCATTAAGCGATTTGCCGGAGCTCGGCACCACATCACTATAGGTGATTTAGTGGTAGAGAAACAAAGGCCGAATGAAACTCTAGTGGATTACATACTTCGATGGAGAAATTTAAGCATGAAGTGTGAACCACAACTGCAAGAACAACATGCGGTCGGCATCTTGCTTAAAAGCATTCACGGCCCGATAGCACTTCTCCTCAAGGATTCACTATTAAGACTTTTGAGAAGTTGTTAAGCAAGGCCGGAAGCTTGCAAGAAGAGGCGAAGCAATTAAGTTTTGCCGACAAGACGGACAAGCAGAAGCCGGTGAAGACCTTCGAGAAGAAATCCGGGATCGTTGCAGCAGTTGACAAAGGCAAACAACCGATGCAAATACCACCAGAACGGCCGCAGCAACCACAACAAAATTACCAGCAACCCCGGTCCAGCTATCAGTCGTCTCCGCAGTATGAACAACCGTCTCGTCCGCAACGTACATTGAGGGAGCTTTTGAGCAGAGAATATCCGTTCAAGAATGAAGCAGTACCAAAGATGTTCCGTAGCTTAATGAAAACTCCAGATTTCCAGTGCCGGAGCCCAAAGACCGGAGGAAGTCAACAAGAAAGGTGATCCCAACTTTTGCCCCTACCATCGGATGCTTGGGCACAAGATAGAAGACTGCATTACCTTTAAAAGTTGGCTCGATGACAACCTTCGGAAAGGAAATATAACAATCCCGAAGGAGTACATGAAGGAACCCCGGAAAGGAGGTTCCGTCAATGTTATCTCAACCGATCCCGTCATTCCGATAGATCCCTATGCAACTGACGATGGATGGACCACCGCCTGGACGAGATCTTCGAAGAAGATTTTAGACAACATCCGAACTGCTTCGGTGCGAGCTTCAATTCAGAGTTCGAGACCTGTTAAGCCGGTACTTATCACTTGCGATAGAAGAGCCACCTCGACGGGAGACAATCGAAGAGAAGAAGAAAATTGACGAAGAAGAGGGGACCGAGATTCCTAAGGCTAGACTAGGGGCTGCTTATCCTAGGATAGTTGTTTCGATTCGGGGGAGAAATCCCTCGAACCTCCGATTTTTGTATGATTATCTCGCTCACTTCGGTGGGATCATATAATGATAAGGGTGATGGCGTTGGCTACGTTTTGATTGTTTCTAACGATTACGTAACTAGCGACAATCCGGGCGTCGATTTCGATACCAACAACAATTCTCAAATCATACAAGATCTCGACGATCAAAATGACGAAGAAGACATCCATCGAGGAGGCTACGAGAGCTCGACGAAGCAACGGCTCTATCGCGAGTTTCGAGGAGCTCCGGTTACGATAGAGTTAGAGCCTTCGGATTTGGAAGATAATCCAGAAGAGCCGGTCATTCCGATTCGGGAGGAGACACCGAGCAAACTCAACACTAGATTCGGAGAAATTACGAAGTCAACCTAAGAAGTGGAAAAGTTCTACCTCCGAGAATGGGTCCAAAAGACAAAGGAAAGCGGTGGTTGTTCAAGAAGAACCAACCCAAGCGGAAGACATACCCGTTCGAGAAGAAGCCGAGACGCATGGAAACAAAGTGGACTACAACGTGCTAGCCCATCTTAGGAAACTACCGACCAAGCCGAGCATTTACGATGCTCTCATCTTATCGAAGGAGATGAGGGAAGCTGCGATCGAGGCCTTACTTGATCCGGAAATTTGCTTAGCTCGAATGGCCGGAGATTCCTTAGATGAGGTTTGCTCGTTAAAGGAACAGACGAGTGTTACCTTCACGGACAATGACCTACTACTTGGGACGACAGATCACAACCGACCGTTGTACATTTCGAGTTACAATTGGGAAGTTTACGCTCTCCGAGTATTGGTGGATCCGGGAGCATCAATCAATATAATGAGTCTTCGAACACTAGCATACTTGGAAATTGATGCTCGTGAGCTCGAGGCCGACAAAATGTTATTAAGAGGATTCAACCGAGAAAGGAGAAAGAGCCCTCGGGTCAATAACGCTAGCGATGAAGACCGGTGACTTAGCAAAGACAACCACGAAATTTCACATAATCGATTCGGAAACGTCGTTCAACGCTTTCTTGGGCCGACCATGGATACATGAAAACAGGATGGTACCATCATCTCTACACCAGTGCATCAAGTATTACGATGGAGGGGAACAGTGCATCAAAGGTGACTTGCAACCATTCTCCGTACATGAAATTGGAATCCATGAAGATGCGGCTTATTATGCACCGCCGAAGAAAACAATCTTCTCCAGAGATACCGTAACAAATGAAGCAAAGAAAGTTCGAGATAACGAAGAACCTGAAGTTCTAGTCCAACAGTCACTCACCACTCCCTTCGGCGAGATGGTGAAGGTTTCTCCACAACTCGCATCCGAGGTCGAGGCCGGGGACGAGGTCGTGGTAGAGACGCTAGGACGATTGGACGAGAGAAACCAACCATCAATGTTGATTGGGATGATAGTTCGAAGAAGAAAAAGAAATCGAAGCAAGAAGCAGCGACAATAAGTCGAAAGAAGCCGCAATACAAGATCTCCCTCGAAGATGAAAAGAACGAAGAATACAAATCAATGTACGAGAAGATTAACCACTATGTACATACTATGACCCTAACCCCGATCCGATCTAGCAAGATCGAGGGTATGGTGGTCAAAGAGGTACGTAATGACGGTGCAAGGCCAATCAAATTCTACCGTGGTGCTTCTTCCTCCAAAGCTGAAAATAATGTACAATTCGAAGATGTCACTTCATCGAATTAATGGAATTACCTTTTGAGTGGTACTCTCCCTGTGTTCAAAATTTAATTCAACGTGGTTTCTTACCTCGACAATGGACAAAAGGCCAATCACAACATTTTGAAAAGTTATGGAATAACTCCGGTCGTCCACCCAATTCAAAGTATGGACTCGGATTCGGCACGGTAGGGTCGATTGACGATGCCGAATTTTGCTTGGTTGTCACTTGCAAGTCCAATGAAAGCTGCATGGAAACTACGGACGAACTCGAAGATTTACAAATTGGAGACGCTCCACCGAATTCGAAGAAGAAATTAAATCCACAATAGATGAGTTAACGGAAGTTAACTTAGGTACTAGCGAAGAGCCTAGACCTACCTTTATTAGCTCCTTACTCAATAAAGAAGACTCCGAAGAAATAATCGAGTTATTAATGGAATTTAAAGATCGTTTTGCTTGGAGCTACGATGAAATGCCGGGATTAGCTCCGGAGGTTGCGATCCATAAGCTACGAGTGGATCCTACTTCGTTCCGATCGGACAAGGTCCCGAGAAGAATGCGTCTAGAAATCGAACAACAAGTCATAGCCGAAGTTAAAAAGCTAATAGACGCTAAATTTGTCCGTGAAGAACAATACCCGACTTAGTTAGCCAATGTAGTGCCGGTCGAAAGAAGAATGGTCGGATCGAATTTGTGTGGACTTCGAGAGATTTAAACAAGGCATGTCCAAAAGATGAATTCCCTCTACCGATTCCGGAGCCGATGATCGATATTGCTTCGACACATGAAATATTCTCATTCATGGATGGATCTTCGGGATACAACCGGATAAAAATGGCTCCGAGAAGATGAAAAGCTTACGACATTCGGAACGCCGATCGGAGTATTTTGCTTACACGAGTGATGCCATTCGGATCGAAGAACGCAGGAGCAACTTACCAAAGAGCAATGACAAGAATTTTTGATGATCTCATCCACAATCAAGTCGAGTGCTACGTGGACGATGTCGTCATCAAAAGCAAAGTAAAGGAAAACCACATGTATGATTTGAGAATTGTTTTCGAACGATTAAGACAATTTAACCTTAAGATGAATCCCTTAAAATGCGCCTTCGGCGTCACCTCCGGAAATTCTTAGGATTCGTTGTCCGACATCGTGGAATTGAAATCGACCCGGAGAAGATTAAAGCCATCTTAGAAATGCCGCCTCCCAAAACCTTAAAACAATTACGATCTTTTCAAGGGAAGCTGGCATATCTTCGACGCTTTATCTCAAACCTGTCAGGTAGGTGTCAGCCTTTCTCGGCACTAGTTAAAAAGGACGCCAAATTTATTTGGGAAGAGAAATGCCGGAAGGCCTTCGAAGACATTAAACAATATTTAATGACACCTCCTGTCTTAGCAGCCCCGGTCTCGGGTAGACCGGCGATACTTTACACCGCGGCTTTAGATGACTCTCTCGGAGCCACCGTTGGCCTGAGGTCGATGATGAGGGTAAAGAAAATGCTCTTTACTACTTAAGCCGTCGTTTACTTCCGACGGAAGTAAGGTATCCCGCAATTGAAAAGCATTGTTTGGCCCTGATCTTCGCCGCTCAAAAGCTCAGGCACTACATGCTTTCTCACAAGGTCAACTTGATTTCGAAGTTTAATCCATTGCAATACTTGATGACTCGTCCAACACTTTCCGGCAGTCTTGCCAGATGGTCTATGATATTATTGCAATTCGATATTACTTTCGTGCCTCTGCGTGCCGTAAAGGGACAAGTCTTAGCAGACTTCCTCGCAGCACACCCTTTGCGGCCGAATCTCCTCTCGATGACGATGCGCCGGATGAACAAATAATGAACTTATAAGACCTTGACGATCGACGTTGGGAATTATATTTTGACGGAGCATCTTCGGCACACAAAGACGAAGAATCGCAAGTGATAGTGCCGGTAAGGCGGGAATCGGACTAATCTTTATAACACGGAGCGGGGGATGTTAAGATACTCCTACCACTTGACGGAACCGTGTACAAACAACGAGCGAGAATACGAAGCCCTCATAACGGGATTGGAATTAACCATTCAAATGGGGATAACAGACATCAACATCTACGGGGATTCACGGTTAATCATTCAACGGATCGCCGGACGAGTACGAATTCTAAAGCCAAGACTCGAACAATACTTCCAGGTATGCCATACAGTTGTTGGAACAGATTCCAAATGTGACAATCTACAAAATTCCTAGAAAAGAGAATGCTTTAGCGAGATGCTTTAGCCCGTCTCGCAAAAGAATTTGCTCGTTTGCAAGATGAATCGAGTGGAAGTGTCGGTTCACGGACGTCGGAGTCCTATCACGGCTCGACATAGACACAATACACAAATCGGCAAAAGAAAAAGAATCGGTTGCGGCGATGACGAGAAAACACGAGAAGATTGGCGACGGCCATTGATGGACTACACTGCAAACGGGAAAGCTACCGGACGATAGGTCGGCGGCCCATCGGATCAAGAAAAGAACTCCGTCTTACGCATTAATAAACAACACATTATACGAAGGTCTTTTGATCGAATGTGGCTAAGGTGCCTAAGCGGGTGCGAGGCCCGTGAAATTGTTAAAGAGGTACATTCGGGACTCGTGGCGCTCACCAGTCGGGTCCAAAAATGAAGATGAAAATTAAAAGACTAGGGTACTACTGGCCCTCGATGATGACCGACTGCATGAAAATCGCCAAGAGCTGTCACCAATGCCAAGTGCACGGAGTGGTTCTACACCAACCTCCAAATGTGCTGCACCCGACAATTGCGTCGTGGCCATTTGAATGTTGGGGCACAGATATAGTGGGTCCGATAGAACCACCATCTTCGAAAGGACATCGCTTCATTCTTGCGGCTACAGATTACTTTTCCAAGTGGGCAGAAGCAGTTCCACTTAGAGAAGTGAAAGCACACCACGTGCTGCAGTTTTTCAAGAACCAAGTTGTCTACCGTTTCGGAGTGCCGCGCAGGATCATCTCAGATAATGGGTCAGCATTCAGAAGCACACAAATCAACAATTTTGTCAGGAGACACGGAATCGACTGGCGATACTCAACAATTTACTACCCAAGAGCAAACGGCCTCGGCGAGGCTTTTAATAAAACTCTCGTTCAAATCTTAAAGAAAAGCTTGGACGATAATAAGAGAAATTGGCACGAGAAATTGTTAGAAGCCTTATGGGCCTACCGGACAACCTTCGAACTCCTACTCGAAGCTACACCTTACGCTCGGTGTATGGGTCCGAGGCGAGTGTTACCTTTAGAGGTTCGGCTTCCTTCACTCGAATTGCGATTGCAAACAAGATCACGACGAAGAAAACGCCGGACTACGACTCGAAGAATTAGAAAGCTTGGAAGGGAAAAGACTTGCAGGCGCAACGGAATTTAGAACTATACCAAGCTAAAATGGTTCAAGCCCATGACAAAGCTGGTCCGCCCAAGAACCTTCAAAGTTGGTGACTTAGTTCTCGTTCTCAAGAGACCTATTCTTGCACACCGCAAGATAGGAGGAAAATTTGAACCCACTTGGGAAGGACCGTTTGTGGTTGAAGCGGTATACTCGGGAGGTTCCTACCAGCTAGTGAATTGCCGGGGAGAACGACATATGCTTCCGATCAACGGACGATACTTGAAAAAATATTACGCTACTCGATGTTTCGAAGGAATGAATTCTTCATCCCTAAGAAACACGGGTGAAGTGATTACTTATGATTGGGTCCGAACCCAAAAATAATAAAATGTGCTAAAATAAATAAAATCATGATAATAAAGTTTTCCTCGTTTTCTTTTCCAAATCAAAATCCCTTTCCTGATCTTATTCTACTTCATTCCTGTTAAATTTGAAAATAAAAAAAAATTTATATAAAAAAAGAATCTCTTTAATAAACATTTTCTTAATGTTCTTGTTCTTAGTACAGCCCCTGATCCTTTTCCTTGTCTTTTCGCAGGGAAATGTCGAACGGGCGGTTGGTCCTGAACTTTAAGAATGGCGTAAGCCTTGCACTCGATGAAAAGAGGGTGAAAGATGGAGCGATAATCGAGATTGACTCGGATTTCGCACCGGCGAGCCTACGATACGAGGAAAGTGAGCGGGTCCCGAGTTAGCAGAGAAGAGCCGCCGGACGGACGAGTGATGAAAGTGGGTGGCCCAAGCCACCAATCCAACAACAAGAAAAGAAAAGCAAACACCGAAGAAGACAAGAAAATGAAGTCCGTAGTCGCTACGGCGGAGGGCGAGGCTTGTCAGCGCCGCGCCCGTAGAGATTCAAGAAGTTCGGAGGGCTACTCTCACAGCCACGCAACGAAGGAATAAGAATCACCGTATCCGTAAAATGTTAACAAAACTAGCTGCGGACCAGCGCGACGAGACAGTTACTACTGCCAGTACGTACACTTCAAGGACACCGGTTCACCAGGAACCTGAAGAAAGGAGGCCGGCTCCTAGAATAACGAAAGAACCGGGGAAATCTCCGGAAGATCGAAGGAAGAAGGCTACCACGCCACCGGATAGAACCACCGGCGGTGCATGACCTTGTTGCGAAGCAACCCGGGGATGTCCGACGAGCATCATCCACGAGGAGCCAAGGTATGCGGGGGAACGTGAAGGGATTGAACCATATATCCCACAATATGTCACAAGGCCTCGCCATCGCGGATCATTCCGGAATACGAGCTGGAGAGGATGCGAGAATGTTGAAAAGAAAACTTTCGAATACTTCGAGAGAACTAAAGGAAGAAGAATCAACATACTAGAAGGCCTCGAGCTACACACCGACGTATTCTCGGAGTATGAACAACGGCAAATCATGGATTGTATCCGGGATCCGAAAAGAATGGGCCGAGCGAGCCGCCCGAGGGAAAACACATACTCGGAACCCGGAGATGGATGCCGGGGAAAGGAAGAATCACAATACAATGCGGATGCTTGCTACGACTTTGCTTGAAGACGGGAAGGGAAACCCATCGGGAATACTCCGTCATGGGCAAGTAGATCCGATGCCATCGGTTATCAAGAGAATGGTAAAAAGATTGGTAACATGGAGGGTGCGCCGGCCAGATTGCATACCCAATAGTTGCATTATCAACATCTACAAACGGGGTGACTACATACCCCCACATATTGATCACCACGACTTCGTCGGACCTTCTCGCACGGTCTCTTTCTTGAATGAGTGTAACATCATGTTCGGATCCGACCTCCGGATAGCGAGGCCCGGGTGAGTTCCGAGGGCCGGTAAAGATACCTTTACCGGTGGGTTCCGTCATGATGCGCTGCAAGGTAACGGAGCGGATATCGCAAAGCATTGCATACCGGGGTGCCGGTGGAGCGAATCTCGGTTACTTTCGGGAGGATGGACGACGACAAAATACCTTACCATTTCCAGCCAGACCCAGAGCTAGAGAACCTCCGGCCTTACGAGCTGTGAGTTACATGGGAAATATCACACCTCCAACGTACATCCAGCCGGCATCCTTGCTAAGGATGGCTTGGAAGGTGATGTTATCGACCATGTACCCCACTATTCGGACATGGATTTTTTTGACGAGATGATTCTTTTGATGGATCAACAAAGATCATACACGATCCGTTTTGAGTCTACATGGATTGTATGAAATATATTCCGAGATCGAGTTGTATGATGTATTTTCAACATGATTGGAATGAAAGTGACCATGTCACGTTTTTGGCCTTCACCTCTTTTGTGCAAATTGATTAGGAAACGCCATTAAAGTTAAATGAACTTCGAACAAAGAACATAAAAGAAATAAAAAAAAAAGAATAAAAGAAAACTTTCTAAAAAAATCTGAAAAATGACAAACACCAAGTTCACATGAACATTAAATAAACAATAAAATAAAATTTGAACCATTAAAAGATAAACGAAATCAACACAAATCTCAAATTCCATCCTTCCAAACTTCAAAATCAAATTTCATCTTTACAAATTTCAAATCAAATCCTCAATCAAATTCCAAATCCGATCTCGATCAAGTTTCAAACTTGATCTTCCAAATTTCAAATCAAATCTTAAATCAAATTTCAATCGAGTTCAAACTCATCCTTCCAAATTTCCAAAATTCCGAATTCAATCTTTCCGGGCTTCAAGTCTCGATCAAATTCAAATTCAATTTCTTCCGGATCTCGAATCAAATATCAATCAAATAAAATTAAACTCTTTTGGGTCGAGGATTTTACATCCAAGACCGCTACTTGCTTTAGGATTCTTTTCCTATCGCACTCGAAATACATCAAATTCAAATCTTTTGGGTCGAGGATTTTACATCCAAGACTGCATTGCTTTAGGATTCTTTTCCTATTGACCTTTGAAATACATCAAATCAAACTCTTTTGGGTCGAGGATTTTACATCCAAGACTGCATCTGCTTTAGGATTCTTTCCTATTGCCTTTGAAACACATCAAAATCAAACTCTTTTGGGTCGAGGATTTTACATCCAAGACTGCCTTGCTTTAGGATCCTTCTCCTATTGCCTTCGAAATACATCAAAATCAAACTCTTTTGGGTCGAGGATTTTACATCCAAGACCGCATTGCTTTAGGATTCTTCCCTATTGCACCTGAAATACATCAAATCAAACTCTTTTGGGTCGAGGATTTTACATCCAAGTACCTTTGCTTTAGGATTCTTTCCCTATTGCCTTGAAACACATCAAATCAAACTCTTTTGGGTCGAGGGATTTTACATCCAAGACCTGCAGACCGCTTTAGGATCCTTTTCCTATTACACTTGAAATACATCAAAATCAAACTCTTTTGGGTCGAGGATTTTACATCCAAGATCGCACTGTTGCTAGGATCCTTCTCCTATTGCACTAAAATACATCAAAATCAAACTCTTTTGGGTCGAGGATTTTACATCCAAGACTGCACTGCTTTAGGATTCTTTCCTTATTGCAATGAAATACATCAAAATTCAAACTTTTGGGTTGAGTATTTACATCCGAGACTGCATTGCTTTAGGATTCTTCCCTATTGCACTGAAATACATCAAATTCAAACTTTTGGGTCGAGGATTTTACATCCAAGACTGCACTGCTTTAGGATTCTTCCCTATTGCACTGAAATACATCAAAATTCAAACTTTTGGGTCGAGGATTTTACATCCAAGTACCGTATCGCTTTAGGATCCTTTTCCTATTGCCTTCGAAATACATCAAAATCAAACTCTTTTGGGTCGAGGATTTTACATCCAAGACTGCACTGCTTTAGGATCCTTCTCCTATTGCACTGAAATACATCAAAATCAAACTCTTTTGGGTCGAGGATTTTACATCCAAGACCTTATCGCTTTAGGATTCTTTCCTTATTGCAATGAAATACATCAAAATTCAAACTTTTGGGTTGAGGATTTACATCCGAGACCGCATTGCTTAGGATTCTTCCCTATTACATTGAAATACATCAAAATCAAACTCTTTTGGGTCGAGGATTTTACATCCAAGACCGCATCGCTTTAGGATTCTTCCCTATTGCACTGAAGTACATCAAAATTCAAACTTTTGGGTCGAGGATTTTACATCCAAGACTGCACTGCTTTAGGATTCTTTCCCTATTGCAATGAAATACATCAAAATTCAAACTTTTGGGTTGAGGATTTACATCCGAGACCGCATTGCTTTAGGATTCTTTCCCTATTGCGATGAAATACATCAAAAAAAATCAAACTCTTAAGGTTAAGGATTTTATATCCAACACCACTTTGCTGTGAGATCTCTTCTCATTGCAACGATTCAATCTAATCAATTCAATTTTCTTTCGAGGTTGGAGATGTTACATCTAAAACCTCAGAACTCCAATTTCAATTTCAAATCAAATCCCTCAAATTAATTTTGACAAAACTTCAATCTAAATTAAAACTCCAAACTAAAATCCAAGCTCACACATCAAAACTTAAATTGAAACAAAATAAAATCTAAATCGAAATTCTCCTGGGTCATGTGATTTGGGATTCACCTCCTTTTCCTTTCCCCAGGCGAGAGTTCGAGTATCTCCAGTTTTGGGAACATACCCGATACTCCCAGGCGGAAATTCTTTTGCTTTGTCTCAAGTTTGTCACTTGGACGTTTGTGTTGGTTTTGTTGATCGCTTCGGTCAACACCAATACGCGCGGTGTGCTCCGTCGGCTCACCACACCTATTGGGGGTCCATTTGTTGACCTCATTTTTGATGAGGTCTTCCCTTCTTCTTTTTAGTGCTTAGGATCTAGCCTTAGGCTTTTCCTTTGACTATCTTAGAGGACTAGAATTGGGACCCGCCTTTTAGAAATTCAAACCACTTCTAAACTCTCTGCAAACTCCACAAACTTGACCATAGACCCCTAATCACCTAGAGGGTTGAAATCAAATGTGGAAGTTTAAAGGATGAGTTCCTATAGGACTCTTTGGCCTTAGGACCGCCCAGGTGGCACTGGTGCAGTGAAGGGGCTGACTTACACTACACTTACACACTACATTTCCACACACTTCCTAAAACCACACCCATACCCAACTTAACCTCCTGACTCATGTGGGTGATTCACATGGATGGTCCTTAACCCCTAAGCCCTTGGCTAAGAGGTTAGGAACAACATAGTGAATGCCTCAAATGAGTCCTTTCATGGCTCATATGGGCTTGAAATGGTTTCATGGCTCAACCAAAATGATTTCTTTCCACCTAAATTCACCCAATCTCCAATTTCCCAAATTTTCAATTTTTGACCCCCGAGACCCTACACCTACTAAACCTACCCAAAACCCTTGAAATTACCCAAATTTTTGCAAAATTTCCAAATTACCCAAAATTTTCCAAAATCAATCCCAAACATCTCCACATCACTCAAATTGATCATCCATACCCAAAAATACCAAAGATTCCAAAAATACCCCCCAATACCCTCCAAATACCCAAAATACCCTTCTTGGCCTAAAAATCCAAAAATTCAGAAAATTCCCAAAAAATTCCAGAAAATCCTAAATATTCCCAATTTCATTTTGTCCAACTACACCATGGGCCAATTTTGTCAATTTACCCTACTTTTGTCAAAACCCCCAAATTGACCCATTTTAACCCAAAGTGGACCCAATGTTAAACCAAACCTATCCAATTGACTCAAATTCTGGTCCAATTCAATTCTAAACTTCAATCCAACATTCCCAATACCAATTTAGACCAAATCCAAGTCCAATTTGATTGACATTTGGATCCAATCTCACTTTTGGCCTTAAAAGCCCAATTTGGACCCATGACCCAAACTTAACCCAAATTCAACCCAATTCAAATCCAAATCACCCCCAATTTGTTTCAAATCACTCATGACACATCCATGAGCTAAACCCAACAATTATTTGGCCCAACCTCTTTACAAAATTCACATCCATAAATTCATTTTCAAAACTTAAAAAGCCCACTTCCCTTAAACCTTCTTAAAAACCCATCTTCATTAAATTTTAAAAGCCCAAATCATCCTAAAGCCCACATGACACTTCCCCTCATCATCCATTTGATCAAAATCACCCCTAAGTTTCAAAATCATCAATTAAACCATTCCAAATCAAGCCACATGTCAAATTACCCCCTAAATGTCAAAAATTTCTAAAACCCTTTTCATGAAACAAATCAACCTTTTCCCAAGCCAAATGAAGCCATGAACAA
Source organism: Papilionanthe hookeriana x Papilionanthe teres (assembly GCA_022702705.1). Taxonomy (NCBI): domain Eukaryota; kingdom Viridiplantae; phylum Streptophyta; class Magnoliopsida; order Asparagales; family Orchidaceae; genus Papilionanthe; species Papilionanthe hookeriana x Papilionanthe teres. Next base: position 19,334,247 of record CM040434.1, on the reverse strand, counting down.
GCCATTCTCAAGCCACATGAAGCCATGAGGGCTTTGACTTGTCATTAGTCCATTTATGGCAAGAAGAGGGGGTTCTTTCTTAAACCTCCTTTAACCTTTTTTTACCTTAATCATGTCACACACTAAACCATGTTTAGCCACCTCATCATGGATGGAGACTTCACCACTCCTTCTAAGCCGACCTAAATGATTCCCTCAGCTCAAAATCAGAGCTTGGAAGGGTGCACCAAGCCCAAAATGGTGGGTTGACCCAAACCAAGCCAAAGTGAGCCTTCTCCCATTCCATTTAAATCAAACTCCTTTACACATGTCAAACCTCGATTGCTACACTAAACCCCGACCACGACCCACCTGACCAAGATGGTGACCATTGCACGGCCGGCCGGCCACCGGGCCGCCGGAAAACACCATGGCCGAGAGCTCACATGTGAGCCAACATTGAAATTCTCACTTGCTGAGCTGCCCCATGCCTAGTGGTCACCATGGCCGATCTTCTCCTCACCGAGCAGGTCGATCCCAAGCCCTAACTCCCTGCGAGAGGCCTTCCACCCTCTCCTATTCAAACTCCACCCCTCTCGGCCATGAGAGGAGCTAAGCACAAACCTTGCCAAAACTACGCCAAAATTGTTCCGGACCCTTCTCCACTCTTAGAACACTTGATCCCAGGTGAAATCCCCTCGCCATTTCTCCTCTGTAAGCTCGATTTCGAGTTGAAATTCCACCCAAAACCGGGACACTTCTCCACGGTGAGCCAATTCTCAAATTGATTGGCTCTACACCTTCACCGGACCAAGGGAAGGTGTCCACTAGCAAAAGCCCCATCTCCGAGGCCACCCGGTTGCTCCGGCCTCCAAGCTTTGTGATCGGGCTTGGTCGAAATCATATCCGGACAATTCCCCGAGACCAGGAGACTTCATGCGGAGCTTGCGGGACCCAATCGAAGGTGCAACAACTCTCGGATTGAAGCCACACTTCTCCGAGCCAAGGTATGAGCTAACTCTCCATCCCGAGCTTCGGAGATTCTCCATTTCAAATGCCTTAGTTTCAATGCATGTTAGCCGTATAGATGTGTTCGTCTCTTCGAAGACGAATCCGTAGAGCATAAGAGCATGAAAATCCATTGAGTATCGAGTGAGATATTAGGGATTTAGTGTGGACGGCTATCGGGTGAGGACACTTGGGGACGATGAACGGATGCGGTCCATTCAATACACGCGCGGACGAACGGCTCGGATGGCGTCGGACCGAGGAAACGGTGCGAGAACCGCGGGGCCGGGCTGGCGACTCAAGTGGCGGCGTCGAATGGGAGCGCGCCGCGTGGCCTTTCGGAGGCGTCGAGGATGCGCCGGCGCCGCGTGGATAAATAGAAAATTAGGGTATTTTCTTATTTATTTAATTCCCTAAACTTCAAAAATTCATATCTCTGTGTAGGAAAATCATAAAAATAAAATAAAAATACCCTCTTGCTCTGTGAACAGAGGAGAATAATGTGGGAAAGAAATCATTTAATTTCATCAAAATATTTTATTTTTTATAATTTATTTACTCTCTGCATTATTTTAATTCTCCATGCATGCATACAATTCACCATGACATGAGACCATAGGGCTTTTGAAGCCTCTAAATTTGGGAACATTCCTCGAATTTTCCAAAGTCGGAGGCCATCCCTATGAAGAGTTCTTGATTTTTCAAGTTCAGGTCACTGTTTTGAGTATTTTAATTCCAGTAAATAGCATGTTATGAAATAAATTCTAGAAAAATTATGTGATGTTGCTTATGACCAGAGAACCCTAGGAAAAATAGGTTTTGACTTAGTTCATTTAAAACAACTCTAATTGGCTTAAACACTCAAAATAGGTCTTCAATTAATTAGAGTTAACCATGCATGAAATTGACTTGAAATCAATTCTCCACTGACCTTTAGGATCAGAGGAATCCACCATAAAAATTTGAGGTCAATTGGACTTAGTTAGCCCCACTAATTGGGTTGATTAAGCCACTTAGCCATTCTAAATTTTAAAAATTCATAACTTTTAAAATACTTTTCAAAAATTCACCAAATTGGTTTTGGAGCCTCTCTGATATTAGGGAAACCTAGGAAAATTAAAATTTCAATTTTCTAAAAAAGTTGATTTTTAATAATATTTTAATATTTTAATAATTAAAAAATAATAAAAATCACAAAAATAATAAAATTCACCAAAATGTCATATTTTGAATTTTAATCACTTAGGAACAAACCCCATATTTTTCCTAAGTCTATTTAGTGAGATATTAAATTTTAAAGCCCTAGGGTAATTTTAAAATTAAAAAAATGTATTTTCTAGCATTTTCACTAAAATAATTACAATAAATCATAGAAAAATCAGAAAATTGCAAAATTTGCTTCTCTGGTTTCCTTGATATCAGAGAGATTTTTAAAAAATATAAATCCATTTTTCAATTTTTATTTTATTTTTAAATTAATTAACACTCCAAAATTTAAAATAATTATAATAAAAATAATATAATTCAAAAAATCACCAAAATTGGTCCAAGTGGTCCTCTGGTCATTAGGAATGTCCCCTAATTTTCTTAAGGACAGAAACTTTCCTTTGGTCATGTTATCAAATTTTCCTTGAAAATCTCTATTTTCCACCAAAAATAATTATATAAATAAATTAAATACAGAAAATCATATTTTCTCCTCTCATGTCTTTATTGACATATGAGTGAAGTCACATAAAAATTTCAAGTTCATCTGGGTTCAATTTAGTGAGTTATGAAATTATTAAGCTTAAGGGGTAAAATGGTAATTAAACTTTTAACCCTTAATTAAAACTTTAGGTTTAATAAAAAATCAACAAGTAAAATATTTGATCTTAATCTGATTTGGATGATTGAAATTTAAATAATTAAAGGGTAGAAACCCATTAAATAATTTTAAAATGATTAAACTTTAATTAAATAATAGATTAAATTTGGAGGAATAATAAATTGGAATTATTAAAATAAGGGATATTTATTAGGAAGAGATTTATTCTTTAATTTAAAAAGTCCCTAAATTAATTATCTCATTAATATTCAACTCTTAATTAAAATGATAACTCAAATTTGAAACATTAAAAGACTTAATTGAATTATTAAACTCTTTTAAAATTTCAATTAAAATTAAAAATTAAATTAAGTTAAATTAAATTAAATTAACAATTAAATTAAATTAAAAATTAAATTAAATTAAATTAAATTAAATTAAATTAAATTAAATTAAATAAATTAAATTAATTAAATAAAATTGAATTAAATCAAATTAAATTAAATTAAATAAATTAAATTAAATAATTGAATTAAATTAAATTAAATAATCAAATTAAAATTAAATCAAATCAAATTAATTAAACATCAAATCAAATTAAATCAAACTCAATCAAATTAAATTAAATTAAAACTCAATTAAAATTAAATTAAATTGAATTAAATATAACATCACCTAAAAACGAAAGAAAATAAATTTAAAGCAACTTGAACACTATTCCAAATTTAAACTCTTTAACTTAAACCAAGTCATTTGAATACTAATTTACCCTTGAAAGCTTTAGTTATTATAACTCCTAAATAAAACATTAAATGAAGTGTCACTTCACTCATAGGATATTCAAATGTCCTAGTTCACTGAGCAAGTTAACAAAACTTGAAAACCTCGGACGATCGATTCATTTATATAATTAAATTCATTTGGACTTAAAACAATCCTAGAAATATTGAAAAGATGTTTAAGATCCTTCTTAAGCACTTCCTCAATATGATAGGACATTTATAAGAACAATTGGGCTTAATCGTTCTTTGATGAAGAAAATCGTCCTCAAACCAAAACACGAGAGAACTCTAGACGTCCTAGGGAATGACTAGCTATAGGATTAGGAATTTGGTAGAAAACCATAACCCTTCCCTTAGCTTTACCTAGGAACTTGCTTAAATATTCTAATTGTGTTTTAAGTGCAGCTTGGGATGACGGGAAGACCCTCCAGGCACGCTTTTATTTTTATCACAATTTACTTTCTTGCAATTTACTTTCCTGCAATTTACTTTCTTGCAAATGTACTTTATTTTTCTTGCATGATAAAACAACAGTTGCATGAAAACCCACACCTTTAGGATAGACCCTAAAACTGAAACCAAATTAAGTTAAAAGTCATTGCAAGATAAAATTCACCGCCACAACATTTCAAAATATAAAACAACTCAAAATTTAATCACAAACGAACACAAAACTACAATTACAACTAAATTAAAACGTCCCGTTGGATGATCGGGAATACCTCGGATGATGTAACCTACGTGTTGCTAACGGGATTTCCCACGGTCTAAATGAAAGTGTGGAACTCATTCAGTTGAGTTTAGCAAATTCATCCGGACTAAGTGAATCCGATAAAAATAATGATGCCGGAAGGATGGAACCGTGGGATCTTAACCGGTGTCGTTATAATCAACTTTAAGATTTGTTTTAATCAAAATACAAAACACTTGGAAATTAAGACTTCTCTAAACCAAAACACTTTTCTCATCTCCTCGATTTATGATTTCTAAAACTAAAACCTCTGCAACAACAAGGAGCTTGGAGCATGGTGGGCGACACGGCCATCGTCGTCAAGAAAACTTGAACCTACTTCAGCAAAACTTTCCTAGAATTAAATAACCAAGCCATAGGACTTCGAGGTAGCTTGCACAATGCAACATAAATCCTCAACCTCTTCGTTAGGCATTTGCATTGCAAATTAAGCCCTAACCGGTCTTAGGATTCCGAGGTAGTCGTCCGATACGACAATAAACCCTCACATCTTCTAGTGCTATTTGTTTGATTTTATCATACAAATATAAGCCCTAATTAATTAAAATTGGCAAGATTGAAATACTAAATAAACATTAGGACTTTCCTAAATTCAAGCCAAACAATAGGATAGTCGGGAAATTACCGAAGTTCACTTCGAATCAGTGATTTCTCCTACATTTCTTCCTTCGGATTCACAAAACAAAAATGTTCCAAATTTGATCCATTCCCTATTGAAATTCCAAAATTCAATCTTTGAAAACCTTAAACTTTGAAATTCTTGAGAGCAGAATTATTGATTATTATCGAGAGTTTTCTTAGGTGATTCCCGTCACTTAAGATGTAATTAACTATAGGGGCTTGCCCTTATAGGGAATTTTAAAGAACCCGTGTAATATAAACCCTGTTTCGATACTTTCATATTAAGCGAGGGAATTTGTCGGCTTATAAAATTGGTTCGCGGACCAAACGGATGTCACAAAACTTCTAGTTTATTTGATCGAGCCCCACCATCGAGCGGTGTGTCTATCCTTAGGGATAGATACACGGCTTGTGGTGCGGTGCTCGTTTATATAAACTATTTGGGATGTGAGATCGGTTTAATCTCATATTTAAAATTATTTTCAAAATCAAATACTACTTTCTAAATTATATATATATATTTAAATTAAATTTAAAATTTAAATTCGCCGACAACTTCTGTTAGGCGACCCCTTTTAAAATACAACACAACCTAAAAATATGCCGACACTAGGTAAAGCGAAGGGAAAGTTTTGGTTGTCTACCAAAGTCTTAATCCTATAGCTAGTCAATCCCTATGACGTCAAGGTTCTTTATATTTTGTGGATGATTGTCTTCATCAAAGAACAATTAAGTTCAATTATTCTTCTTAAAACACCTCATTGTATTGAGGAAGTGCTTAGAACGGGTTCTAAACATCTTTTCAATACTTCTAACATTATTTCGAGTCTAAATGAATTTTTATCGTAGAGATGAATCAATCATCCAGAAATTTTTAGTTAAGTTTTAACTCTTGTTCAGTGAACTTAGGACATTTGATTATCCCATGAATGAAGTGACACCTCACTTGATGCTCCATTTAAGAGTTATAATGATAAAAAAGTCTTTAGGGGCAAATCAATTTATTAAGAATTTCAACGATTTAAAATTAGAATTAATGTTTTAAGGTGATTTAATTTAGTTATAAAATTTTAATAAATTTAAGTTTGGAATAGTGTTCAAGTTGTTTTATTCTTAAGTGTTTTAAACTATTTGAATTTAAAGAGGAGTTTAAATTATTTAATTTAGACTTTAATGATTTAATTTTAATTTAATTGCAATATTCTAGATTAACTTTTAATTGGTTTGATTTTTTTTAATTAAGAATTATTCTTTGAAATTGATTTTGATGTTTCAAGTTTGTTTTAAATTTGCTCTTAAGTGATTTTTGAAATAAAATTTTTTTAATGTTTTAAATTTATTTCATTTTAATTATCAAGTTATTTAATGTTTTAAGTTTTAATTTAATTAAGGGTTACCTTTTCTTTATTATTAATTTATTAATTTCAATTATCATCTTAAGTTTAATTAAGAGTTAAATATAATTAAAGTGATTCATTTGGGGATTTTAATTTAAGTGTTTATAGTCTCTCTAAATTATTTCCCCAATTTAATACTCCAAATTTTTTTAATTATTCTTCTAAAATTCAAATTATTTAATTAATTAAGGTTTCATTTTTTTTTGTTTATTAAAAGTGACCAATGAGTTCCTACCCTTTTATTTTCCAAAGTTTCAATCATATAAGAAAGAATTAAGATCAAATATTTTACCCCCCATTTTGATTAAACCTAAAGTTTTAATTAAGGGTTAAAATTCTTAATTATTAATATGCCCTTTTAAGCTTAATTATTTCATAACTTATCAAATTGAGCTCAAATGAGCTTGAAATTTTTATGTCACTTCACTCACATGTCAATTAAGACATTAGAGGAGAAAATGTGATTTTTCTGTTTTTAATTTAATTTATATATTTATTTTAATAGAAAATAGGGATTTTCAATTGAAATTCAACAACATGACCAAGGTAAGGTTTCTGTCCTTAAGAAAATTATGAGATGTTTCTAATGACCAGAGGACCACTTGGACCAATTTTGGTGATTTTTTGAATTATATTATATTTATTATAATTATTTTGAGTTTTGGAGTATTAATCAATTATAAAATAAAATTAAAGTTGAAAAATGGATTTTATATTTTTCCTAAATCCCTCTGACCTCAAGGAGTTCTAAGAAGCAAATTTTATATTTTTTTTATTTTTCTTTGATTTATTAGAATTAATTCAGAAAAAAGGTTGGAAAATTCATTTTTTAATTCAAAAATTGTTTTAGGGCTTTAAAAATTCAATATCTTATCCTAGGGACTTGGGAAAAATATTTAGTTTGTTTCTAAGTGATTAGGAGTTAAAATATGACATTTTTGTGATTATTATTATTTTTGTGATTTTTATTATTTTTTAATTATTTAAAATATTAAAATAAGGTAGAAAATGAAGATTTTTTAAAAAATTCAATTTTAATTTTCTTAGACTCCACTGATATCAGAGAGCCCACAAAACCAATTTAGTGAATTTTTAAAATGTATTTTTAGAGTTATGAATTTTTAAAGATTAATTTTGGTCATGTAACTTAATTAATCTATTTAGTGGGGTTAAACATTTCCAATTGATTCCAAATTTTTATGTGAGGTCCCTCTGATCCTAAAGATCAGTGGAGAATTATTTTCAAGTTCTTTTGATGTGTGGTTAACCCTAATTAATTAAAGTTTAATTTTAAGTAATTAGGCCAATTAGGGTTATTCTTAATGAATTAACTCAAAACATAATGATCCTATGGTCCTCTGGTCCTAAGAAATTTCCCCTAATTTCCTAGAATTTTAGAAGCAATATGCTAATTAATGGAATTAAAATACCAAAAACAGTGACGTAAACTTGAAAAATACATAACTTGCCATAGAGATAGCCTCTAACCTTAAAAAATTCAGGAAATGTTCCCAAAATCAGATGCTTCAAAACCCTATGGTCTCATGCAATGGTGAATTTTCTATGCAAATGGAGAATTAAAATACTGAAATGAGTAAATAATTAATTAAAAATAAAATACCCATCAAATTAACTCAATTCTTTTTCTACTGGGGAACTCCTTCTCTTGGTTCTGTGTAGGTGTGGGTGAATTTAATTTGTTTTTGGTGGAGGTTTGAGAGATGTCCGGTTCTGGCCTGAGAATTGAGCTCCAAAATTGAGCTCAATAAATGGGATTTAGGGCAGAGAACAGTGGGGATGGATTGCTCTTGGCTAGGGGAAGCTCTGTGAGGAGTTTGGAGGGATTCTATGAAAGTTGATTTCAGCACACCTTTTGGCCGAGAGGGGGTGGCTTGTTTAAATAGCCATGGACAGGGCCTCCCAGGGGGGTTTGATGGCTTGGATCAACTGCTATAGTGAAGAGAAGAACAGCTGCAGTGGCCATTGGGCATGAGACAACTCATCTAGTTCAAATTGAATTTTTGAATCCATTTAGACCTCTCGGTCATGGTGTTTTCCGGCGACCTGGTGGCTGGCCGGCCAGGGTCAGGTCACCATCCTGATCAGGAGGGTCAGGGCTTGAAGTTTGTGGGTTCAATTGGCCAATGCCAAGTGTAAAGAGGTTTGATTTAAGTGGTAAGGGGGAAGGGTCATTTTGGGTTCAAATGGTCGAAGGCATGGTTTAGGCTTGGTGCACCATCCGAAGCTCTGATTTTGGGCTGAGGGAGGTCAGGTGAGTCAGCTTATGAAGAGTGGTGAAGTCTCCATCAAGATTATTAGGATTAGTTTTGGGTTTAGGTTAAGGTTAAAATTTTTAATCATAGGTTAGGAAAGAGCTCCCCTCTCTTGCCATAAATGGATTGATGACAAGTCAAACCTCTCATGGCTTCATATAGCTTGTGAATGGCTTCATTTGGCTTGCTCATGGCTTGGGAAAAGGTTAGTCAATTTCATGGAAATGGGTTCTAAGGATTTTAGATATTTAGGGGTAATTTGGCACATGTCTTAGTTTAGAAAAGTTTAATGATGAATTTGAAACTTAGGGAGTGATTTAAATCAAATGGATGATGAGGTGAAAGTGTCATGTAGGCTTTGGATTGACTTTGGGCCTTTTGAAATCATTTTGGATGGGCTTTTAAAATGGTTTAAGGAAGTGGGCTTTATGTTTCAAAATGGACTTTTGGATGAAAAAATTTTGTGAAGGACAATGCCAAATAAATGTTGGGTTCAGTTTAGGGATGTGTTATGAGTGATTCGAAACAAATTTGAGGTGATTTGGAGTTGAATTAGGTTAGATTTGGGACTTTTTGGTAAAGGGGTCAAAGTGGGTCAAATTGGGCTAACTTGGGCTAAGGTTGGGCTAATGTTAGATTTGATGTAAAATTAATGTTGATAAATGTTTATTGGAGTGTTACAAAGAGTTTTCAACTTTGGTTGGGCTTTGATTTTGGGATTTGGGCCCATTTGGGTTCATGGTGGGTTTAGGCCAAAATTGGGGATTTTAGTTTTGGGTTAGGTTTGGGTAGAGTTTGGGTTCAAATTTGGGGCAAATCTTGTTAGTGTTTTGTTTTTAGGGATATTAGGAAGGTTTATGAAATGATTTGGAGCTAATTGGAGTTGAATTGGGTTGGTTTGGGCTAAGTTTAGGTTATGGGCCAAAATTGGGCCTTAGGCTTCAAATTGAAATTGGATCCAAATGTTCATCAAATTGGGCTTGGATTTGGTCTAAATTGATATTAGGGATATGGAATTGAAGTTTAGAATTGAATTGGATCAACATTGAGGTTAATTGGAGTGGTTTGGTTTGACATTGGGTTCACTTGGGTTAAAAATGGGTCAAATTGGGGGTTTTGATAAACGTAGGCTAAATTGACAAAATTGGCTTATGGTGTAGTTGAACAAAATGAAATTGAGATTATTTGAGATTTTCTGGAATTTTTTAGGAATTTTTGGAATTTTTGGATTTTTTGGTTAAAAAGAGCATTTTGGGTATTTGGAGGGTATTTTTGAAAATTTTGGTATATCGGCTAAGGTGGTCAATTTGAATGGTGGGAAATGTTTAGGATTGGTTTTGAGGAATTTTGGGTAATTTAGGTAATTTTTGCAAATTTTGGGTAGCTTCAAGGACATTTGGTAGGTTTGATGGGTATAGGGCCCCGAGGGTCAAAAATTGAAATTTTAAAAAAATGAAGATTGATCAAGTTTGAGTAGAATGGAATCACTTCGGTTCAGCCATGAAGCCATTTTAAGCCCATAAGAGCCATGGGAGGACTCATTTTAGGCACTCAATATGTTGTTCCTAACTCTCTTAGCCAAGGGCCTAGGGATTAAGGACCATCCATATGAATTACCTACTTGAGTTAGGAAGTCAAGATAGGTATGAATGGTTTTAGGATTTGGAATGTGTGTGAAAGTGTAATGTGTGCAAGTCAAGCCTCACCAGACCAGGCCACCCAGGGTAGTCCTGAGGCCAAAGAGTCCTATAGGGAACTCATCATTTAAACCTCCACATTTGATCTTAACCCTCCAAGTGACTTAGGGGTTTGCAATCAGGCATGTGGGGTTTAAAGGGAGTTAAGAGGCGTTTGAATTTATAAGTGGTGGGTTCCATTTCTAGTCCTTTAAGATAGTCAAAGGGAAAGCCTAAGGCTAGATCCTAAGTACTAAGGAGAGAAGAGAAAAGACCTCATCAAAAATGAGGTCAACAAATGGACCCCCAATAGGTGTGGTGTGCTAACCAAGCACACCGCGCGTATTGGCGTTGACCGAAGAGATCAACAAAACCAACACAGACGTCTAAGTGACACACTTAAAATAGAGTAGAAACAAATTTCCGCTGGGGAGTATCGAGTATATCTCCAAGACTTGAGATCCCTGAACTCTCGCTGGGGAAAAGAGAAGGAGGTGAATTCCAGATCATAAGATCTGGGGAATTTTGATTTAGATTTCATTTCATTTTGTATTCTGAGTTTTTTTTAAGTGTGAGTTTAGATTTCGATTTGTTCTGAGTTTCAATTTCGATTGAGGTTTAATTTAAAATCAATTTAAGGAAATCTGGATTTGAAATGAGAATTGGAACCTAGGTTCCAACCTCGGGATTGCGAAGAGAACTGAAATTTAGGTACCAGCCTCTGAGTGAGAATTAGAGTTTAAGTATTGATTGGAAAGGATGAGAATCAGAATTTAGGTACTGATCTCAAAATAAGATCTGGAATTGGTATTAGTCTCGAAGGTTTAAAAAGTTGAAATTTGGTATCAACCCCAAAAGAGAATCAGAATTTTGTACCAACCTAGAAAGGAGAGAACTGGAATTTAGTACCAGTCTCGAGGGTTTAAAGAGAACTGAAATCTAGTTCCAGTCTCGAAGGTTTAAAGAGAACTGGAATCTGGTTCTAGTCTCGAAGGTTTAAAGAGAACTAGAATCTGGTTTCAGTCTCGAAGGTTTAAAGAGAACTGAAATCTAGTTCCAGTCTTGAAGGTTTAAAGGGTTGAAATTTACTGTGGAGATTTGAGTTGAGCAGAAGATTTGGAATGAGACGTGAAAGTGTTTCACGTCCCACGAGGATCGATCAAAGTCTGATTATTTGGCGAAGGATATGATTCTATGCCATCAGAACCAAATCGAAAATTTTCGTTGTTCTGTGTCAGTAGATTCATTTGAACTTCTCAAAAGAGGGAAGGAAGTATGGAGAGACAAAAAGAGATTTGAGAATTGCCGAAGGGTGGGGATTTCAGATTCAGGAATTTGTCTTAGTCGCTTGTTGTGATTTGATTTTAGCTTGATTTTCAATTTAGGATTCACATTTATTTGGGGTTCGTTTTGACATTTAGATTTTTAAAAGAGTTCTAATTTATTTTTATTTTCCCTTTGTTCTTTGTTCAAAGTTCATTTAACTTAATGGCGTTTCCCAGTCAATTTGAACAAAAAGAGGTGAAGGCAAAACATGACATGGTCGTTTTCATTCCAATCTCGTCGAAGATACATCATACATCTTGCTCCAAAACATGATGATATTTTCCTTGAGATTTCAATATCTCATACAATCCATATATATCCAAAACGGATTGGGTAAGATTCTTCAAATTTCTTTTAAAAGCGATACTGTCAAAATCCATGTCTGGATAGTGAGATACATGGATAATAACATCACCTTCCAAGTCATCCTTGGCAGGAATGCCGTAAGGATGTGCATTGGAGGTGTGATATTTCCCATGTAAATCACAGCTCGTAGGGCGGAGACTCTCTAACTCTGGATCTGGCTGAAAGTAGAAAGGCATTTTTCTGTCATTGATCACTGAAAATTTTATTAAGAAATTCATACCTATTTTTGATGAAATTGCACTTTAAAGAAAGGTATTTTCTTTATTTTGTTGCCGGAATGTAGAATTTAGGTGATAAAAGCAAAAATCATAAAAAGGAGCGGATTTAGAGCAAAAAGGAAGAAAATAATGCATTTTGTGCTGAGTTGCCGACGGTGAGATCGAGCCCGCCGACGGCGAGGGTACGAGGAAGAAATTCTGAAGGATTTATAAGCTGTCTCGGCCGACGGCGAGACCGAGCCCGCCGACAGCGAGATAGCGCGGTTCGAAGACCTTCTAGAAGCCTCGCCGACAGCGAGGTAGTTCGTCGCCGACGGCGAGGTAGTTCAAATGGAGCATATACATTGAACTTGAACACTTTTTGAAGGGATGCTTACACACCTCTTGGTCCTTTGCTCACCTCTATATATAGAGGTCGAAATTCAGCTTCTAAGTGTGTGTCATTTGTGTGTATCTCTGGAGTCTTAAGTGAGTTTATTTAGAGAGTCTTAGTGAATCTTTAGTGAGTTAGAAGTGTGCTGTACTAGAAGGAAAAGTCAAAGGAACTTCAATGAGTCTGCTTGGGAGGAAATTAAGATAAGTATCTTTGTTTATTGTTTTTAACTTTAAATGAAATCCATGCTTAGTTTAGTTCCCATGCATTCTGAGTAGTTAATTTAGTCTTTCTCCCTATTTATGAAATTAAGTGACTAGATGAACTAAAAATAGAAGTACTTTTAAATATTAATAAATTGTGATAATTTTTACTTAAAACTTAATTTACTTTCAAACTAGCCATTTGATTTGTTAAAATGTGTTGATTATCAACTATAGTAAAAATTACATCTGATATTCGGGGAATTCAAAAGCCTTGGAAGGAGGGTGCAAATAAATAGGGAAATAATATCACGGGCGTAGAATAGAGAATTTTAGTGTGACAGACTAAAATATTCAATTCGGTCCTATTGTTTAAGAGCTTGAAGTGTAGATGTTAGCCCTCGGGCGAGGGGAACGTGGGAGCTACGAAGTGGCGGTCGATATCCTCCCGGCACTAGCCGCGGATTCGGTAATCAAACATAAGATTAGTCGATATTCTTTACACTGGACCAAAGGGTAAAGAATAGGAATGCTCCTATTTGTCATAATACCTTAAAATTATCTATTTAAATTCATCAATCACTTAAATTTCTAAACAAGGGGAAAGATACTTTTTCTGAATAGTTAAGACTTATTTAGAAATTAGTTTAATTTCTTGCACTTTCAATACGTATTAATTTTCTACTTAGTTAAGTTACCTAATTAAAATACTTAGTTTACTTTATTGCGCTTAAATTTAGAATTCCAAATTTTCGTATACTATTTTAAAATTATTATTATTATTATTTTAAAATTAGTTGTTATTTAATTTTCTATTTCCCTGTGGGATCGATAACCAAGACTCCACTAGAGCCCTGTATTACTTGATACGATACGTATACTTGCGTAGCATCCACAACATAAACAATTACAATTCTATACATATAATATAGCGGGGTTAAGTTTTTGGCGTCGTTGCAATTAAATTAAAAATATCATAATATAAAATTGTGGGTCAGTCATCCATTCTCCTGAAAGTGACGAAGATTTGTTCCACAGGCACTCCTGGAATGCAATGTTTTGCGATTTCTGCTCCGTTTCCTTTCAACACCAGGACGGAACCTACCGGTAGTGGTATCTCCACCGGCCCTCGGAACTCACGGGGCTGCAACGTCTGGAGGTCGGATCCGAACATGATGTTGCCTTGGTTGACAAAAGACACTGTGTAGAAAGGTCTAACGAAATCATGATGGTCTATGTGTGGAGGTATGCAATCGCCCTCCTTGTAGATGTTAATGATGCAGCTGTTGGGTATGTAATCTGCAGGCAATACCCTCCATGTTATCATCCTTTTTACCATTCTCTTGATAATATTCGGCATCGGATCCACCTCACTGTGACAGAGTATTCTTGGTGGATTCCCCTTTCCGTCTACTGAGAAGTTGTAGCGACATTCGCATTGGATTGTAATTCTTCCTTTTCCTGGCATCCATCTTCGGGGTTCTGAATAAGTCTTTCCCTTAGGTGACCAGCTCGGCCCATTTTATGAAGCTCAAGTACGCAGTCTACAATTTACTGTTGTTCGTAGTCCGAAAACACATCTGTATGCAGCTCGAGGCCTTCTAAGATGTTGACCCTCTTGCCTCGAGTTCTTTCGAAGTATTCAAAAGTTTTCTTTTCAACATTTTGCATTCTTTCCAACTGATATTCTGGAATTATCTGCAATTGGCGAGGTCCAGTAACGTCTTGTGGAATGTATGGTTCAACCCCGGCACGCTCTCCTGCATGTCTTGGCTCCTCGGGGATAGTCTCCGTCGGGACATCCTCCGGGGTTGCTTTCGCAACAAGACTCTTTAAAGCTAGTGCATACGTCGGCGTCGAGGCGCTAATTCTATTCTCGCTCTTCTTGGAATTTCCTTTATACGTTCGCTTTTCTTGGAGTTGATCTCCTCCTTTTCGGTTCCTGACGAACCAATTTCTTCAAAGTATTTGTATTGACGGTAGCAACTGTCTCTTCATGTTGATATGCTACTAACTTGGTTAACATCTTGCGAATGTGGCGATTCTTGTTCCTCCGCTGGGTGGCAGTGAGAAAAGCTCTCCTTACCCCTTGGACTTCTGCGGGCATGGCGCTGACAAGCCTGCTCTCTGCCGTAGCAACAACAGACTTAACTTTCTTATCTTCTCCTGTTGCATGAGCTGCATTTGCTTTTCTCTTCTTGCTGGTGGACTGCTGACTTGGGCCACCCAATTTCATCATTGTCTCGCTATGGAACTCTTCCCGATCAATCGGGGTCCAATCATTTTCTTTATATTGTGTGAAGTCAGAGTCAATCTCGATCACGGCTCTATCCCTCACCCTCTTTTCATCAAGTGCTAGACTCACGCCATTTCTAAAGATCATAACCAACCACCCGTTCGACGTTTCCCTGCGAAAAAACAAGGAAAGGATCAGGGGATGTACTAAGAACAAGAATAATAAGAAAAACATTTATTAATGAAAAATTCTTATTTATCTCTTTTAATTTTTTTAAAGAAAGTAGGAAGAGATGAGTGAAAGATCAGGAATGAATTGATTTAAAAGGAAAGATTGACATTTTATTATTACAATTTTCACACGTTTTTTTAACACATTTTTTGTTAATGATTCTCTTTTTTATCATCCATTTTTTTATGTTTTGGGTTCAGACCCAGTCGCAAATGATTACTCTACTTGTGCTTCTAGGAGTGAGACCTCATTTTCAAAGTTCATCCTTTGAAACATCAGGTTGCGTAATACTTCTTCAAATATCATCCATTGATTGGAAGCATATGTCATTCTCCACGGCAATTCTCCAGTTGGTAGGAACCTTCTGAGTAGACTGTCTCGACCACGAATGGCCCTTCCCATGTCGGTTCAAATTTACCTCCTATCTTGCGGTGTGCAAGAATAGGTCTTCTGAGAACTAGAACCAAGTCACTGACTTTAAATGTCCTTGGACTGACTAGTTTATCGTCAGCTTGGATCATCTAGGCTTGATACAGTTCTAAATTCTGCTGTGCTGAAAGTCTTTTTCCTTTCAAGCTTTCCAATTCTTCCAATCGTAATTTGGCATTTTCTTCTGTAGTGATCTTTTCTGCAACTGCAATTATGAGTGAGGGAAACTGAACCTCCAAGGGTAAGATGGCCTCGGACCCGTACACTAAAGCGTAAGGCATAGACTGAGTAGGAGTTCTGAAAGTCGTTCTGTAGGCCCATAAGGTTTCTAACAACTTCTCGTGCCAATTTCTTTTGTTGTCGTCCAAGGTTTTCTTTAGGATTTGGACGAGAGCTTTATTAAAAGCCTCAGCCAAGCCGTTTGCTCTGGGGTAATAAATTATCGAATAACGTCAATCAATCTCGTGTCTTCTGACAAAATTGTTGATCTTCGTACTCTTGAACACGGATCCATTATCTGAAATGATTCTGCGCGGTACTCCGAAACTGTAGACAACTTGATTCTTGAAAAACTGTAACACATGGAGCGCTTTCACTTCTCTGAGTGGTATAGCTTTTGCCCACTTGGAAAAGTAATATGTGGCTGCAAAAAGGAAGCAATGTCCTCTTGAAGAAGGTGGATCTATCAGACCTACGATATATGTACCCCAACACTCAAATGGCCATGACGCGATTGTCATATGTAGCACATTTGGAGGTTGGTGTAAAACCACTCCATGCACTTAGCACTGGTGACAACTTTTGACAACCTTCGTGCAGTCGGTTATCATCGAGGGCCAGTAATACCCTAGTCTTTTAATCTTCATTTTCATCTTCGGACCTGATTGATGAGTGCCACAAAGTCCTGAGTGTACTTCTTTGACAATTTCACGAGCCTCGGACCCGCTCAGGCATCTTAACCACATCTAATCAAAAGACCTTCTGTATAACATGTTGTTTATTAATGCATAATACAGAGTTCTTTTCTTAATTTGATGAGCTAAAGACTTATCGTCCGGTAGGTTTCCTGTTTGTAAGTAGTCTATTAGTGGCTGCCGCCAATCTTCTGTATTTTCTGTCACTGCTGCAATTATTTCTTCTGGTTTTTCTGATTTGTGTATTGTGTCCATGTCGAGCTGTGAGAGAACCTGCCGTCCCTGAACTGACATTTCAACCGATTCATCCTGCAAGCAGGCAAATTCTTTTGCAAGACAGGCTAACGCATCTGCAAGAGTGTTTTCACTCTTGGGAATCTTGTAGATCGTTACATTTAGAATTTGCTCCAACTGTTACATGGCGTACTGAAAGTACTGCTCGAGTCTTGGCTTTAGAATTTTGTACTGTCCCGCAACTTGTTGAATGATCAACTATGAATCTCCGTAAATGTTGATATCTATTATTCCCATTTGAATGGGTAATTCCAATTCTGTTATGAGGGCTTCGTATTCAACCTCATTATTCGTACACGGTTCTGTTAAGTGATAGGAATACCTAAACATCCCCCGCTCCAGTGTTATAACGATTAGTCCGATTCCTGCCTTACCGGGCACTATCATTTGCGATTCTTTATCTTTCTGTGCTGAAGATGCTCCGTCGAAGTACAATTCCCAACATTGATCATCGGGGTCTTCTAGGCTCATTATCTGCTCGTCTGGCAAGTCATCGTTGAGAGGCTATTCTGTCGGTAAAGGGTGTGCTGCAAGGAAGTCTTCCAAGACTTGTCCCTTTATGACACGAAGATGAACGAAAGTTATATTGAATTGCAATATTATCTTTGACCACCTAGCAAGTTTGTCAGAAAGTGTCGGACGGGTCATCAAATATTGCAACGGATTAAACTTTGAAATAAGGTTGACCCTATGAGAAAGCATGTAGTGCCTGAGCTTCTGTGCGGCGAAGATCAGGGCTAAACAGTGCTTCTCAATAGGAGGATACTTTACTTCCATCGGAATTAGAAGAGGGCTTAGGTAATAGAGCGCGTTTCTTTTCCCTCATCATTGACCTGGGCTAAAAGGGCTCCGAGAGAGTCGTCTAAAGCCGCGGTATAAAGTATCAACGGTCTACCCGAGACTGGGGTTGCTAAAACAGGAGGTGTCATTAGATATTTTTTGATGTCATCGAAGGCATTTTGACATTTAGAGTCCCAAGTAAACTTGACATCCTTCTTAACTAAAGCAGAAAACGACTGACGCCTTCCTGACAAATTCGAGATAAAGCGTCAAAGATATGCCAATTTCCCTTGAAAGGACCGTAGTTGTTTCAAGATTTTAGGAGGTGGCATTTCTAAGATAGCTTTAATCTTCTCCGGATCGATTTCAATTCCACGATGTCGAACGAAAAATCCTAAGAATTTCCCAGAGGTGACGCCGAAGGCGCATTTCAAGGGATTCATCTTAAGGTTATATTGTCTTAACCGCTCGAAAACAATTCTCAAATCATACAAGTGATCTTCCTTTAATTTACTCTTGATGACCACATCATCCACGTAACACTCAACTTGGTTGTGAATGAGATCATCAAAAATCCTCGTCATTGCTCTTTGGTAGGTTGCTCCTGCATTCTTCAATCCAAATGACATCACTGTGTAGCATTACACTCCAATTGGCGTTACGAAGGTCCGTGAGCTTTTCATCTTCTGGTGCCATCTTTATCTGGTTGTATCCCGAAGATCCATCCATGAAAGAAAAGATTTTATGTGTTGAAGTGATGTCGATCATCAATTCTAGAATTGATAGCGGGAATTCATCCTTTGGACATGCTTTATTCAAATCTCTGAAATCCACGCAAATTCTGATCTGACCATTCTTCTTTCTGACTGGTACCACATTGGTTAACTAAGTCGGGTATTGCTCTTCACGGACAAATTTAGCGTCTATTAGCTTCTTAACTTCAGCTATTACTTGTTGTTCAATCTCTAGACACATTCTTCTCGGAGCTTGTCTGACTGTAACGGCAGCGGGATCTACTCCTAACTTGTGAATTGCGACCTCTGGAGCTTATCCTGGCATTTCATCATAACTCCAAGCAAAACAGTCCTTGAATTCCATTAATATCTTGATTATGTTTTCGGAGTCTTCTTTATTAAGTAAGGAGCTAACAAAGTTCGGCCTAGCTCTTCGCTAGTACCTAAGTTAACTTCCATTAACTCGTCTATTGTAGATTTAATTTCTTCTTTGAATTCTGGCAGAGCATCTCCGATTGGTAGATCTTCGAGATCATCTGAAGCTTCCAACCAGTCTTCATTAGGCTCGTAAGTGACAACCAAACAAAATCTCGTATCGTCAACTGATTCTACCGTGCCAAATCCGAGACCATGTTTTGAATTGGGAGGCCGGCTGGCAAAATTCCATAATTTTTCAAAATGTTGTGATTGACCTTTTGTCCATCGTCGAGGTAAGACACCACGTTGAATTAAATTTTGAATACAGGAAGAGTACCACTCAAAAGGCAATTCCATTAATTCAGAAGAAGTAACATCTTTAAATTGTACATCTTTTTCAGTATTGGAAGAAGAAGCTCCACAGTAGAATTTGATAGGTTTAGTACCACCACGTACTTTTTTGACCACCATACCCTTGATCTTATTAGAATGGATAGGGGTCAGGGTCAATGGATCGGGGTCAGGGTCATAGTATGTACATAATGGTTAATCTTCTCGTACATTGATTTGTATTCTTCATTCCTTTCATCTTCGAGAGAGATCTTGAACTGGGGTTTCTTTTGATTTAATGTTGTTACTTCTTTCTTGATTTCTTCTCCTTCGAAACAATTCTCCCAATCAACGTTGATGACCGGTTTCTTCTGTCTATCTGTTCCAATGTCTCTTCCTCGACCTCGTCCCCGGCCTCGACCTCGGGTGCGAGTTCTGGAGAAACCTTCACCATCTTACCGTAAGGGAGTGGTGAGTAACTGTTGGACTAGAATTTCAAGTTCTTCATCGTCTTGCACTTCTTTTGCTTCATTTGGTATGACATTTCTGGAGAAGGTTGTTTTCCTTGGAGGCGCGTAATAGGCTGCATCTTCATGAATTCCAATCTTGTGTACGGAGAATGGTTGTAAGTCATCTTTGATACATTATTCTCCTCCTTCGTAATACTTTATGCATTGGTACAGAGACGACAGTACCATCTGGTTTTCATGGATCCATGGCCGACCCAGTAGAGCGTTGAACGATGTCTCAGAACCAATTATATGAAATTTTGCGGTTGTCTTTGCTAAATCACCGGTCCTCATCAGTAGTGTTATCGATCTGAGATCTCTTTCTCCTTTCTGATTGAACCCTCTTAATAACATCTTGTCTGCTTCAAGGTCGCAAGCATCAATTTCCAAATATGCTAGCGTCCAAAGATTCATTATGTTGATTGATGCTCCCGGATCAACCAACACTCTGGAGAGTGTAAACTTTCCAATAATGACTGAAATGTATAACAATTGGTTGTGATCTGCTATTCCAAGTAGTAGATCATTGTCCGTGAAGGTAACACCTCGCTGTTCTTTTAAAGAGCAAACCTCGTCGAAGGAATTATCGGCCATTTGAGCTAAAAAAATCTCTGGATCAAGTAGGGCCTTGATCAGAGCTTCCCTCATCTCCTTTGACAGGATTAGAGCGTCGTATATGCTCAGTTTAGCTGGTAGCTTCCTAAGATGGGCTAGCACGTTATAGTCCACTTTATTATCATGTTCCTAGGTTTCTTCCCGAATGGGCAATTCCTCTGCTGGGGTTGGCTCCTCCTGAGCAACCACCTGCTTTCCTTTATCTTTTGGGTCCATTCTCGGGGGTAGAACTTTTTTGCTTCTTAGGTTGACTTCAGTTACTTATTCTAAGTCTGGTGCTGGATCTGATGATGTTTCCCCTTGAATTGGAACAACTGGCTCTTCTGGAGTTGCTTCAGAATCCGAAAACTCTAATTCTATTGTGATTGGAGCTCCTCCAAATTCACAAATTGACTCGTTGCTTGTTGAGCTTTCGTAGCCTCCTTTGTGAACATCTTCTTCGTCGAGGTCATTGAGGTTTAGCATGATTTGAGAATTGTTATTTATATTGTAATCGAGATCCGGATTAAGTCGGTTGTCGCTAGTTACGTAATCGTTAGAAACAGTAAAAACGTAGCCAACGCCATAACTCTTATGATTATAAGATCCCGCCGGGGCGAGCAAATAATCATACAGAGTCAGAAGTTCGAGGGATTTCTCTCCCGAATCGGAAACAACCATCCTAGGATAAGCAACCCCTAGTCTACTCTTCAGAGCCTCGATCTTCTTCTCTTCTACGATCTTCTCCTCCTTCTGAGGCGGTTCTTCATTATCAAGCGATAGTGCCGGCTCGGCAGGTTTCAAACTCTGAGTTGAAGCGCATACTGAAGTGATCTGGATGTGATCCAAAATTTTCTTTAAATACTTTATCCAGACGGTACTCCATCCATCATCAGTCGTATACGGGTTTATCGGAATAATAGGATCCGTCGAGATAACATTGACGGAACCTCCTTTTTGGGGTTCCTTCATGTATTTCTTCGGGATCGTTATGTTCCCTTTCCGGAGATTGTCGTCAAGCCAACTCTTGAAAGTGATGCAATCATTTATCTTATGTCCGAGCATCCGGTGGTAAGGGCAATAGTTCGAATGATCTTTCTTGTTGACTTCTTTCGGCCTCTTGGGCTCCGGTAGCTGAAAATCTGGTGTTTTCATTAAACTACGGAACATCTTCGCTACTACTTCAGTTTTGAATGGATATTCTTTATTCAGAAAATCTTTCAGGGTACGCTATTGACGAGGCGGTTGTTCATAATGCTGAGGCGCCTGATAGCTCGGTCGAGGCTGTTGATAACCCTGCTGAGGTTGCTGATAGATCTATTGCGGTTGTTGGTATGTCCGTTGCGGTGGTTGATAACTAGGCTGTGGCCGCTCTGGATATATCTGAACCGGCTGCTTGCCCTTATCTACTGCCGCGACGATTCCATATTTCTTTTCAAATGGTTTTACGAGCTTCTGCTTATCATTCTTGTCCACGAAACTTAACTGCTTTGCCTCTTCTTGCGAGCTCCCGGCCTTGCTAAGCAACTTCTCGAAAGTCTTGATTATAAATCCTTTAAGGAGAAGTGCTATCGGTCCATGGATACTCTTAAGCAAGAAGTCGACTGCATGCTGTTCTTGAAGCTGTGATTCACACTTCATGCTTAAGTTCCTCCATCGAAGTATGTAATCCACTAAAGTCTCATTCGATTTTTGGTGCTCCACCACTAGATCACCGATGGTGATGTGGTGCCGAGCCCTGACAAATCGCTTAACGAAGAGGTTTTCTAACTCTACAAAGGTCTTAACTGAACTATTTGGCAATTCTGGGTAACAGTTGAAGGTGATCCCTGACAAACTGCTGACGAACCGACGAAAGAGTAAAGCATCGCTCCCACCGGCATTGCAGCAACTAGCACAAAAATGTACGACATGCCCGTTCCATCAAAAGTCTTAAACAGAGGTGGTACGAAGCCTTTCGGGTATTGGACTGCATCGAACTCTTCGGGGTAAGGTCTACCCGTATGAATAGATGCTCTGCTCTTAGATTGTGCTAAGGCTTCTCGCACCTGTTGTTTTACCATGTTTTTAATGTTCTTTTCAGGAATCATGGTATGTGTAGAATCCTTCTTTGGTGGCACATCTCCGTTGACGGATGTGATCTCTTTTCCTCCATCTGAAATATGGATGATCTCTGGGGGTGTTTCTTTCTGAGGTTGTACCCAACTCTGGAGAGTGGCTAAAGCAGCAGCCATCTCTTCCATCCTCTTTGTCATCTGGGAAATTGTGTCATCTCTTTCCCGAAGCTGTGCTCTCATCACTTCCAGTTCATCTCTTTCTGCAGATGCTAGAGCACCTTGCGAACCTGATGATGCTCGTGTCTCAACCATATTGATCTTGGCATACTCCTCATCCATGAACTCTGATGAATCAACTTCATGTGCCAACTTTTCTCCTTTTTCTTTGGCTAACCGTCGGATATCCGTCCTTAGCTTTCCTATAGCATCCTCGAGGGGTCTCTTCCAGATGGTCTTGCGGTTGTCGTGTGATGGCTGTTGAACTTCTTTTTTGGAAGTTTCTTTTATTGCAGTAGCACTTTCTTCTGATTCAGGCTCTTTGACGAGGCTTTTCTTCTCAGGGCGTTGTGTTGGTCTCGGCTCAGTAATAATAGGTCGCCACACCATCTTTCTTGCAGCAGAAGGCCTAGGACCGGACGGTCTGTCGGCTATATGCTGGTAGGTGATGTCCTCCCTAATATGATGGCCAGATACAACAATAGGTGAACTAGCTTTCATTTTCTTCTGTGGTTTCTCTACGGCAGTGACGGGCTCTACTCGCGGTCTGAGGGGGGATCTAGCTGGAACTCGCCCATTCTTTTTAGGATTTCTGACACGGTGCATCATTCTTTCTTTGCCAATTTT
The DNA here is from genome assembly GCA_022702705.1 of Papilionanthe hookeriana x Papilionanthe teres. Taxonomy (NCBI): domain Eukaryota; kingdom Viridiplantae; phylum Streptophyta; class Magnoliopsida; order Asparagales; family Orchidaceae; genus Papilionanthe; species Papilionanthe hookeriana x Papilionanthe teres. Next base: position 19,311,099 of record CM040434.1, on the reverse strand, counting down.
TCTATCACAGCTTGTAGTTGAGCCAATGACGTAGTCTTAACCCTTTTTCTTTTGTAGTTACTATAGTACGCAGGTCGGGGTAATGTAGCGGCAATCCTTCGGACGTCTTCTTCATTTGATGCAGCAGAGAGGGGGTGAAACCTACTTCCTTCCAACAGAGGTGTATACTCAGGAAGTTCAGGGATCTCTTCTAGGAAAGTAACTTCAGCGACCCTGGCTTTCTCAATCCTGGCTATCTTTCTGCTTCTATTTCTTCTTTGAGTCTGAGTTAAGGGTGCAACTCTTGAACTAGACCCAATCTCGAAAATAGATGATATTGTAGCAAAATATGTACCCTCCACGATGACAGGCTTATCACAGACTTGAATTTCCTTCCCCTTCAGTTTGGCAGAAGGCGGGGTAAGTGCAGAGATGACTAGACCAGTGGGGGTAGAGACAACAGTCCTCCTACAAATAACAGTACTTCTTCGGCTGGAACCCTTTGCAGGGGAGGGAATTCTTGAGTCGATTAGTGTGAAGAGGGTGACATCAACAAACTTAATATCTGTATTGTCGAATCCTTGTCCAAAACGGATGATCCCATTGTCAGGCAGCTTATCCTTATAGACGGTGAAGTCCATTCCATTGGTGAAGGAGAAAATTAATTTCGGTGCAGTCATTTTCTGCAAGGTAAATTCTGAGCTTCAGTCCCGAATTATGCTTTCTTTTGTCGCAAAACTTAAGACGGAAAAGAAAGAGTCCGAACACATTCTCGTTTATCTTAATTTATTTGTTATTTTTAAGAGAATTCGTTTATTACAAGGTTGTTTATTAGAGGATTTGTTTGTTAGGAACAAAATGATTAAAGGTATAGAAAAGGTAAAGAACCCGATTCAGAATTGGAAAGGGAGAGAAAGTCTCGCAAAACTTCTCAACCCGAGGGACCGCTCCTAAGCTAACACCTATTGGGGGTCCACCCCACCTCAGAAAAGAGGTAAAAGGATTTCGGAACCTCTCTGTTTATGGGTGTGTTGACCTCATTTTTGATGAGGTCTTCCCTTCTTCTTTTTAGTGCTTAGGATCTAGCCTTAGGCTTTTCCTTTGACTATCTTAGAGGACTAGAATTGGGACCCGCCTTTTAGAAATTCAAACCACTTCTAAACTCCCCGCAAACTCCACAAACTTGACCATAGACCCCTAATCACCTAGAGGGTTGAAATCAAATGTGGAAGTTTAAAGGATGAGTTCCTATAGGACTCTTTGGCCTTAGGATCGCCTCGGGTGGTCCGGGTCCAGTGAAGGGGCTGACTTACACTACACTTACACACTACATTTCCACACACTTCCTAAAACCACACCCATACCCAACTTAACCTCCCGACTCATGTGGGTGATTCACATGGATGGTCCTTAACCCCTAAGCCCTCGGCTAGAGGGTTAGGAACAACATAGTGAATGCCTCAAATGAGTCCTTTCATGGCTCATATGGGCTTGAAATGGTTTCATGGCTCAACCAAAATGATTTATTTCCACCTAAATTCACCCAATCTCCAATTTCCCAAATTTTCAATTTTTGACCCCCGAGACCCTACACCTACTTAAACCTACCCAAAACCCTCGAAATTACCCAAATTTTTGCAAAATTTCCAAATTACCCAAAATTTTCCAAAATCAATCCCAAACATCTCCACATCACTCAAATTGATCATCCATACCCAAAAATACCAAAGATTCCAAAAATACCCCCAATACCCTCCAAATACCCAAAATACCCTTCTTGGCCTAAAAATCCAAAAATTCAGAAAATTCCCAAAAAATTCCAGAAAATCCTAAATATTCCCAATTTCATTTTGTCCAACTACACCATGGGCCAATTTTGTCAATTTACCCCACTTTTGTCAAAACCCCCAAATTGACCCATTTTAACCCAAAGTGGACCCAATGTTAAACCAAACCTATCCAATTGACTCAAATTCTGGTCCAATTCAATTCTAAACTTCAATCCAACATTCCCAATACCAATTTAGACCAAATCCAAGTCCAATTTGATTGACATTTGGATCCAATCTCACTTTTGGCCTTAAAGCCCAATTTGGACCCATGACCCAAACTTAACCCAAATTCAACCCAATTCAAATCCAAATCACCCCCAATTTGTTTCAAATCACTCATGACACATCCATGAGCTAAACCCAACAATTATTTGGCCCAACCTCTTTACAAAATTCCCATCCATAAATTCATTTTCAAAACTTAAAAAGCCCACTTCCCTTAAACCTTCTTAAAAACCCATCTTCATTAAATTTTAAAAGCCCAAATCATCCTAAAGCCCACATGACACTTCCCCTCATCATCCATTTGATCAAAATCACCCCTAAGTTTCAAAATCATCAATTAAACCATTCCAAATCAAGCCACATGTCAAATTACCCCCTAAATGTCAAAAATTTCTAAAACCCTTTTCATGAAACAAATCAACCTTTTCCCAAGCCAAATGAAGCCATGAACAAGCCATTCTCAAGCCACATGAAGCCATGAGGGCTTTGACTTGTCATTAGTCCATTTATGGCAAGAAGAGGGGGTTCTTTCTTAAACCTCCTTTAACCTTTTTTTACCTTAATCATGTCACACACTAAACCATGTTTAGCCACCTCATCATGGATGGAGACTTCACCACTCCTTCTAAGCTGACCTAAATGATTCCCTCGACTCAAAATCGAGCTTGGAAGGGTGCACCAAGCCCAAAATGGTGGGTTGACCCAAACCAAGCCAAAGTGAGCCTTCTCCCATTCCATTTAAATCAAACTCCTTTACACATGTCAAACCTCAATTGCCTACACTAAACCCCGGCCCCGACCCACCCGACCAAGATGGTGACCATTGCACAGCCGGCCGGCCACTGGGCCGCCGGAAAACACCATGGCCGAGAGCTCACATGTGAGCCAACATTGAAATTCTCACTTGCCGAGTCGCCCCATGCCTAGTGGTCACCATGGCCGATCTTCTCCTCACCGAGCAGATCGATCCCAAGCCCTAACTCCCTCCGAGAGGCCTTCCACCCTCTCCTATTTAAACTCCACCCCTCTCGGCCATGAGAGGAGCTAAGCACAAACCTTGCCAAAACTCGCCAAAATTGTTCCGCACCCTTCTCCACTCTTAGAACACTTGATCCCCAAGTGAAATCCCCCTGCCATTTCTCCTCCGTAAGCTCAATTTCGAGTTGAAATTCCACCCAAAACCGGGACACTTCTCCACAGAGTGAGCCAATTCTCAAATTGATTGGCTCTACACCTTCACCAGACCAAGGGAAGGTGTTCACTAGCAAAAGCCCCATCTCCAGACCACCCAGTTGCTCCAGCCTCCAAGCTTTGTGATCGGGCTTGGTCGAAATCATATCCGAACAATTCCCCAGACCAGGAGACTTCATCCGGAGCTTGCTGGGACCCAATCGAAGGTGCAACAACTCTCAGATTGAAGCCACACTTCTCTGAGCCAAGGTATGAGCTAACTCTCCATCCCGAGCTTCCGGAGATTCTCCATTTCAAATGCCTTAGTTTCAATGCATGTTAGCCGTATAGATGTGTTCGTCTCTTCAAGACGAATCCATAGAAGCATAAGAGCATGAAAATCCATTGAGTATCGAGTGAGATATTAGGGATTTAGTGTGGACGGCTATCGGGTGAGGACACTTGGGGACGATGAACGGATGCCGTCCATTCAATACACGCGCGGACGAACGGCTCAGATGGCGTCGGACCAGGAAACGGTGCGAGAACCGCGGGGCCCGGGCTGCTGACTCGAGTGGCGGCGTCGAATGGGAGCGCGCCGCGCGACCTTTCGGAGTCGCCGAGGATGCGCCGGCGCCGCGTGGATAAATAGAAAATTAGGGTATTTTCTTATTTATTTAATTCCCTAAACTTCAAAAATTCATATCTCTCGTGTAGGAAAATCATAAAAATAAAATAAAAATACCCTCTTGCTCGAGTGAACGGAGGAGAATAATGTGGAAAAGAAATCATTTAATTTCATCAAATATTTTATTTTTTATAATTTATTTACTCTCTCGCATTATTTTAATTCTCCATGCATGCATACAATTCACCATGGCATGAGACCATAGGGCTTTGAAGCCTCCGAATTTGGGAACATTCCCTGAATTTTCCAAAGTCGGAGGCCATCCCTATGAAGAGTTCTTGATTTTTCAAGTTCAGGTCACCGTTTTGAGTATTTTAATTCCAAGTAAATAGCATGTTATGAAATAAATTCTAGGAAAATTTGGTGATGTTGCTTATGACCGGAGAACCCTAGGAAAAATAGGTTTTGACTTAGTTCATTTAAAACAACTCTAATCGGCTTAAACACTCAAAATAGGTCTTCAATTAATTAGAGTTAACCATGCATGAAATTGACTTGAAATCAATTCTCCACTGACCTTTAGGATCAGAGGAATCCACCATAAAAATTTGAGGTCAATTGGACTTGGTTAGCCCCACTAATTGGGTTGATTAAGCCACTTAGCCATTCTAAATTTTAAAAATTCATAACTTTTAAAATACTTTTCAAAAATTCACCAAATTGGTTTTGGAGCCTCTCTGATATTAGGGAAACCTAGGAAAATTAAAATTTCAATTTTCTAAAAAAGTTGATTTTTAATAATATTTTAATATTTTAATAATTAAAAAATAATAAAAATCACAAAAATAATAAAATTCACCAAAATGTCATATTTTGAATTTTAATCACTTAGGAACAAACCCCATATTTTTTCCTAAGTCTATTTAGTGAGATATTAAATTTTAAAGCCCTAGGGTAATTTTAAAATTAAAAAAATGTATTTTCTAGCATTTTCACTAAAATAATTACAATAAATCATAGAAAAATCAGAAAATTGCAAAATTTGCTTCTCTAGTTTCCTTGTTATTAGAGAGATTTTTAAAAAATATAAATCCATTTTTCAATTTTTATTTTATTTTTAAATTAATTAACACTCCAAAATTTAAAATAATTATAATAAAAATAATATAATTCAAAAAATCACCAAAATTGGTCCAAGTGGTCCTCTGGTCATTAGGAATGTCCCCTAATTTTCTTAAGGATAGAAACTTTCCTTTGGTCATGTTATCAAATTTTCCTTGAAAATCTCTATTTTCCACCAAAAATAATTATATAAATAAATTAAATACAGAAAAATCATATTTTCTCCTCTCATGTCTTTATTGACATATGAGTGAAGTCACATAAAAATTTCAAGTTCATCTGGGTTCAATTTAGTGAGTTATGAAATTATTAAGCTTAAGGGGTAAAATGGTAATTAAACTTTTAACCCTTAATTAAAACTTTAGGTTTAATAAAAAATCAACAAGTAAAATATTTGATCTTAATCTGATTTGGATGATTGAAATTTAAATAATTAAAGGGTAGAAACCCATTAAATAATTTTAAAATGATTAAACTTTAATTAAATAATAGATTAAATTTGGAGGAATAATAAATTGGAATTATTAAAATAAGGGATATTTATTAGGAAGAGATTTATTCTTTAATTTAAAAAGTCCCTAAATTAATTATCTCATTAATATTCAACTCTTAATTAAAATGATAACTCAAATTTGAAACATTAAAAGACTTAATTGAATTATTAAACTCTTTTAAAATTTCAATTAAAATTAAAAATTAAATTAAGTTAAATTAAATTAAATTAACAATTAAATTAAATTAAAAATTAAATTAAATTAAATTAAATTAAATTAAATTAAATTAAATTAAATAAATTAAATTAATTAAATAAAATTGAATTAAATCAAATTAAATTAAATTAAATAAATTAAATTAAATAATTGAATTAAATTAAATTAAATAATCAAATTAAAATTAAATCAAATCAAATTAATTAAACATCAAATCAAATTAAATCAAACTCAATCAAATTAAATTAAATTAAAACTCAATTAAAATTAAATTAAATTGAATTAAATATAACATCACCTAAAACAAAAAGAAAATAAATTTAAAGCAACTTGAACACTATTCCAAATTTAAACTCTTTAACTTAAACCAAGTCATTTGAATACTAATTTACCCTTGAAAGCTTTAGTTATTATAACTCCTAAATAAAACATTAAATGAAGTGTCACTTCACTCATAGGATATTCAAATGTCCTAGTTCATCGAGCAAGTTAACAAAACTTGAAAACCTCGGACGATCGATTCATTTATATAATTAAATTCATTCGGACTTAAAACAATCCTAGAAATATTGAAAAGATGTTTAAGATCCTTCTTAAGCACTTCCTCAATATGATAGGACATTTATAAGAACAATTGGGCTTAATCGTTCTTTGATGAAGAAAATCGTCCTCAAACCAAAACACGAGAGAACCTAGACGTCCTAGGGAACGACTAGCTATAGGATTAGGAATTTGGTAGAAAACCATAACCCTTCCCTTAGCTTTACCTAGGAACTTGCTTAAATATTCTAATTGTGTTTTAAGTGCAGCTTGGGATGACGGGAAGACCCTCCAGGTACGCTTTTATTTTTATCGCAATTTACTTTCTTGCAATTTACTTTCCTGCAATTTACTTTCTTGCAAATGTACTTTATTTTTCTTGCATGATAAAACAACAGTTGCATGAAAACCCACACCTTTAGGATAGACCCTAAAACCGAAACCAAATTAAGTTAAAAGTCATTGCAAGATAAAATTCACCGCCACAACATTTCAAAATATAAAACAACTCAAAATTTAATCACAAACATAACACAAAACTACAATTACAACTAAATTAAAACGTCCTGTTGGATGATCGGGAATACCTCGGATGATGTAACCTACGTGTTGCTAACGGGATTTCCCACGGTCTAAATGAAAGTGTGGAACTCATTCAGTTGAGTTTAGCAAATTCATCCGGACTAAGTGAATCCGATAAAAATAATGATGCCGGAAGGATGGAACCGTGGGATCTTAACCGTGTCGTTATAATCAACTTTAAGATTTGTTTTAATCAAAATACAAAACACTTGGAAATTAAGACTTCTCTAAACCAAAACACTTTTCTCATCTCCCGATTTATGATTTCTAAAACTAAAACCTCGCAACAACAAGGAGCTTGGAGCATGGTGGGCAAGCACGGCCATCGTCGTCGATAAAACTTGAACCTACTTCAGCAGAAACTTTCCTAGAATTAAATAACCAAGCCATAGGACTTCGAGGTAGCTTGCCTAATGCAACATAAATCCTCAACCTCTTCGTTAGGCATTTGCATTGCAAATTAAGCCCTAACCGGTCTTAGATTCCGAGGTAGTCGTCCGATACGACAATAAACCCTCACATCTTCTGAGCTATTTGTTTGATTTTATCATACAAATATAAGCCCTAATTAATTAAAATTGGCAAGATTGAAATACTAAATAAACATTAGGACTTTCCTAAATTCAAGCCAAACAATAGGATAGTCGGAAATTACCGAAGTTCACTTCGAATCGGTGATTTCTCCTACCTTTCTTCCTTCGGATTCACAAAACAAAAATGTTCCAAATTTGATCCATTCCACTATTGAAATTCCAAAATTCAATCTTTGAAAACCTTAAACTTTGAAATTCTCGAGAGCAGAATTATTGATTATTATCGAGAGTTTTCTTAGGTGATTCCCGTCACTTAAGATGTAATTAACTATAGTGGCTTGCCCTTATAGGGAATTTTAAAGAACCCGAGTAATATAAACCCCGTTTGATACTTTCATATTAAGCAGTGGAATTTGTCGACTTATAAAATTGGTTCGCAGACCAAACGGATGTCACAAAACTTCTAGTTTATTTGATCGAGCCCCACCATCAAGCGAGTGTGTCTATCCTTAGGGATAGATACACGGTTAGTGGTGCGGTGCTCGTTTATATAAACTATTTGGGATGTGAGATCGGTTTAATCTCATATTTAAAATTATTTTCAAAATCAAATACTACTTTCTAAATTATATATATATATTTAAATTAAATTTAAAATTTAAATTCTCCGACAACTTCTGTTAGGCGACCCCTTTTAAAATACAACACAACCTAAAAATATGCCGACAGGGTGTCTAAACAGTGGCTCCTAAATCTGAGAGAAGCTGGCTATACCGTTCAAGATAGAAATGAACGTGGTATGCCAACGGAAAGAATGATAGTTTGCTCCACTAGGGACATGGATACACTACCGATTTATGAAAGCAAAACCATCTGATCAAAATGGAGAGAGGAACCTTTCCCTAGAGGAGTCGCCAGAAGTTGTGCGACTTATTTTAGGTTGTGTTTTGTATTTTGAAAAAGGGTCGCATACAGAAATTGTCGGCGAATTTTTAGATTTAATTTATATATATAATTTGGAAAGTAACATTTGATTTTTAAAATAATTTTAAGTTTGAAAATTTTAAGATATGAAATCAAACCGATCTCACATCCCAAATAGTTTATATAAACGAGCACCGTACCATAAACCGTGTATCTATCCCGAAGAATAGACACACTACTTGATGATGGGGCTCGATTAAATAACTAGAAGATTTGTGACATCCGTTTGGTCTACGAACCAATTTTATAAGCCGAAAAGTTCCCCTGCTTAATATAAATGAATTAAGTAGGGTTTATATTATCTGGGTTCTTAAAGTTCCCTGTAAGGGCAAGCCCCTATAGTTAATTATATCTTAAATGACGGGAATCACTTAATAAAACTCTTGATAATGATCAGTGGTTTTGCTCTCAAGAATTTCAAAGTTTAAGGTTTTCAAAGGATTGAATTTTGGAATTTCAAAAAGGATTAGCTCAAATTTGGAACAATTAATTTTAGGAGTCCAAAGGAAGAGAAGTAGGACAAACTGAGGATCCAAGAAGAATCTTGGCAACTTCCCAAACTATCTTATTGTTTAGCTTCAATTTGAGAGTTTATTTAATGTTTCAATCCTGCCAAATTTAATTAATTAGGACTTATATTCGTATGACATGATAATACAAATAGCCTGGAAGATGTGAGGGTTTGTGTACTACCAAACGACTACCTCGGAATCCTAAGACCGGTTAGGGCTTAATTTACATAATATGATTATGCAAATGCCTAATGAAAAGGTTGAGGATTTATGTTACACTAGGCAGACTACCTTGAAATCCTATGGCTTTGTTATTTAATTCTAAGAAATGTTTTGCTGAAGTAGACTCAGGTTTTGCTGACGAAGATAGTCGTACTGCCCGCTGTGCTCCAAGCTCCTTGTTGTTGCAGAGGTTTAGTTTTAGAAGGTGAAAATCAGGAGATGAGAAAAGTGTTTTGGTTTAGAAGAATCTTAAAGTTCAAAAGTCTTTAATGTTTTATTAGGGGAATCTTAAAGTTGATTATAACAACACTGGTTAAGATCCCACGGTTCCATCATTCCGGTACCGTTATTTTTATCCATTCACTTAGTCCAGATGAATTTGCTAAACTCAACTAATTGAGTTCCACACTTTCATTTAGACCGTGGGAAATCCCGTTAGCAACATGTAGGTTACATCATCCGAGGTATTCCCGATCATCCAATGAGTCATTTTAATTTAGTTATAATTGCAGTTTTGTTGTTTTGTTTGTGATTAAGTTTTGAGCTGTTTTATATTTTGAATGTTGTGGCAGTAAATTTTATTTTGTTGTGACTTTTAATTTAGTTTTGGATTTCAGTTTTGTGGCTATCCTAAAGGTTTCAGTTTTCATGCAACAATCTTGTTTAAAATGCAAGAAAAGTAAAGCGTAGTACATGTAAGTAACTTGCAATAAAATAAAAGCGTACCTGGAGGGTATTCTCGTCATTCCAAGCTACACTTAAAGCACATCTTAAGGTATTTACACATATTTGTAAGAAAACACCTAGGTAAAGCTAAGGGAAGGTTTTGGTTTTCTACCAAAGTCCTAATCCTATAGCTAGTAAATCCCTATGAATTCTTTATATTTTGTGGATGATTTTCTTCATCAAAGAATAATTAAGTTCAATTATTCTTCTTAAAACACCTCATTGTATTGAGGAAGTGCTTAGAACGGGTTCTAAACATCTTTTCAATACTTCTGAGATTATTTTGAGTCTAAATGAATTTTTATCATAGAGATGAATCAATCATCCAGAAATTTTTAGTTAAGTTTTAACTCTTGTTCAGTGAACTTTGGACATTTGATTATTTCATGAATGAAGTGACACCTCACTTGATGCTCCATTTAAGAGTTATAATGATAAAAAAGTCTTTAGGGGCAAATCAATTTATTAAGAATTTCAACGATTTAAAATTAGAATTAATGTTTTAAGGTGATTTAATTTAGTTATAAAATTTTAATAAATTTAAGTTTGGAATAGTGTTCAAGTTGTTTTATTCTTAAGTGTTTTAAACTATTTGAATTGAAAGAGGAGTTTAAATTATTTAATTTAGACTTTAATGATTTAATTTTAATTTAATTGCAATATTCTAGATTAACTTTTAATTGGTTTGATTTTTTTAATTAAGAATTATTCTTTAAAATTGATTTTGATGTTTCAAGTTTGTTTTAAATTTGCACTTAAGTGATTTTTGAAATAATTTTTTTTTTAATGTTTTAAATTTATTTCAACTTAATTATCAAGTTATTTAATGTTTTAAGTTTTAATTTAATTAAGGGTTACCTTTTCTTTATTATTAATTTATTAATTTCAATTATCATCTTAAGTTTAATTAAGAGTTAAATATAATTATAGTAATTATATTCTCTCTAAATTATATCCCCATTTTAATAATCCAAATTTTTTTAATTATTCTTCCAAAATTTAAATTATTTAATTAATTAAGGTTTCATTTTTTTTGTTTATTAAAAGTGACCAATGAGTTCCGACCCTTTTATTTTCCAAAGTTTCAATCATCTAAGAAAGAATTAAGATCAAATATCTTACCCCCCCATTTTGATTAAACCTAAAGTTTTAATTAGGAGTTAAAATTCTTAATTATTAATATGCCCTTTTAAGCTTAATTATTTCATAACTTATCAAATTGAGCTCAAATGAGCTTAAAATTTTTATGTCACTTCACTCACATGCCAATTAAGACATTAGAGGGCAAAATGTGATTTTTCTATTTTAAATTTATTTTATATATTTATTTTAATAGAAAATAGGGATTTTCAATGGAAATTCAGCAACATGACCAAGGTAAGGTTTCTGTCCTTAAGAAAATTATGAGATGTTCTTAATGATTAAAGGACCACTTGGACCAATTTTGATGTTTTTTTAAGTTATATTTTATTTATTATAATTATTTTGAGTTTTGGAGTATTAATCAATTATAAAATAAAATTAAAGTTAAAAAATAGATTTTATATTTTTCTTAAATCCCTCTGATCTCAAGGAGTTCAGAGAAACAAATTTTATATTTTTTTATTTTTCTTTGATTTATTAGAATTAATTTAGTAAAAGTATTGGAAAATTCATTTTTTAATTCAAAAATTGTTTTAGGGCTTTTAAAATTCAATATCTTATCCTAGGGACTTCGGAAAATACTTAGTTTGTTCCCAAGAGATTAAGAGTTAAAATAAGACATTTTTGTGATTTTTTTTTTATTTTTGTGATTTTTATTATTTTTTAATTATTTAAAATATTAAAATAAGGTATAAAATGAAAATTTTTGAAAAATTCCAATTTTAATTTTCTTAGACTCCTATGATATTAGAGAGCTCACAAAACCAATTTGGTGAATTTTAAAAATGTATTTTTAGTGTTATGAATTTTTAAAGTTTAATTTTGGTCATGTAACTTAATTAAGCCATTTAGTGGGGTTAAACATTTCCAATTAATTCCAAATTTTTATGTGAGGTCTCTCTTATCCTAAAGATCAGTGGAGAATTGTTTTCAATTTCTTTTGATGTGTGGCTAACCCTAATTAATTAAAGTTTAGTTTTGAGTAATTAGGCCAATTAGGGTTATTCTTAATGAATTAACTCAAAACATAATTATCTTAGGGTCCTCTAGCCCTAAGAAACTTCGCCAAATTTTTCTAGAATTTTCTAAGCAATATGCTAATTAATGGAATTAAAATACCAAAAACAGTGACATAAACTTGAAAAATACATAACTTGCCATAGAGATAGCCACTGACCTTGAAAAATTCAGGAAATGTTCCCAAAATTAGAGGTTTCAGAAGCCCTATGGTCTCAGGCCATGGTGAATTGTCTATGAAAATGGAGAATTAAAATATTGAAATGTGTAAATAATTAATTAAAAATAAAATTCTCATCAGGTTAACTCAATTTTTTTTCCACATTATTCTCCTCTGTTCACTGAGCAAGAGGATATTTTTATTTTATTTTTGTGATTTTTCTACAGAAAGCTATGGATTTTTAAAGTTCTGGGTATTTAAAAAAATCATAAAATACCTAATTTCCTACTTATCTGATTTAGTGCCACGGCAAGCTTAGCGTCTCCGAAGCTCCTCACGGCGCGCTCCCATTCACCGCCGCCATCCGACTCAGCACCACGCGGCCCGCGGTTCACGTACCGTTCCCTGGTCCGACGTAATATGAGCCGTCCAGTCGATACACGCTCGATCCAACGGCGGTTGGTCATCGTCTCCGACTGGTGTGCACCCGTGACCATCCACACTCAAACCCTAATATCTCCCTCGTTTCTCAATGGATTATCGTGTTCTTATACTCTATGGATTCGTCTTGAAGAGACGAACACATCCATATGGTTTACATGCATTGAAATAAACTCAAACGAAATGGAGAATCGATGGAAGCTCTCAGGGAGGAGGAGTGTCCATACCTTAGTTCAGGAGGTGAGTCCTCAACTGAATGTGCTCGACACATTCGCTGGAGCTGGAAGAGCCTAGGGATGAAGCCTCTGGCCCTGTCGAATTGTCTAGGTGAAACTTCCACGAAGCCCAATTTCAAAGCTTGGCCGATAGAGAGAATGACTGGCCTGGTGAGGGGGCTTCCACTAGGGAACTCCTTCTTTTGGTCATATGCAGGTGTGGGTGAGTTTAATTTGGTTTTGGTGGAGGTTTGAGAGATGTCCTGTTTTGGCCTAAGAATTGAGCTCCAAAATTGAGCCCAATCAATGGGATTTAAGGCAGAAGAACAGTGGGGATGGATTGCTCTTGGCTAGGGGAAGCTCTGTGAGGAGTTTGGAGGGATTCTATGAAGGTTGATTTCAGCCAACCTTTTGGCTGAGACGGGGTGGCTTGTTTAAATAGTCATGGCCAGGGCCTCCCAGGGAGGTTTGATGGCTTGGATCAACTGCTCTGGTGAAGAGAAGAACAGCTGCAGTGGCCATTGGGCATGAGACAAATCAACTAGTTCAAATTGAATTTTTGAATCCATTTAGACCTCTCAGCCATGGTGTTTTCTGGCGACCTGGTGTCTGGTCGGCCAGGGTCAGGTCACCATCCTGATCAGGAGGGTCAGGGCTTAAAGTTTGTGGGTTCAATTGGCCAATGCCAAGTGTAAAGAGGTTTGATTTAAGTGGTAAGGGGGAAGGGTTATTTTGGGTTCAAATGGTCCAAGGCATGTTTTAGGCTTGGTTCACCATCCAAAGCTCTGATTTCGGGCTGAGGGAGGTCAGGTGAGTCAGCTTATGAAGAGTGGTGAAGTCCCTAACAAGATTAATTGAATTAGTTTTGGGTTTATGTGAAGCATGGGGAAGGTTAAAATGTTTAATCATAGGTTAGGAAAGAGCTCCCCTCTCTTGCCATAAATGGATTGATGACAAGTCAAAGCTCTCATGGCTTCATATGGCTTGTGAATGGCTTCATTTAGCTTGCTCATAGCTTGGGAAAAGGTTAGTCAACTTCATGGAAATGGATTTTAAGGATTTTAGATATTTAGGGGTAATTTGGCACATGGCTTAGTTTAGAAAAGTTTAATGATGAATTTGAAACTTAGGGAGTGATTTAAATCAATGGGATGATGAGGTGAAAGTGGCATGTAGGCTTTGGATTGACTTTGGGCCTTTTCAAATCATTTTGGATGGGCTTCTAAAATGGTTTAAGGAAGTGGGCTTTACGTTTCAAAATGGACTTTTGGATGAAAAAATTTTGTGAAGGACCATGCCAAATAAATGTTTGGTTTATTTTAGGGATGTGTCATGAGTGATTCGAAACAAATTTGAGGTGATTTGGAGTTGAATTGGGTTTGATTTGGGACTTTTTGGTAAAGGGGGCAAAGTGGGTCAAATTGGGCTAACTTGGGCTAAGGTTGGGCTTAGGTTAGATTTGATGTAAAATTAATGTTGATAAATGTTTATGGGAGTGTTACAAAGAGTTTTCAACTTTGGTTGGGCTTTGATTTTGGGATTTGGGCCCATTTGGGTTCATGGTGGGTTTAGGCCAAAATTGGGGATTTTGGTTTTGGGTTAAGTTTGGGTGGAGTTTGGGTTTAAATTTGGGGAAAATCTTATAAGTTTTTTGTTTGTGGGGATATTTGGAAGGTTTAGGAAAAGACTTGGGGCTAATTGGAGTTGAATTGGGTTGGTTTGGGCTAAGTTTAGGTTATCGGCCAAAATTGGGCCTTTGGTTTCAAATTGAAATTGGATCCAAATGTTCATCAAATTGGGCTTATATTTGGTCTAAATTGATATTAATAATATGGAATGGAAGTTTAGAATTGAATTGGATCAACATTGAGGTTAATTAGAGTGGTTTGGTTTGACATTGGGTTCACTTGGGTTAAAAATAGGTCAAATTGGGGGTTTTGGTAAAAGTGGGCTAAATTGTTAAAATTGGCTTATGGTGTAGTTGAACAAAATGAAATTGGGAATATTTTGGAATTTTTGGAATTTATTGGGAATTTTTGGAATTTTTGGAATTTTTTGATTTTTTGGTTAAAAAGGGCATTTTTGGTATTTGGAGGGTATTGAGGGGTATTTTTGGAAATTTTGGTATATCGGCTAAGGATGGTTAGTTTGAATGGTGGGAAATGTTTAGGATTGGTTTTAAGGAATTTTGGGTAATTTAGGTAATTTTTGCAAATTTTGGGTAGCTTCAAGGACATTTGGTACGTTTGGTGAGTATAGGGCCCCGGGGGTCAAAAATTAAAATTTTAAAAAAATGAAGATTTATCAAGTTTGAGTAGAATGGAATCACTTTGGTTGAGCCATGAAGTCATTTTAAGCCCATAAGAGCCATGAGAGGACTCATTTTAGGCACTCAATATGTTGTTCCTAACCCTCTTAGCCAAGGGCCTAGGGATTAAGGTTCATCCGTATGAATTACCTACATGAGTCGGGAAGTCAAGATAGGTATGAATGGTTTTAGGATTTGTAATGTGTGTGAAAGTGTAATGTGTGCAAGTCAAACCTCACCAGACCAGGCCACCCAGGGTAGTCCTAAGGCCAAAGAGTCCTATAGGGAACTCATCCTTTAAACCTCCACATTTGATCTTAACCCTCCAAGTGACTTAGGGGTTTACAATCAGGCATGTGGGGTTTAAAGGGAGTTAAGAGGTGTTTGAATTTCTAAGTGGTCGGTTCCATTTCTAGTCCTCTAAGATAGTCAAAGGGAAAGCCTAAGGCTAGATCCTAAGTACTAAGGAGAGAGAAGAGAAAAGACCTCATCAAAAATGAGGTCAACATCAATCTCCTCTTACACTCCTTAGAAGAGAAAACTCAAAACCTAGATTTCCAAAACAAAATGGAAAGACACACTCTCTAAACTCTAAAATCTTCTCTCCTCTTCTCCCCCCTCTTCAAACTTGGCTCTAAATGTGCTTAAATTTGGGCAAAACTGAGTTCCCAAGAGTTTCCTCAAGCAACCCTTCAAAATCCAGCCAAATACATTGAATCTAGTTTAAAATCGGGATATGGTGTGGTTCAGCACTGAACAAGGCGTCGTTCAACGCATTATTCTGCTAATACAGTCACAACTCTCTGTAAAATAGTGCGGCCCAGCGCTGGTGACAGCGTCGTTCAACGCTAATTTAATAAAATTCACTTTTGTCCCTTTTTGCTTCAAATTTGCTCCTTTTCACTTCCTTTTTCTCCAACTGCCTAAAATCATTGTACCTGTATGAAATCATAAAAAATACCTTTCTTTAAAGTGCAATATCATCAAAAATATGTATGAAATTAATAGTAAAAAGCTATCAAATTTTTGGTGGATCAGCTGTCGGCCGCATTTTTCTCTGATTTAATTTGTTTATGTTTAATTTAAGTATATATATATAATTTTAAATAATTTGGAAAATAATATTTTATTTTTGAAAATATGAGTTTAAACCGGTCCCATGTCTTTAATAGTTTAAATAACTGGACACCGCACCATAAACTATGTGTTTATCTCGAGGAATAGACTCATTGCTTAATAATGGGGCTCGATTAAATAAACCGATAAATTTATGACATTTGTTTGGTCCGCGAACCATTTTTATGTTCATCGAAAAATTCCCTTATTTAATACGAAAGATCAAATAAGGTTTATATTACCTGGGTTCTAAAGTTCCCTATAAGGGCAAGCACCTATAGTTAATTACATCTTAAGTGACGGGAGTCACTTTAATAAAACTCTCAATTAAGATCTGTGGTTCTGCTTTCATGAATTTCAAGATTTAAAGTTTACCAGGTTGGACATTGGAAATTCAAAAGGGAATGGATCAAATAAGGAACAATTATTTTAGGAATCCAAAGGAAGAATGGTAGGGGATATCACAGATTCGAAGTGAAATTCAATGACTTCCCAACTAGCGTATGATTTGGTTTTGATTTAAGAAGATATTATTTGATGTTTTAATCTTACCATTTTTAATTAGTTAGGACTTATATTCGTATGACATAATCATACAAATAGCCTGGATGTTATGAGGGTTTATGTCGTAACGAACGACGACCTCGGAGTCCTAAGACGAGTTTAGGGCTTAAATTGCACAGTATTATTATGCAAATGCCTAAAGGATGAAGTGGGAATTTATGTTGCACTAAGCAAACTACCTCGAAATTCTATTTCTTAGTTGTTTATTTCTAAGGAAACATAAGCTAACAAAGATTCATTTTGTTGTTGAAGATGGCTGTGCTGCCCAGCATGCTTGCTTCGAGCTCCTTGTTGTTGCAGAGGGTTTAGTTTAAGAAGTGATAATCAGGAGATGAAAGAAGTGTTATGATTTAGAGGTCATGTTTTCTAGTGTGTCAAGTTCAATGTCTTAAGTTTTATTAAGGGAAATATTAAAGTTGATTAAGTAGAACCGGTTAAGATCCCATGGTTCCATCATCCCGACACCACTATTTTCATCGGTTTCACTTAGTCCAAATAAATTTGCTAAACTCAACTAAATTAGTTCCACACTTTTATTTAGACCGTGGTAAATCTCGTTAGCAACACGTAGGTTACATCATCAGAGGTATTCCCGATCATCCAACAAGTCATTTTAATTTAATTATGATTGCAGTGTTATTTGTTTGTGATTAAATTTTGAGTTGTCTTATATTTTGAATGTTTTGGCGGTGAATTTTATCTTGTTTTGATTTTAGTTTTTGGTTTCAGTTTTGTGGCTATCCTAAAGGTTTTAGTTTTCATGCAGGGTAACATTATTGTTTATCATACAAGTTTGCAAGAAAGGAAAGTACAGTACAGTGCAGGTAAGTAAATTGCTATAAAATAAAAGCATACCTGGCAGGTCTTCTCATCATTTCTAACTGCACTTAAAACGCATGTTAGGGCATTTAAATATTTGAAAGAAACACCTAGGTAAAGCTAAGGGAAGGTTCTGGTTTTCTACCAAATTCTAATGCTATTACTAGTGAGACCCTAAGATGTGTTTGAGGATGATTATCTTCATCAAAGAACAATGAAGTTCAATTGTTCTTCTAAAACATCCCATTGAGTTGAGAAAGTTCTTAGGATGGGTTCTGAACATTTTTTCAACACTTATGGGATCATTTTGAGTCCAGATGAACTTCACTATGTGGATGAATCGATCATCCGGGGTATAGTTGAGTTTTGGTTCTTGCTCACCGAACTTGGATGTTTGATTATCCTATGAGTAAGGTGATATTCATTTAACACTTCATTTAAGAGTTATAAAGATGAAAGCCTTTAGGAGCAAATTAGTCTATTAAGGAATTTAACCATTCTTAATTGAAGTTGAGTTAGTAATTTAAAATGATCCATTTTAGCTATAAGGTTTTAATAAAAAAGTATTCATATCATTTTAATTTAATTAAATTAATTTTAATGTTTTACATTATTTTAATTTAGTTATAATATTTCAGATTAATTTTAACATTTTAAATTGATTTAATTTAGTTATGAATTATAAATTATTTCAAATCAACCTTTGTTTCTTAGATTTACTTTAATTTAATTTTAAATCATTTCAAATTAATTTTGATATTTTAAATCGTTTAATTTAATCACAAAATTTCAAGATTATTCTTCTTAATTCTTAATTCCAATTATCGTTTTATGGTTTCATTAATGAAATTTATTTAGTATTTAATCAGTATATTGGTTAGGGATTCAATTTTAGAGAATTAGAATCTTCCCATATCAAACCCCCTAACCTTAACAACTCATGCTTTAATTAACTTCCAAAGCTTAATGATTTAATTAAGTGAGATTTCTTCTTTAACTTTAAAGGTGATTAATGGGTTTCTATCCCTTAGTTCCCTATGTTTCAATCATCTAAGAGGAAAATTAAGATCAAATATTTACCCTTCCCTTTTGGTTAAGCCTAAATAATAATTCAGGCTAAGGTCCCTTAATTACACTTATGCCCTCTTAAACTTGTTCACCTCATAATTCACTAAATTAAGCACAAATGAATTTGAAAGTTTTATGTCACCTCACTCACATGTCAATTAAGACATCAGAGGAGAAAATGTGATTTTTCTATTTCAATTTAATTTATATAATTATTTTATTGGAAAATAAGGATTTTCAATAAAAATTCAACAACATGACCAAGGTAAAACTTTTGTCCTTAGAAAAATTATGGGAGGTTTCTACTGGTCAAAGAACCACTTGGACCAATTTTGGTGATTTTTTGAATTTAAATTAATTTATTATAATTATTTTAAGTTTTAGAGTTTTAATAAGTTATAAAATAAAATTGATGGGGAAAAATTAGGTTTTACATTTTTCTTAAATCTTTCTAAGGTTAGAGAACCTAGAGAAACAAACTTTGTATTTTTCTAATTTTTCTTTGAATTATTAGAATTATTTTAGTGAAAGGCTTGAAAATTTTATTTTTTAATATAAAAAATTACCCTAAGCCTTTAAAATTTAATATCTTTACTTAGAGACTTAAGAGAAATATTTTTTTGGTTCTCAAGGGATTAGGAGGCCAAATGTGGCATTTTAGTGAATTTTAATATTTTTTATGATTTTTATGATTTTTTAATTATTTAAATATCTAAAAATAGGTTAAAAATGAATTTTTTATGAAAAATCCAATTTCATTTTTCCTAGACTTCTCTAATCTCAGAGAATTCCCAAAATTGATTGGTGAATTTTTTAGTTATATTTTGGGTTTTATGAATTTTTTAATTTCAAAATATAGTTATGTCACTTAAGTAATTCATTTAGTGCGCTAAATTAACCCCAATTGATTTGAAATTTTTATGTTAGGTTCTTCTAATCCTAAAGCATAGTGGAGAATTGATTTCATGCCATTTTGATGTGTGGTTGCTCCAAATTAATTTAATTTCAGTTTTGAGTGTTTTGTTAAATTAGGGTTATTTTTAGTGAATTAAATCAAACCATAATTTTCCTAGGGTCCTCTGGTCCTAAGATACTTCCCCTAATTTTTCTAGATTTTTATGAACAACATGCTAATTTCCATAATTAATTTTCAAGAAAATGGCCCTAAACTTAGAAAATAGACAACTCCCTCTAGACATGACCTCTAACCTTGAAAAAATCAAAGAATGTTCCCAAGATTAGAGGCTACAAAAGCCCTATAGTCTCATGTCATGGTAAATTAAGTGTACGAATTGAGAATTAAAATACTTAGGGTAGTAAATAAATGATTAAAAAATTAAATATATAACAAAACATTTTGATTTTAATTTCACATTGTTCTCCTTTATTCACAGAGCAAGAGTATATTTTTAGTTTATTTTTATAATTTTTCTACACAAAGATATGCATTTTTAAAGTTCAGACTATTTAAATAAATAAGAAAATCTTATTTTCCTACTTAAATAGCTCAACACTGACTGGATTCTACGGCAGATCGATGCTCTCGTGGCACAGTTTGATTCAGCGCCGCCATCTAACTCTGCAGCCACGCGTCCCGCTGTCTCGCCCTATCTCTTGTTCCAGCACAATCTGAGCCCTCCACTGGATATACACGCGATCGGATGGTTCTCCTTCATCGTCTCTGTCTGGTTTGAACCCACAACTACATGTTTTCTAGCTCTAAGATCTCCCTTATTTCTCAACCAAATCACGTGGGGTTAGATTCTATGGACTTGTCTAAGTGAGGAGATCATATCCATACAGTTAAGATGCTGTGAAATCAACTCTAAACAAATGAGGAATCGAAACAAGCTTGAGAGGAGGAGGAGTTCAATACCTTTGCTCTGAGAGGTGAGGCCTCAATCAAAGATGCTCGGCACGTTCATGGAGGTTCAAGGAGCCTATGGATTGAGCCTCTAGTTGTGGTGAATTGCCTAGACCCAAGTTCGACCAAGGCTAATTTGGAGCTCTAGCCGATAGCTTGGATGGGTGGCCTGGTGATGGGGTTTTCACTTGGGAACTCCTTCTCTTAGTGTGGGGATGGTGTGGGTGAAGTTAATTTAACTTTGGTGGAGGTTTCAGAAGTGTCCTATTTCTAGCCTGAAATCGACTGAGAAATTGAGCTTAGGTGGTGGAGTTCAGGGCAGGAGAATGGTGGGGATCTTCTTCTCTTGGCTGGAATTGGGTCTGGGAGCAGTTTGGGAGAGTTTCGTGGAGAAAATTTCAGCACCTATAATTTGGCCGTGGAGGAGCCATTTTATAGAACTCGTCGGAGAGGGGAGCTCAGAGCCAGGCAATCAGTGCCCTGGGTGGCTTAGGGTGAGGGCTGAGCAGGGCAGCTGGGCAGTGAGGGGATTGTTCACTATCATGGCTCAATTTTGGGTTTTAATCCCATGAGGGGCGCTAGGGCGTGCCTGTTCCAGTAGCTCTAGCGGCTGGCAAGGACTGGGCAGGTGGCTGGCAGGCTAAGGAGGAGTGGGGGAGGAGCTTAGTGGCTTTTAATTGGGCAGAGGGGTTGCTTAAGCAAGAGTTGGTGAAGGGACTTAAGCTTAGCCAAATGGCTATACCCAATAGTCCAAAATGGTGGAACTTTGGTCCATGGCTCAAGGATCCTGGGTTAGGTCAGGTCAAACCAGTCCTAGGAAGCCTAGGGTTGGCTGCCATGAAGTGGGTTTGGTCAAATTTGGCTTGGTTTGGTTAAAATGGAGTCATATGCCCAAATGGGTTGATTTGGGTTTAAGTTGGGATAACTTGGGTTTGGGTTTGGTTTGAATCAAATTGATTGATCAACATGGCTTAAATGATTGTCACAAAGCTTATGGAAGAGGTTTGGGGTGAATTTGCATTGATTTGGGAGGTGAATTTGGTGGATTTTTGTGATTTGGTCAATTTGGGTCATCTCGGCTAGGCTTGGGTTTAGGTTAGGCTAAAGCTTGGATAGAAATTGATGCAAGTAATTGTCATGAAAGGTTTTGGATAGAAATTGGGTGGAAACTTTGGGGTTAGGGGATTCAATTTGGGGAATTTAGGTCAAGTGACAAATTCAAGGCAAATTTGGGAATTTTAGTTCAAAAGGATTTTGAATGAAATTTTAGTCAAAATTTTGGTCAAATAAATGTTGTGTTCCATGTAGGAATGTGTTATGAAGATTTTAGAACAATTTTGAAGACAATTTGAGTTGAATTGGATTGGATTTAGGCATGTTTGGGTTCATGTGTAATTTAGGGCAAATTTGGGTATTTTGGTTTGAATAGGACTTGGGTGAAATTTGAGTTTAAATTGGGGGTAAATTGATGTTGAATTTTGTTTATGGGGATATTAGGAAGAGTTTATGATTGAAATTTGGGGGAATTTGTTGACATTGGGTCAATTTAGGGATTTTGGATCATTTAGGTAAAATTAGGGATTTCAGATTCCAAGTGGAATTGAATTCAAATGTGGGTTAAATTGGGCTTAGATTTGGTTTAGATTGGTATTGGAGATGTTGAATGGAAGTTTGTAATTGGAAATTGGTCAAGATTAGGGTTAATTGGGTAGACATTGGGTTTAATTTGGGCACTTTTGGGTTAAATGGGTCAAATTTGGGCTTTTGGTTAAATTGGGTTAAATTGGTAAAATTGGGGCATGTGGTAGTTGAAGAAAATGAAATTGGGAATATTTGGGAGATTTTGGAATTTTTTGGAAATTTTTGGAATTTTGGGCCAAGAGGGGCATTTAGGGTATATGGAGGTTATTTGGAGTATATTGGGGTGTTTTGGCGGATTTAAGAGGTGGGAACTATTTTGAAATGATTTTGAGGAATTTTGGGAGTTTTGGGTAACTTTTTTTTTATTTATTTTTTTTGGAATTTGGGGAAAATTTAGGGTTTAAGGGGTAACTTGATCATTTGGGAGAATTTAGGGGCTTAAGGTTAAAATTTGAAATTTTGGAAAAAATGAAGGGAGCTTCAAATAGAGAAGAATGGAACCATTTTAGTGGGGTTAAGATTGAGTAGAAGTGATTTGGGTTAGAATTAGGGTTTAGGAGCACGAGCCATGGACCTTAGCCAAGTCCAACCACTTTGAGACCAAGTCTAGCCAAATGGTAACCACTTTATGATCCTTCACATATTGACCCTAACCATCTTAATCAAAGTCTAGTGGCTTTGGTTCAATCATGTGAGTTTCTTAAATGGTAGAAGGGAAAGAGTTTATGGTTTGGGTCAAATGGCTTAGGGGTGTGTTGGTGTGCAAGAGAAGCCCAAGTCACTCAAGGTTACCCTAAGTCCAAACACTCCTATGGGAACTCACTATTGGTTTTCCATATGGTGGTTTTAACCTTCCAAGATGATTTAGAGGTTTGTAACCATCCAAGTGGGGTCCCAAGAGGAGTCAAGAAGTGGCTGAAAATTTCTAAATGGTGGGTCCCAACTCTAGTCTTCTAGGATAGTTCAAGAGAAGTCCTATTGCTATATCCTAAGCACTAAGAGGAAGATTAGACCTCACCAAAAATGAGGTCAACATCAGCCAATAATACCCCATCATTTTTATCTTCATCTTCATTTTAGGTTTGGATTTGTTTGCACTGCACAAACCTGAATGAACTTCTTTAAAAATCTCTTGAGACTCAGATTGGTTTAAACATCTTAACCACATTTGGTCAAAAGATCATCAGTAAAGAATATCATTTACTAGAGCATAAGACAATGCACTTTGTTTAATTTAAATTGTAATAGAACTATTTTTAGGTAACCTTCTAATTTTTAAATATCGAATAATTTGTTGTCGTCAATCATCCTCTTCTTAGTTGATTACTTTTACTGTCATGTTTTCATCAACTTTAAGTAGATTGTTAATGTCAATTTGAGAGAACCTGACTTCCTTTTAAGAAATTAGAATGTCAACTTCTTCCGGGCAACCAAATTTTTTCGCAAACTTTCCCAAGACATCTATTAGAGAATTATCTTGTCTCGGAACTAAGAAGAATGTAACATTTGGAATCTGCTGAAGCAATTTCAGAGTGTAATAGAAATATTATTCAAGCTAAGGTATTAAAGTCTTATATTTGCCTAAGATTTGATTAATGATTAATTGAGAGTCTCCATCCATCAATATTGCCAATTCTAGGCTGGTTATGAGTGCTTCATATTTAGCTTCATTGTTTATGCATGGCTTGGTCAAATGATAGTAAATCAACATCATTGCTTTGTCTAGAGTAATGAAAATTAATCCTACTTCTGCTTTGCAAGGTATAATTGTTTGTTTGTCTTTGTTTTTCTGAGCGGTTGAGGCTCCATTGAAATATAATTCCCATCATTGTATGTCAGAATTTTTAATTTTTAATACTTGCTAATCGGGTAAATCATCATTAAGAGGAGACCCAGTTGGTATTGGATGTGCTGCTAAGAAATCTGCCAAAATTTATTCTTTAACAGCACATAGTGGTACAAATTATATAACAAAGTGAAGCAATATCATTGCCCATCTTGCTAATCATCCATAAAGTGTTGGTCGAGTCATCAGATATTGTAGCGGGTTAAGTCTTGAGATAACAGTTACCTTATGTGATAACTGACTTGGGGGTTTTTACACACAAGCACAAACTCCGTGCGGCGGACACTTAGCGTAATTTTAATTCTTTTAGTAACAAGTATATAATATATTCTTTTAATCGTAGAGTTACCCTTTAACGCAAGTATACGTATCACTAAAGTAATACAAGGCTCTAGTGGAGTCCTGGATATTGATCCCACAGGGAATATTTTAGAGGCTACAGACTATGATTATAGAAATCAATTCAGAATCACAACTAAACGAAATTGCCTATCTGATACTAATACACAATCGACAATAATATGAAGTTAAATTAAACTAGTTCTACTAACAGATAACTAATTCTACTAAAGCGAAGTTCAAATATATAAACAAGAATCTTTCTCCTTTGTTAAGATATTTAAGTGAATAGATAATTAGATTTAGTTAAAATGGTGTTGTGCCAAATAGGAGCATACCTATTCTTTACCATTTGGTTCAGGCATAAAGAATGTTGACTAATCCTATGCTTGGTTACTAAATCTGCGGCTAGGCTGGGAGGATACCGACTCTCACTTCGGAGCTCCCACGCTCCCCTCGCATGAGGGTTAACATCTACACTTCAGCACCCAAACGATAAGACCAAATTGAGAATTTTATCCTGTCACTCTAAAATCTCCAATTCTACGCTCAATGAATATTATTTCCCTATTTATTTGCACCCTACTTCCAAGGACTTTGACCTCCTTGAATCTCGGATGTAATCTTTACTATAGTTGTTAAACTTAACATATTTTAACTATTCAATTGGCCAGATTGAAAGTAAATTAAGAATTAAGTAAAATATTATCACAACTTCTTTAAATTTTTATGGGACACTAATTTTATTTATCATTCCACAAAAAATATCAAAACTAAGAGAAGACATAAAAACTATTCAGATTTCATGGAGATGATGCAATAAAACTTGGATTTCATATATAAAAGTAAAGTTCTACAATCTAAAGTAAATAAACACAACTTATCTTAAATTCCTCCCCAAGCAAACTCCTTGAAGTTCCTCTGAATCTCCTCCTTTCTTTACAGTACGTGAAATTCTCTTTCGAAACAACAATGCAGAAGAGATCTCTCACTTTCTTTCCACTCTTATAATCCTTCGAAGAATTCCTCACCAATATCTCTATCTGAACTCACTATTTAACACTCACAAAATAACAACAATGGACACTAGTGGACTCTCTATTGGACACTAAGTAACTATTAGAAGACTCTAATGGTACTTTTTACGAACTCTTAGTGACTTTTAGAGGACTCTAAAAGGACATTCGTTCGGCCTAAAATGGTTCTTTTTAAAGTTGTTGAAGAGTCCGACGTATTTTTGAAAGAACTGTCGATCCCACCGTCGGCGGCCTCGAGCTCCGCCGTCGGCGGCCTTCTGAAACACTGCCTTGAACTGGCTCCACTGTCGGCGGTCTCGACCTCCGCCGTCGGTGGCCTCCCTTGAAATATATTCTGTACTCTCGGGAAAATCACACTGTCGGCGCCATCGACCTCACCGTCAGCGTCCTACATCAAATTTTCATATTTTAGTCCTTTTTGCTCCAAATTCGCTTCTTTTTGCATATTTTCGCTTCATTGTCCTTAAATCTTCATACCTGCAGAAAAACACCAAAAATATTCTTCTTTAAAGTGCAATATCATGAAAATTGGTATAAAATAAGCATGAAAATCTTAACATTTTTTCCTTGGGTCAAAATCCCCCAAACTTAACTATTACTTGTCCTCAAGTAATATTTAGTACTACATAAAAGTTATGATTTATTGTGGTAAAGTTTCAATTTAGAAATACTATTATTTTGATTTAAATAAATATTATAGCAAGAATTCTTAGAAAGATTTTCAAGTAATTAGATTAATTCTGTAGGTGTAAGACTATCTAGTCATCAAGTCTAAGAGTTCTAGTCTTCTATTCATTTCAAGAACAACTATATGTTGCAATATTAATTCACTTAGAATATTCAGAAGATAGGAACTTTATGAGGATACTATTTGTAAAGAAACTAGTCATAAATATAAGTTCATAAATGCTTTTAGTTTTTCCTTTAGGTTAATCCAAGTGAAGCCAATTTTTGATAAGACATTTACTCATGCTTCTCCTCACTTACTTTTTTCTTTTGGATTGTTTTTCAATCCTATATATTTTTCTTTTCTTTTCAGGGATTATTTTTCAATCCTTTTTTTTTCTTTCTTTTTTTTCAAGTGAGGATTACTATATCTGGATAGCCTGTTAATAATTTTGAACTTCACTCTTCTTTTCCTAAATTTGAAACTTTAAAACATTCTCTACCTTATATATACTTCATAGTTTTTACATCAATGAATCCCATTCTTTTCTTTCTCAACTAAATTCCTAAGATTCTGAATATTTCAAAATAAAGTTTTCTTTACTTTAAATAGTTAACTATATTCTTATCCTCTTATACTAAATATCTTAACCAACAAAATTAATTTTTCATTATCAAAAAAATTTCTTTGAATTTTATATAATATTTAAATAAAATCTAAATATAGTTATCTGAATTAAATTTTATCAGAAAAATTATATTATAATTTTTGAAAATATGTTAATTGAGAACATATAATAGTTCATATTTTTCTCCCCCCCCCCAAACTTAAAGTTTTACATAATAGAAATAATATAGGGTGGAAAGAAAAATTCTAAATATAAAATTCATACCTTTGCACTTTAGGTATTTTTGTCTTTTTTTGAAATTTGCAGGTTCTTCTCAAAATTTCTAACTTCAACTGACCTATAATATTTAAAAACCTTTCTACACATATAACAGTTTAGAAAATTTGCTGGGGTAATGAAATTTTAAAACAAGTATATTAAACTAAACATTAAACAACAATAACTAACTACACAGGACATATGCATTTCAATACACAGAACAAACAGTTTAGTATTTTAGACTATTCAGTTAACAATTACAATTGCAATCACAAATGTTCCAAATGTTTCAATTACAATTGCAAACATCGTTCAACGGACCCTCCATTGTTCCAAATGTTTCATACTTGCTAGAAAAATAATCGTGAAGCTCGTAAAAAGAGTTAATACGATTAGCAATAAAGTCGACAGAAAATCCCCTTACTTGGCAGGCTCATCATCAAGTTGAGTTAGATTAGAGTAGAACTCTCTTACAACTTTGATAACAGCATTATGTGTTGTGCAGCAGAAGTTCTCCCATCCTCTCTCTTTGATAACTCGTTCCACCTCACCTCCTAGATTTTTGAGAACTCGATCTTAGATGCACTTCTTACTTTGAAAGATTGAGGTATACCTCGATTGTGCTTTCGTGTTAATAAATCAAGTCTCATCGTATTCGAGTTTTCTCTTTTGTCTTGGAGCCATTGTTTGATCTATCAAAATCACAAAAATTCAAACTAATCTCCAAAATAATAATACAATGGATTCTAAATCAAAATCAAGTTCCATGAATTCCTTCCAAGTCTGTTCTCCACATTTTCAAATTTTCCAAAACATCTTAATGTGGAAGAAATTCATGGTGAAAATAAAAATTTTTACGTAGTAGTGAAGCTCTTACCAAGGGCAGATGAAATTTGATGTTAAAATGTGTTGAAATATCTCCAAATTTGAGATTTAACAAGCCCTAGGTTGAATTTTTGGGTAAAACAGGGAAGAAAACGATGAATAGTGGCTTTTGACCGAACAAAATTGCAGTTAAAAGGTAATATTCGCAATCTCGTTGTCGGCAGAACTGTTCGCGCCGTCGGCGGGCTTTTTTAAATTAAATTTCAAAACCCTCAGGAAAATCACGTCGTTGGCGACCTCGAGTGCGCCATCGGCGAGATTCTCAAATATTGATCATTTTTTTAATTTTTGCAATTTCGATCAATTTTAAGCCTCGTCGTCATCCGTTCTATCATTTTAATCATATATTTTAAGTGATTAAGTGATGTATTAACACAAATAAACATACACATAATAAAACTTCACAATTATATATTAAATCCAAGTGTTTACAACACATATTATATAACACACATAAACAGGTATTTTCTCAACCTAAATCCATCTAATCAGCGTCGCAATCCAAACCACAACACTCAAA
The DNA here is from genome assembly GCA_022702705.1 of Papilionanthe hookeriana x Papilionanthe teres. Classification (NCBI taxonomy): domain Eukaryota; kingdom Viridiplantae; phylum Streptophyta; class Magnoliopsida; order Asparagales; family Orchidaceae; genus Papilionanthe; species Papilionanthe hookeriana x Papilionanthe teres. Next base: position 19,282,798 of record CM040434.1, on the reverse strand, counting down.
ATACTGAAAACAAACATTTCAATCATTATCTCAACTATACTGAGATTAAAAAGAAAACTAAGAAAGCAAATACACAAACGAAGTTCAAATCAAACATAACATAAAGAAACAAAAAAATAATTCTACTACTCTTCCAAATCAGTACTAGTTTCTCCTCTGATATTATCCATTGCTTAAATATGGACAAACATGTTATAAAAAGGTCGGAATGGAAATTTTTCAGTTGAATCTTCATCAATCCTTCCCATCTTCTTCATTAAGCGTATCAAACTTGCTTTAAATTGCCAAGTATGATCAAAATGTTCTTTCATCCTCCAATCGATATGATCAAAGAAATCAGACATAATGTTAACTGTACTCATTAAATTTTGTACCTGCTTCTCCAGACTCTTAATTCAGTGTAAGATCATCAGTTTCTCGTCTGCTACTAGAGGTTGAATAGGAACAGAATTCTGCGATGCTTGATCCATAATCACGCTTGTGTCATTCTCGTCATCATTGGCTGGGAACATACGAGTTGGGTCTAAAGGTTTCCAGGGTAGCAATATTTTCTCCCAAATCTCGTACAAAACTTGAAACAAACTACATATTAAGAAAATTGTTGAAGGATGTCCAAGCCCTTTAGATGATCCTTGAACGATCATGCCAAATACAGACTTCACAATAATTGATCCAATATCAATAGGTCATCCCATTTGAATGCAGTAGTTCAAAATTACACTTTCTTTCGTGACTTTGCCGATTTTCATCATCGGCTAACTTCGCAGATATGAAAAGTGCGAATTTTTTGAAATGGGATTTAAAAGTGTTGCTGAAAAACTAACGTACCCATTTTCTCTAATTTCCCAGTCTTCAGTTTCTTCCTTCAAATATTGGAAAATTTCATTCATCTTGTCTCTCGTCGGCACAAAATTTGAATAATGGCAGACAGGAACATTCTCAAGCATATATAACTCATTAATTCTTCCAGAATTAAATGTTATCCACCTACCTCGCACATAGACACTTCCTTGATTGATTCCATGTAAATTAGCGCAGAATTCTTTAACCACTGGAACGACTACTGCGGCAGTAGTATAGCAAAACACTTCTCATCTTCACCACACAATCATCTCTTCAATTGGTGATAAAGAATTGCTTAATCCTCTATTAATGAATCCTCTTTCCTTGATTAGTCTTCTCTTAGACATCACCTTGTTGAAAAGTCGCTGCACCTTGGCACTACCGAACTTTCTCTGGTTGTAAACTTGAAATCTTGGGTAATCTACTGAATTGGAAGCCATTAGAGAGGAATTGAAAGTATTTTCCACTTATTTTTTGGAGTTAAAGTTTTTAGGAACCGTCCATGGGAGTTTATAAGGGATGAACTCTCTAAAAACTGCAAAAAATAGACATTTGGAACTCGAAAAACTGCCCACTCGCCGATCCCGCGGTCAGCAGCCACGAAGAGCCTTCGGTGAGCCTTATGCAATTAATTCCAGGGCTCTCGGGAAAAACCCGCCGCTAGCGGCATCGAGCGTGCCATCGGCACCCTAGGCAAAAATTTGTACATTTACGCCGTGGTCAAATACATTCCAAATTTTCTCTATGGATCCAAATTCTGGACAATCAAAGATCAAATACAAGTAGTAGAATTCAATATTACTACAAACTAACGACAAACTCAAATAAACACACAACAAATAAAGATAACTATGGGTTGCCTCCCATAAAGCGCTTGGTTTAACGTCGTCAGCCCGACCTATTCAGGTGTTTATTCAGGTTGACTAAGCATTAAAACCTCTTTAAAATTTGGTCTTTTACCCTCAAAATATGGTTTTAATCTATGTTCATTAACTTTAAATCTATTCCCAATCTTCTGATCATCAATTTTAACAACTCCATAAGTGTAAACCTGAGTCACTGTAAAGGGTCCTAACTAATGAGACTTCAATTTCCGAGGAAATAATTTTAGCCTTGTATTGTAAAGCAAAACTTCTTGCCCTTGTTCAAAATTCTTCTGGTTAATCTTCTGATCATGCATTAACTTCAGTTTTTCCTTATAAATTCTGTCGTTATCGTAAGATTCATTTCTTTATTCTTCTAATTCATTCAATTGCAACAATCTCTTCTCACCAGCATTTTTTAAATTAAATTTGAATTCTTTAATCGCCCAATATGCTTTATGCTCCAATTCTACTGGTAAGTGACAAGTTTTTCCATATATAAGTTTGTAAGGAGTCATACTAATATGAGTTTTATAAGCAGACCTGTTTGTCCATAATGCAGTCTATCCAACATTTGGTCTATAAAAGGAAGAGGAAAGTGATCTTTTCGGGTGGCGGCATTTAATTTATGATAATCATTACAAATATGCCATCCAGAAACTTATCTGATAGGTATTAATTCATTATTTTCATTTGCTTCAACAGTTACTCATCCTTTCTTGGAAATACAATGAATTGGACTTACCCAAGTATTATCTGAAATAAGATATATAATTCCAGCATCTAGCCATTATAAAATATATTTTTTAACTACTTCTTTCATAATAGGATTCAGTCTCCTTTATGGATCAATTATTGGTTTATGTTCTTCATTTAATAAAATTCTGTGCATACAAATCAAAGGACTAATTTCTTTAATATCAGCTAGAGTCCAACCAAAAGCTTTTTTGTATTTTTTAATGTATACATTATTTTTTGTTCTTCAATGTCATTTAAGTCTGAGGATACAATTATTGTAATGTTGAAAACTCTCCAAAAATTACATACTTCAAATGATTTGGAAGATTCTTTAATTTAAGTTCAGGGGGTTTTACAACAGATAGAATTAATGTTTTGTTTTCTGGTGTTGTTGAATTGAGCGTTTCAAATTTCTCTTGAATATAATCAGCTTCTTCACTATCAATTTCATCATAATTATCTTTTTCTATATTTTTTTATCTTCATAATTTTTCTTGAAATATTATCTTTTCAGATAATCACATATATTAATTCTAAAATATTCATCACCTTTTTGTATTGAAGGAAATTTCATTGACTTTGAGATGTTAAATGTTACTTCTTTATCATTTACTCTCATTGTCAATTCTCCTTTTTGAACGTCTGTCATGGCTCTTTCTGTAGCTAGGAAAAATGGTTTTCCTAAAATGATTGGTATTTCTTTATCTTCTTCCATATCTAAAATGATAAAGTCCACAGGAAAGATAAACTTATCAACTTTGACCAAAACATCTTCTACAACTTCTTTAGGATGTGTAATAGATCGATCAGCTAACTGTAGAGTTACAGAAGTTGGTGTAATCTATCAAATTCCCAACCTTTTAAAAGTTGATAGAGACATCAAATTTATGCTAGATCCCAAATCACATAATGCTCGCCCATAAAATTTTTCACCAATAGCACGCGGGATAGTGAAATTACTAGGATGTTTAAGTTTTTCAAGAACATTTCTTTAAATTATTGCACTACACTCTTCACTGAGTGTAATAGTCTCATAATATAGTAACTTCTTCTATTTGTTAAATATATCGTTCATAAATTTAACAAAATCAGGCATTTGTTCCAAAGCTTCAACAAAAGAAATATTTATTGAAAATTTTTTCAAAATGTCTAAGAATTTAACAAATCTTTTTCCATTATCTTGTTGCTTAAGTCGTTGAGGAAATGGAGGTGGTGGTTTTCCAACAGTAATTTTCATTGGTTTCAGAGGAAAATCAAGATATAAACTTTTGTTTTCTCCTTCAGTTTTTTCTTTTTCCTTTTCAACTAGAGTTTCTTTTTGAACTCTCATTTCCAACTCTTTTCCACTTCTTAATTGAATAGCCTTAATTTGTTCTTTTCCTTGATCTTTAGGATTTACTTCAACATTGCTAGGTAAAGTTCCAACAAGTCTATTGCTTAATGCAGTAGCAATTTGCCCCAATTGGTTTTCTATGTTTTTAATAGCAGCTCCTTGAATTTGTAATTGATTACCCATATTCAAAACTAATTCTTCCATAGATAACTTCTTTTCCTTAAATTTTGAATTATTATAAAAACTTGGTGGATTAGAAGGTCTATAATTAGATTCCTAATGGTTTTATAGGATTGTTCCCCCACGGAGGATTAACAGGATTTCAATTACCTTGGTTGTTCCAATTGAAGTTTGGATGATTTTTCCAACCTGGATTATAATAGTTTGAATAAGGGTTATTTGTCTATTATTTATCAAATTTATAGTTTCATATAAAGATTGAGCATCTATAATTTGTCCTAATGAATTTTCTTATAACACTGGAGGTGTATGAGAATGATTCATTTCGTATTAATCTATTTTCTTTGAAAGAGCAGCAATTTGAGAAATTATCATAGTTAAAGCATCAAAATCATAAATACTAGCTACTTTCTTAGGATTTACCCTTTCAGCAGGCCATTGAAAATTATTGTTAGCCATTTCTTCTATTAACACATAGGCGTCTTCAAAAGTTTTAAACATTAGTGATCCACTAGTAGCAGCATCAATAATAGATCTAAGAGATCCTACTAATCCATTATAAAATATTTGAATAATTAACCAATCTGGTAAACATGATGTGGACATTTCCTAAGAAGTTCTTTAAATTTTTCCCAAGATTCATATATCGATTCTCCCTCATACTGACTGAAAGATGTGATATCATTTCTAAGCTTAGCAGTCTTAGATGGCGGAAAATATTTTGATAAGAATTTTTGTGAAAGTTCTCCCTAAGTTCTAATAGATCCAGGTGCTAACTAATTTAACCAAGCCTTAGCCTTATCTCTTAGCGAAAAAGGAAAAAAGTCTAACTCTGACAACATCATCAGACACTCTGTCGTAGTTTAAAGTAGCAAAAAGTTCTAAGAAACTTACAAGATGTAAATTAGGATCTTCATTTGAAGTTCCACCAAATTTATTATTTTGTACCATTTGGATAATTACAGGTTTAAGAGCTACATCAGGATTTTGGATAGTTAAGTGAATTTCATCTAATGTAGGGTTAGCATAATCTCTTAGTGGTCTAGATTGATGTTCATTTTCTATTCTTTGGTTGTTTACGTTGTTTTCCATTATTTCAGAATTTATAGGTTCTTTTCTTAGTTTTCTAATTCTCCTAACAGTGTGTTCTAATTCCGAATCATAGGGTATAAGATTTTCAGAACCAAATTTATGCATACAATCGAAATTAGTACACAACAAAACAGATAAATAAATAAGTTGCAATACTATTAAAAGTTTTCTAACTGTCCTAAATCGTCTGTTACTCTAATTATGTTATATCCCCGACAACGGAACCAAATTGACTTGGGCGTTTTTGCACAAAAGCACAAACTCCGCGCGGCAGACACTTAGCGTAATTTTAATTCTTTTAGTAATAAGTATATAATATATTCTTTTAATCATAGAGTTACCCTTTAACACAAGTATACATATCGCTCAAGTAATATAGGGCTCTAGTGGAGTCCTGGATATCAATCCCACAGGGAATATTTTAGAGGCTACAAACTAGGATTATAGAAATCAATTCAGAATCACAACTAAATCGAAATTGCCTATCTGTCACTAATACACAATCGACAATAATATGAAGTTAAATTAAACTAGTTCTACTAACAGATAACTAATTCTACTAAAGCGAAGTTCAAATATATAAGCAAGAATCTTTCTCTTTTGTTAAGATATTTAAGTGAATAGATAATTAGGATTAGTTAAAATGGTGTTGTGCCAAATAGGAGCATACCTATTTTTTACCCTTTGGTCTAGACTTAAAGAACATTGATTAATCCTATGCTTGGTTACTGAATCTGCGGCTAGACTGGGAGGATACCGGCTTTCACTTCGGAGCTCCCACGTTCCCCTCGTCTGAGGACTAACATCTACACTTCAGCACCTAAACGATAAAACTGAATTGAGGATTTTAGCATATCACTCTAAAATCTCCAATTCTACGCCCGATGAATATTATTTCCCTATTTATTTGCACCCTACTTCCAAAGACTTTGACCTCCATGAATCTCAGATGTAATCTTATACTATAGTTTTTAAACTCAACATATTTTAACTATTCAATTGGCCAAATTGAAAGTATATTAAGAATTAAGTAAAAGATTATCACAACTTCTTTAAATTTTTATGTCACACTAATTCTATTTATCATTCCACAAAAACATCAAAATTAGGAGAAAGACTGAAAAATTACTCAGATTTCATGGAGAGGATGCAATAAAACTTGGATTTCATATATAAAAGTAAAGTTCTACAATCTAAAGTAAATAAACACAACTTATCTTAAATTCCTCCCAAAGCAAGCTCTTAGAAGTTCCTCTGAATCTCTTTATTTCTTTACAGTACGCGGAATTCTCCTTCAAAACAACAATGCAGAAGAGATCTCTCACTTCCCTTCCTCTCTTACAATCCTTCAAAGAATTCCTCACCAATATCTCTATCTGAACTTACTATTTAACACTCACAAAATTACCACAATGGACATTAGTGAACTCTCTATTAAACACTAAGTAACTATTAGAATACTCTAATAGTACCTTTTACAGACTCTTAGTGACTTTTAGAGAACTCCAAAAGGACAATTTTTCAGCCTAAAATGGTTCTTTTTAAAGTTGTTGAAGAGTCTCTTAGGGTTTTCCAAGCATCCCTTCGAAAATCATCCACATTCCACGTATTTTTTGAAAGAACTGTCGATCCCGCCATCGGCGGCCTTCTAGAAACACTACCTTGATCTGGCTCCATTGTTGGCGTCCTCGACTAGAGCTGTAAACGAGCCGAGCTTGAGCGAGCTCAACCTTGGCTCGTGTTCGGCTCGTTCGAAATTAGCTTGGATCGAAATCAGCTCGAAATGACTCATGAAAGGTGTGTTCGTATTAGGCTCGAATTAAATATTCTTGTTCGTGCTCGGCTTGTGTTCGGCTTGAAATTGGCTCGTTAAAATTAATTGGAAAAATATATGTCTAGCGCCGGATTCGAACCTGGACCAAATGAATGGAAACAAGAAGCATAACCACGCCACCACACAAGCAGTTATGATTTAAACTTAAACATAAATATATATAATATATTAATATATAATAATATATATAATAAATTATTATATAAATAATTATATGATTATTTTTTTATTTCGAGCCAATTCGAGTCGAACACGAGCGAACAAACAGTTGTTCGTGTTCGGCTCGTTAACATTTCGAGCTTAAAAATTTGTTCGTGTTCGGCTCATTAGGCTTAACGAACGAGCCGAACACGAGCTACTTAACGAGCCAAACACGAGCTATTCGCGAATAACGAGCCAAATTGCCAGCCCTATCCTCAACCTTCGCCGTCGGCGGCCTCCTTTGAAATATATTCTGAACTCTCGCAAAAGTCACGCCGTCGACGCCATCGACCTCGCCGTCAGCGCCCTAGGTCAAATTTTCATATTTTAGTCCTTTTTGCTCCAAATTAACTCCTTTCTGCATATTTTCGCTCCATTCTCCTTAATTCTTCATACCTGCAGAAAAACACCAAAAATATCCTTCTTTAAATCGCAATATCATCAAATCAGTATAAAATAAGCATGAAAATCTTAACATTTTTTTCCTTGGGTCAATAACATATAATGTCTTAGCTTTTGAACTGCAAATATCAAATCTAAACAATGTTTTTCAATTTCAGGATATTTTATTTCAGTTGGGACCAAACAACAGCTTAAGTGATATAATGCATTTTGTTTAACCTCATCATTCACTTGAGCCAGTAATGCTCCGAGGGAATTGTCTAATGCTGCATTGTGGAGGATTAGAGGTCCTCCTAACATGGGGGCTGCTAGAATAGGAGGTGTTTTCAAATATTGCTTGACATTTTCAAAGGCATGTTGGCATTTTTCATCCCACACAAATTTGGTATCTTTTCTGGTTAAGGCAGAGAGGGATTGACACCTACCTGATAGGTTGGAAATAAAGCGTCGTATTTATACTAATTTTCCTTGGAACGATTATAATTAAGTTAGATTTTTTGGAGGAGGTATATTTAGAATGGATTCAAATTTAAAGGGATGAATTTCGATCCCATGATGTCGAACAACAAATCCTAAAAACTTCCTTGAGGTGAAACTGAAAGCTCACTTTAAGGGATTCATCTTAAGATTAAATTGTCATAATCGTTCGAAGATGATTCTCAAATCATACACTTAATCATCTTTTTGCTTATTATTTACAACCAAATCGTCCACATAACATTTGACCTGATTGTGAATGAGTTCGTCAAAAATTCGTGTCATAGCTCTTTGATAAGTAGCACCAGCATTTTTTTAATCCAAACAAAGATGAATCTATAACAGTATATCCCAATGAGTGTTCTGAAAGTTGTATTTGGTTCATCTTCTGGAGACATTTTGATCTGATTGTATCCTGATGATTCATCAATAAAAAAAACATTGCATGTGTAGATGCAACGTTGACCATAAACTCTGGGATTACTAAAGAAAATTTATCTTTTGTTTAAGTCTTTGAAATCCACACAAACTGTGATTTGGCCATTTTTCTTCTTTACTGACACTACATTAGCCAGCCATGCTGGGTAGTTTTCTTCTAGGATAAAACCAACCTCATAAAATTTCTTAACATTGACAATGACTTATTCAATTTCAACACGCATCCTTCTTTGAGCTTGTTTAAGAGAGATTGTAGTTTGATTTATCCTGAGTTTATTGACTGCAACTTCTGGAGCAAGTCCAGGCATTTTGTCATAACTCCAAAAAAGCAGTCCTTGTATTCGTTTAATAGTTGAACTATTTCCTTTGTTTAAATGCTGTTAAAAAATAAACTAGTGAAAGTTGTTTTTGGGTTTTATTGAGTTCTTAGATTTATTTCTTTTAATTTATCAACTATCGACTTAATTTTCAAACTTTGGTGGTGTACCTTCAATTGGAGGATCAGATTTTTGTTCAGAATCAAATTTTTCGGTGATAGTCAGGCAAAATTTTGTATCATCTAGAGGTTTTAGGGTACCAAACCCAATACCTTCATTAGAGTTAGCATTTTATTTGTTATTATTCCACAATTGTTCAACCAAACATGGTTGTTTAATGACCATCATTCAGGTATTAAACTATATCAAATAATTTTTTTAACCCACAGAGAATACAGTTCAAAACGGATTTTCATTGATTTCATAAAAATTTCATCTTCTAATTTTACATTAGTTTCAGAACTAAAATAAGTAGAACCAAGTCTAAACTTGAGGGGTGTTTTATCATCACCATATACTTCTTTGACCACTAAATTCTTAATTTTAGATGTAGAGAATGGAGTTAGAGTCATAGCGTGTATATAGTGATTAATTCATTCATACATAGACTCAAATTGTTTTCTTTATCTTCTCTTATAAGAGGTATTTTGAACTGCAGTTATTTTGGAATCACAGATGTTGTCTTTTATTTTCTTTTTTTTTCTTCTTCAGAGTCCAAAAAAATTATAAACTTTAACGGTTTCTTCATTTTGACAATTGAGTTTTCTTTCTCCTGTTGTCATCCCCTGCCTTGATCTCGAGTGCGAATTTGCTGAGAATTGTTACCCTTTGCCTGTGTAGAAGAAGAATTTCTATTGATTTGTTTTTCATTTTCATGGTCTTTTTAATTTATTCTTTTCTTTATTTTTTCTTTTGTATTCACCACTGCCCCTATGGAGAATGTTGTTTTCCTTATTGGAGCATAATATGCAGCATCTTCATGTAATCCAATTTTGTGGACTGAAAATGGTTGCAAATCTCCTGTGATACAACATTCGTATCCATTTTTTTGATATTTGATACATTGATGTAATGAAGAGGGGACCATCTTATATTCATGGAGCCATGGCTGACCAAGTAAAGCATTGAAAGAGGTTTCAAAATCAATGACATGGAATTTAGCCATTGTCACCAAGTCATCCATATTTAAGAGCAATGTAATTGATCCTAAAGCTTATTATCCTTATTAGTTGAATCCTTGTAGCATCATTTTATCCCTCATTTGTTTGAAGATGTCAATATATAAATATAAAAGAGTTTGTAATAAGCAACCTTGAAAGTGTAGTGTCGTGTATGTTCACTGTGATGTACAATGGACGACTGTGTTCAGTCGTACCAAGCAAAGTCATTGTCAGAAAAAATTATCTTAGTTGGTTCTTCTAGTGAATACACTTAATTTGAGGATATACTAGCGAGTTGAGCTAAACAGATTTTTGGATCTAAAAGAGCTTTTATTAATGATTCCCTCATTTCTTTAGAAAGCATAAGGGCATCGTAGATACTCAACTTTGCTGGTAATTTTCTTAAATGGGCTAGCACGTTGTAGTCCACTTTGTTATGAAGACTGTCCTAATTTCTTTTAGATAATTGTTGATGTACTGGAGGGATGATCTTTTTCTAGTGTAACAATTTGTTTTTCTTTTTCTTTAGGATCCATTCTTGGTGGTAGGACTCTTCCACTTCGTAAGTTGACTTCAATTATTTCTACTGGTTTATCATCTGTCTCTTTTGTCTCTGAGTCGGAAGGTTCCAATTCAATAGAAATTGGTATTCCTTATAGTTTAACTGTAACATTTTTGTCTTCATTTTCATCATTGTTAGAATCATCGTTGCTATCATTATCATTTTGATTATCGTTGGACTTATCGAGATTGTGTACCATTTGAGGATTGTCTACATGATCGAAATTGGATTGATCATTTTCAGAAGTGGTGTCAGAAACAGACAAATGTAAGCAGAAATGGAGGTATTATTATTCACAGTAGGGACAAATAGAAAGGCATACAAAGTCAACGGCTCGGGGGATTTCTTTTCTTTTGAGACAACTATCCTAATAAAAGGTAAAGGAGTACGGGAACTGAAAGACACAAAAGGAACAATGATCTCTATATCTAGAAGACCTCTAACCCTTTTTTGGTTCTTTCCTTTCATTTTTCTTTTCTTTCTTGAAAGATTTTGCAATTTGTATGTCTGCAAAGGTCTTCTTAAGATATTTACCTTGAGTAGTATTTTCTTTGTCTTCATTATCAAGATGATTGCTAGGAGTATGTTCATCAATTGAAATCATATTGATTGAACATTTTTCAAGTTCTTTCAGATATTCTTTTGGGATTACTATACTCCCTTCTTTAAAGTTGCTTTCCAACCAGTCTTTGAAGACAAAACATTTTTCAATTTTATGTCTGAGCATCCTATGATAAGGACAATAGTTAGGATGATCTTTCATATTAACTTATCCAAATCTATTAGCTTCAGGCAATTTGAATTCTGGAACTTTTAATAAGCTACAGAATATCTTTGAAACAACTTCTGTTTTAAATGGATATTCTTTGCTTATCCTCTCGGACATTGATTTCTTGCCTGTCTGTGATAAGGTTGATTATTGGAATTGCAACTGTGTAGGTGACTGTGACCGTGGTTGACCTGCATTTTATCATTGCTTCTTTTGTTCGGGTTGCAATTGCATTAATAGTTTACCCTTTTCTATTGTTGAGACATTTCTTGATTTCTTTTTAAACATCTTAACCGACTTTGTCTTATCCATCTTTTCTGTTACACTCATCTACTTAGCTTCTTCCTAAAAATTGGAAGCTTTGCTAAGAAATTTTTCAAATGTCTTTATTATAAACTCTTTAAGCATGAATGTTACGGGACCATAAATATTCTTAAGCAGGATTTTGACAGCATGTTGTTCTTGAAGTTGTGGCTCATATTTCAAGCTAAGATTTCTTCTGCTCAAAATGTAATCCACAAGAGTTTCCCCTGGTTTTTGTTTCTCCACTACCAAGTCTCCAACTGTTATATGATGTTGTGCTCCAGCAAATCATTGAATGAAGAGGTTCTCAAGTTCCGCAAAAGTTTTAATGAACTAGTTGGGAAGCTTTGCATACCAATCAAAGGCAAACCCTGTGAGGCTATTACCGAATTGGTAGAATAGAAGAGCATCGCTTCCCCCTGCGTTACAACAACTTGCTCTGAAGTGTGCAAGATGTTGACGAGGGTTACCAGTCCCATCAAAATTTTTGAAGAAAGGTGGAACAAAGCCTTTAAGGTATTCGAGAAAATTAAATTCCTCTAGATAAGGTCTGCTTTTGGAATTAATGATTCAGCCCTCACCTGAGCCATCGTTTCTTTCACTTTTTGTTTTACAAGTTGTGTAATTTCTTTTTATGGAATTCCACTATGGGACCTTTTTCTTTTAATTACTTTCTTTAATTTCTATTGGTTCTCTTCCATCTTCGAGAATGTGTATTGCCTCTGGCCTAATAATTTCAACCGCAAGTAGTGGAGTTGTTAGTGGAGGACTTTGTAAATTTTCCATTATTTCTTCATTTTTTTGTTCAAAATAATTAATATGTTCATCACATTGTCAGATAACCATTCGTAGTTCTTCTGTCTCGTTTTCTTTGCTTAATTCTCATGCCACAGAGGTATATCATGTCTCTATCATATTTATTTCCGCAAATTCCTAACTTGGACTATTTGAAGAATTTTTCTTTCTTTGTATTGAGAATTGTTTAATATCAGCTTTTAGGTTTTTTGTCTTTCCTTAAATGACTAAGGAGGACGTTTTTCACAAGTCTTTTAATGATAACTGTCTACAAGAGTGTTTATAGCATTAGAGATTCCTTCTGACAGCTCACGTTTCCATACATTATTTTTTAGTATACGATGAGATGCTCTAAGAAGTATATCATCATGCTGTGAGTAAAAACGATTTCCTTTTTGTAATATTTGCACATGAGCTTTCATTTTATCAGATGTCCCTTTTGCTTCTAATATTAATTTATCATGTTTTCTTCTATCTTTTGAGATAGTCACCTCTTCTACTCCTGGCCCCAAATGGAGTTTAACTGGTACTCGGGTATATTGAATTTCTAATGGGAATGGTTGATCTATTTCTTAACAGGTAGGATTCTCTTGTGCAAGGAGCTTTCTTTTCATAGTTGTAGAAACTGCACTTCTCATTTTGTCCAAGAGTCGAGAGATTGAACATTTGTCTTTTCGCGGAAGTCTTTTGAATACAGGTTCGTATTGACGGAGAATTTTCTTCTTGAAATGATTGAAATGTATTATCCTCATACTTAACAGGTACTGGATAAAATTTGTTTTTTTTAACAGAGAAGGGTTCCTGAAAACACTTTCCTCAAATTTAGATGTTTCAATATTATTGTCTTCATTTCACTTCTTTTTTTTCTTTTAAGAGAACGAGTTTTATTTCTTCATTGGATACGAGTTAGGGGAACAGTTTTGAAACAAGATCGGACCTCATACATAGATGGTTACAAAATATCTTTTTCTTAATCAACACAAATTTTCTTTCCTTTTTGATCAACTTTTTCTTCCATTTCCTTAAAATTAAATTCTTTTATAGTAAGCTCTTGAGGTAAATCTTCTGTGAAAAGAAGAAAGTCTTCCTAAGGGTCCAAATTAAATTCCTCAAAGGATTCTATGTCAGTTTGAGGTCGTCTACTTAATACAATTCAGTTTCATCAAATAATCCAAAGTCATTCTGGTAAAAGTAAGCAGCTTCATTAGTCTGTGAATTAAGATCATGTATATAGGAAAAGACTGAGTCTGGAGAATCCATTGTAGTTTTTCTGGAAATTCATAAGAATGAAATGTCAAAATTTATTGTAGACTCGTTTTGTAAACTAGGAATTTATTATTTTATATCATTTTCTTTTGTCATTATGGAATGTCGGGAATAACTCTTAAAAGAGTTAGATTTAAAAGATATGATCCTATATGTCAAAAGATGGAATATCTTTAGAGAACGAGTTATTTAATGAGAGATGAGGAGAAAGAAGGTCCTCAGTGGAGTCTCCATCTCTTGATGGCGTCTAGTGCTGGCTCGTCGCTGCCGGCACTGCTAATTCTTTCAAGTCGTTGGAATGTCGGATGTCTATCATTGTCGCTGTCGAGGAGTCACCACTTTGTTTATCTATCATATCGCCTTAATCTCTAAGTAATCTTATTCTTTTGGATCATGTAAAGGATCCTTAGATGTTAAGAAGCTTAGAGAAGAAAGAAAATGACTAATGAAAGTAGAAAGCAGTAGAAAAAGGAAATGTCAGAATTGTGGTGAACACTACAGAGAAAACGCTGGAATGTCTAATTCTGGAGATTCACGTATAAGGACGACCACATGGAAAATTTAATATTTAGAGATTTTAGGTATGATACATATTCTAAGTTTTTTATTCTCTGATAGGAGCAAGCTTCTATAGTTAATTATATCTTAAACAGTCAGGATTGTCTATGAAAACTTCTTATTAATGTTAACATTTATTCTCTAAAAAATTTTAAGTGTCAAGATCAAGGAAAGAAACGTCAATTATTTTATACAAAAAGTAATATGTTTCTACGTGTCACGTACTACCCTAAAGGTTAGGTTTTGTTTTTGTCATTTTTGTTTTTTTTTTGTTGTTGTTTTCTTGTCATGTTGTCATTTTCATGTTGTCATTGTTTGATTTTGGTTTGGTTTTAATTTTATTTTGCTTTGATGTCGTTATTTTGTTTTGTAGTTGTTGTCTTGTTGTGGTTTTGGTTTTGATTTTATTGGTATTTTTTTGTTTTGAAGTTTATTTTCCTGTCTTCAGAATGTTACCCTGTAAAACAGAGTTAGCACGTCCAAATAACATGCAAAGTAAATCTAAAATGGAACTTGTCTTCAACTTACAAAAAAAATAGTGTCAGATTTATTTTAAAGTCATTATTACAAAAGAAATTATGTTAGTTTTATTTCTTATGTTGTTGATTTAATTGGTTATATTTTAAATTTTAAACAACCTGGTCAAGATGTCAATGGCTCTGGCATCCTAGGGTCGTCGGATGTCTTGATCTAATTAGTATGAAAGGTGTTTAAACCAGGACCAGAACACTCTTGTCAACAACCACATATTGCATCGTCCAAGAAATCTTCGTAAATCAAAACATGTTGTGTTTCAAGTTGTGTTTAGTGATCTTTGTTGATTAAGGTTTCATTTAAGTTTTAATGTCTTTTTTTAGGATTTTAAGGGTTGAAAATTTTAGATTGTTTATGATTTATTAATTGATTAAATTTTGTGATTTTTATCATTTATTTTTGTTTGGTTTGACCTGATTAAGGTCCATATGGTTTCATCACTTTGGATTGTTAATTTTCTGGTTTGATTAGTCACAAATGACTGGAAGATATTTTTTTTAGCAAGCATGAGTTAGTTCATCCAAAATATCTTCTCGAACCTTGTTACATTTTTGGGTTTAAGTTTAAGTCTCAATGTCTTTTAAAGTGAATTTTATTTGTATTTTTGTCATGAATTAGTAGGTCAAATGTGAATTTGAATTACCAATTTTGTAATTCGTGTGGATTTAATTAAGCTTGAATTAGACTTAAAAGTTTTAGGTTCAATTTAGGTAGAACCTAAGCTATAAATTTTTAAGTAAAACCCAAAACATAAAGTGATTTAGGTAGAACTTATGGTTTAATGTTGCTTAGATTTAATTTAGTTAGAATCTAGGGTATGATATCACTTAGGTTCAATTTTGGTTGAACCTAAGGTTTAAAGTGATTTGGGTAAAACTAAAGTTTGACATTACATAAATTTAATTTAAGTAAAATCTAAGATATGAGGTACCTTAGGCTCAATTTAGGTAGAACCTAATGTATAAGATGTTTTGGTTCAATGTTGGTATAACCTCATGTTTGATGTTAATAGATTCAATATGTGTAGAATCTAAAATTTAATTTCAATTTAAGTTGAACCTAAAATAGTTGAGATTAAGTTTTAAGTTTAAGTTGTCTATAGTCTAAACTAGTTTAAGTCCAATTTAAATTGAACCTAAAGTTTCAGTTGATTTGGTTTATCTTAGGTGTAATTTCAGTTAAACCTAAGATTTTGGTTGTTTTAGATTCAATTTATTTTACATCCAAGATTTAAGTTGATTTAGGTTTAATTTGGGTTAAACCTAATGTTTAATTATCTCGGGTTCAACCTATGTTGAGCCTATGATTTATGTTGATTTAAGTTCAATATAAGTTGAATCTCTGGTTTGTATTAACATAAATTCAATTTGGGTTGAACCTATAAGTTGATTTAGATTCAATATAGATTGATCCAAAATTCTAAGTTGACTTAGGTTCAATGTAGGTTGAACCTAAGTTATATGTTGACCTAGGTTCAGTGTAGGTTGAACCTAAGGTATATGTTGATCAAGGTTCAATATAGGTTGAGCCTAAGGTATATGTTGGCCTAGGTTCAATGTAAGTTGAACCTAAGGTATATGTTGACCTAGGTTCAATGAAGGTATATGTTGACCTAGGTTCAAATTAGGTTGAATCTAAGGTATATGTTTACTTAGGTTCAATGTAGGTTGAACCTAAGGTATATATTGACTTAGGTTCAATGTAGGTTGAACCTAAGGAATATGTTGACTTAGGTTCAATGGAGGTTGAACCTAAGTTATAGGTCGGTAGGTTTTGTTTAAGGTTAGTAGGTATTTAAGTCTAACTTGGGTTAAACTTAAGTACGGTTTAAGGTTAATTAAGTCTAATGTAAGTAAGACCTAATTAGGTTAATTATGTTTAAACCTAATCATAATTTAGGGTTAATTAAACCTAATGTAAGTACGGTTTAATTAGATTAATTAGGTCTAATTAGGGTTAGACCTAATTATGATTTAGGGTTAATTAAACTTAATGTAAATATGGTTTAATTAGATTAATTAGGTCTAATTAGGGTTAAACCTAATTATAGTTTATGGTTAATTAAACCTAATATAAGGTTCAATTAGATTAATTAGTGTCTAATTAGGGTTAGACCTAATTAAGGTTTAGCTTGTCTTAAACCTAATGTAATTAAGGTTTAAGAAGATTAATTAGATTTAATAGGAATTCGGCCTAATTAGGGTATAATTTGACTTAAACCTAATGTGATTAAGGTTTGAGGAGATTAATTAAGCCTAATAAGAATTAGGCCTAATTAGGGTTTAATTTGGCTTAAACCAAATGTAATTAAGGTTTAAGAGAATTAATTAAGCTTAATAGGGATTAGGCTTAATTAGGGTTTAATTTGGCTTAAACCTAATGTAATTAAGGTTTAAGAGGATTAATTAAGCCTAATAGGGATTATGCCTAATTAAGGTTTAATTTGACTTAAAGCTAATGTGATTAAGGTTTAAGGGGACTAATTAAGCCTAATAAGCATTAGGGCTAATTAGGGTTTAATTTGGCTTAAACCTCATGAAATTAAGGTTTTAATGGATTAATTAAGCCTAATAGGGATTAGGCCTAATTAGGGTTTAATTTGGCTTAAAACTAATGTAATTAAGGTTTAAGAACGAAGTGATTAACCTTAATTAGGATTTTTAAAGGTTTAAATTATGTTCAAACTTAACCTAACTAGAACTTAGGAAATCATCAAAGATTTAAAGTGATTATAAACTTAGATATTAGAATTTAGTTAATCCTAATTGTCCCTTTTATAGGATAAATATAATTATTTCAATTTTACAATTTTTACCCTAAAAGACTAAAACGTCATTTCAAATATTTCAAGAGTTAAAAGTTGTCATTTTGGGGTTCAAACTCATCACCCGAAAGATTCTAACCATTTTTAATTTTTTATTTTTACTTTCTGATTTTTATAATTTTTTTTGAAAATAATTACAAAATTTAATGAAAATTGATATATTTTTCTTTTAGGGATTTTTCCTGGCCTTGGAAAAGTCAAGGAATTTTCCCAGGATGAGAAGAGTGAATCATGAAAATTTCGTGATTTTTGGAACTATTATTAATTTTTAATTATTAAATTACTCCAAAGAGTATTTAATTAATTAAAAATAAAAGATAATTCGTTAATTATGATTTCATTTTTATAATTTTCTTTTCATTTTCTGAATCCAGGGGTATTTTTCTCATATTATTGTGGATTTTATATGTCAAGATATGACCTTTTAAAGTTTAATAAGATTTTCTAGATTTGATTAAATCCTACTTAAACTATTTTCCACGTGGCGCTAACACGAACCTCAGACGAGTTGATTCAACACGCATCGCAGTTTTATTGGACATTTGGATGCGCTTTACATGTGGGCGGTCACGTGGCCCGCTATTTAATCTGTTTCATATGAACAGATTAGTAGTTCGACTTAATCAGAGTTGTTCATTTCCGATACACGGAAATGAACGACATCGGTTCATCATTCCTAGTCTGTTATAATCCGTAGACCGTCCATCTTTAGGACACAAGATCTCGCTCAAATCTCCATGGATTTTAGTGAAATTTGTTCCTAAAGCTTCATCTAAAAAAGACGAACACATCTATACAGTGATGTATTTGCTCTAAGATGATCTTCTTCAGAATGGTGCAAACCCGAGCAAGAATTAGGTATAAGTGTTCATACCTGGCTTTGATGAGGTGAAGTCTCAATCAAACTTGATAGGAACGGACTCTAGGTTCTTGCAAAGCTCTTGCCTAGCTCAATTTGAAGTGAAATCAGATCAAGGTATTATTTCACTGAAATGGGCTCACGGTTTGGTGTTGGAATGGGTTAGAGCTTACAGGAAAAGTCAAATCTGATTGGGAACTTCCTCATGTAGCTCAGAGATGGTGTAGGAGTGGTTAATTTGAAGTTTGAAAGAGTTTTGTTTCGACCTAAAAAATTTTCTTGGTTTTCAGGTGAGAAATTGGACTTCTGCAATGGATTACAGAGGTTCAAACAACGGGGGATCAGATGCTTAGGTTATGGGAAACATGTTTAGTGTTGAAGGTTTTTGGAATTGGGGACTGATACATGATCTTCGATGAATATACGTGTGTGAATGATTTATATATGAAAATTATAATTTTATAATATGGGATACTACGCAAGTATACGTACCATTTAACAAGTAATATAGAACTTTCTGAATAAGCTCCGAGACATCGAACCCACAGGGAAATGTAAAAACTTTTTAAAGAAATAAGAAAACTATATTTTTACTTTTTAAATTACTTTTGAAATTATGTTTTGATTTGTAAAGTTTGAAAATTATTTTTGGTATTTTTTATATAAAGCTAAGGAGGAAATGAAAATTATCAGAACTTTTAAACACGATATAAAATACTAGAAAATAAAATATTTTTTTCTTTTCTTATAAACCAGTAATAATTATGAAAGTATTATTGTGGAAGTATTTAAATGTATTGTGACAAATAGGAGAAAATTTAATCTTTACCCTTACTTGGTTCTATAAAGAACATTGGTTAATTTGAAATTTTAAATTTTTTAACATGATTAGGTAGGGAAGATATTAGCTCTCACTCTAAAGTTCCCTCGTTCCCTCCACCTGGAGGCTAACTTCTCATAACAAAATTTAAAATATCAAACCAAATTAGGGGGCTTTAGCCTGTCACTCTAAAGACTTCTAATTTTACTCGCCATTAAAAACATATCTCTTAATATATTTTCATTCAATTATATGGACTACAATTCTCACCCAAATAATTGCATGTGATTTTTACCAGTTGTTGTTTGAGACATACCGCATTTGATCTTATATAATCTCACAACAAATTTAACATCTTAACTGGCCAAATTAAGAAGTAAATTAAGTTCATGGAATTAAATCTTCACAACTTATTCCAACTTTAAAAACTTATACATTCCACAACTATCCTATATAATTTAATTACTTCTTCATTTAAGAAAGAAAAAGATAAAGAAAACTACTCAGATCTCATGGAGAAAACACAAGCACACATTGATATGAAAATAAAAATCATAAAGAAAAATAAAAAGAAAAACTAAATATTAAAAAACAAGTAAACACTTATCTGAAAATTCTCTCCACAAGACTCTAGAAGATCCTTTGAAATTTAACTTTCCATTGAAACTTAACTTTCTACAGGACAATACTACAGAGGTTAGCACCCAATTCTGTTGACTCCAACTCTGACTTTAGACTTAAATAAGAACTAGATAAATGGATGAAAGAAAATTGGTGGAAAGAAGGTTTCACACCAACCCTTTCTCCTCTAAAACTAAACTATAAACTATAAAAGACTGAAAGTAAAATTAGGAAAGACTCTTTGAAACTAGAAGATGACTCTGAAAATTAGAAAAGACTCTTGAAAACTAGACTCTCTAAAAAAACTCTTAGACTCATTACATGACATAATTTTAATAATAATCTAAAAGGTGCCTTGGTGTCTCTTCAAATTATGTCATGATTCAATGTATCCACCAAAAGATGCATCCCTTCATTCAAATTTGCTGCCCATGGGAAGTTAAGGAAGTCACCACCAAAAGTTGCTTCAAAACCCCTTGAAATTGGCACCAAAAATGAAGAAAATTTGATTTTTAACTGTGGCGGCTAAGCGCTGACCAGGCAGCGCTTAGCCGCCATAGTCCAATTTTTTTTTTATTTTTTCATTTTTTGCTCCAAATTTGATCCAATTTTGCTCCTTTCATAATAATCACTCATTTTAATCATACCTGCAAGAAAAATACAAAATACCTTCCATTAAAGTGCAATATGATCAAAAATAGGTATAAAAATGTGCATACAAAACACCATATTTTAGGTGTATCAAAATCCCCAAACTTAAAATGTTACTTGTCCTCAAGTGACTCTTAATCACATAGAAAATTTTAGCATGCAAATTATGTAATGAGTTTCGTACGAAGGTAACAAAATTTTGTTCTAGAAAAGGAATAGTCCAATTTAGAAAAAATTTCAGTAATTAAGACCAACTTAAAGTTTAGAAAGTTTTTAGGTAAAGGATAATGTAAAATATAGTTTTTTATCTAATTTAGAAATACTTGCATATTCTTCAAAATATAGGATTCACACATTTATTTTTGTCACTTAAAAATTTTTATTTGAAAATAATTTTACTTACTATCTTATAATCTTAAGCTTAAGATTTTCTCAGAACTTATATCTTATATTTTAGGTATGGAACCAATTTTTGATTAGGCCCTTAAATCCTTAAGCTTCTCCTTCCTTTTCACATACTATTTTTCACATTTTTCACTTTTCTTTTTCTTCTTTTTTTTCTTCTTTCTTTTTTTTATAATGCAAGGATTACTATATCTGGATAGACCTTTAATGATTTTAAATTTCACCCTTCCATTTAAAATAAAGGTCTGATATACATCTTTCAGTTAAAAATTATAATAATAGTATTTGAAAATTACTCCTCAATAAAAGAAATTTTAGCTTTGAAGAATAAAAGTCAAAGCTTCTATTTATCCAAAAATACAACATTTCTTACTAAAGATAGTTGAACTATATTTAACACTTCTTTACTAAGAAAATTTTAACTTTAATTTTTTCATTATTACTATAAATTTTAACTAAATTCTCTTAATCATTTCTATATTCAAAATATTTTTCCCCTAATATAACTTCAAATACATAATTGTTTTCAATCAAAAATCAAATTAATTTTAAGTATTCTTAAGAACAAATAAAACTTTAGGTTTTTGAAAAATTTTCTGTTTTTAAAATTCCCCCAAACTTTAATTTTTAGTTAGGATAAAACATTTAAGCATAAGAAATGATACGTGGGTTAGAATTAAAAACTAACATAACATGTTTGCAGGAATCTTAATATCTTAAATATGCAAGTATAACAATTTAAAAAAAAACATGAGCAAAAAGAAATCAAATTCAAAATTTTTCAGTTTTTCATTAAAATGAAATTTAAAAATTTCAAAGGACTTCTACAATAGTGGAGGTTTTCAAAGCAAATACATACCAACTGAAAATAACTGAAATAACACCAATACTAGATAACGAATTGTAGTAGTATATTTTGAAAAGTTTTAAACATTCAGTTTTTAAATAATAGTTTTTAATAGTGTTCCATATTCTCCTAACAGTTTTGGAATTAAAATACACACTATAAAAACTTTGACACAACATACACATTAAAACATTTACTACTACACATATATCACACAAAACAACATATAGAATATCAATCCAACAAAGATACATCTGAATATGCACGAAAAAAATAATAGTCCAACTATAATCAGCATATTGAACTACGATTTTAAATATACTTAAAAATGTAAGAATTCGACACAACTAATAGAAGATATAAATCTTTATTAACAGTGCCAAAAACTTGATTTGGAGCGTAATTTTAATTTTAGTAACAATAAAATATTATAATATTTTAATAGCAGAGTTACCTTTAAATGCAAGTATACGTATAGCTCAAGTAATACAGGGCTCTAATGGAGTCCTGGATATCGATCGCACAGGGAATATATTAAAGCCTACGGACTAGGATTATATAAACCAATTCAGAATAACAACTAAATCGAATTTCCTATTTGTCACTAATAAGCAATCGACAACAATATGAAATTTATATTTAAACTAGTTTTACTAATAATTTACTAATACTACTAAAGTTAAGTTCAAATATATAATAGCAAGAATCTTTCTCCTTTGTTAAGATATTTAAGTGAAGCGATAATTAGAATTAGTTTTATATGTGTTGTGTTAAAGAGGAGCATACATATTCTTTAACCTTTGGTCCAGGTATAAAGAACATTGACTAATCCTATGTTTGGTTGTTGAATCTACGGCTAGGCTAGGAGGATATCGGCTCTCACTTCGGAGCTCCCACGTTCCCCTCGCCTGAGGGCTAACAATCTACACCTCAACACAAGAACGATAGGACCGAATTGAGGATTTTAGCCTGTCACTCTAAAGTCTCCAATTCTATGCCTGTTTAATATTATTTCCCTATTTATTTGCACTTATCCTTTCAAGGATTTACCCATCTACCTTTCAAAGAGAAATGTGATACATACTAGTTAAGAATTCCTAGCCCATGGTCAGATCTTAAGAATTCTTCATAGATTTTAACAATACAAATGACCAATTCGTACAGTAAAGTAAGTTTAGGTATAATATCATCACAACTTCTTATAATAGATTTGATAGACTAATTCATATAATCATTTCACAAAAATATCAAAACAAGGAGAAAGACAGAACAACTACTCAGAATTCATGAAGAGGATGCAATAAAACATGGATTTAATATAATAAAGTAAGGTTCTACAAACTAAAGTAAATTAACACAACTTATCTTAAATTCCTCCCCAAGCAAACTCCTTGAAGTTCCTCTGAATCTCTTCTTTTCTTTAGAGCACGAGAAATTCTTCTTCGAAACGGCAATGCAGAAGAGATCTCTCACTTCCCTTCGACTCTTACAATCCCTCGAAGAATTCCTCAAAAAATCTCTATTTGAACTCACTACTCACTAAATAACAACACTAATTTCTCACTAATAGACTCCTTTGGCCACTTTGGACTCACTATTAAACACGTAGGAGACCACTTTTTTGCCTAAATTGGTTCTTTTTAAAGTTGTAGAAGAGTCTCTAAGGGTTTTGCAAGCACCCATTCGAAAAATGTCCACATTTGACATATTTCTGAAAAGAACCGTTGATCCCGCCTGTCGGCATATTTTTAGGTTATGTGTTTTGAAAAGGGGGTCGCCTACAGAAATTGTCGGCAAATTTTAGATTTTAAATTTAATTTAAATATATATTTTTTGGAAAGTAGCATTTAATTTTGAAAATAATTTTAAGTTTGAAAATTTTAAGATATGAAATCAAACCGATCTCACATCTCAAATAGTTTATATAAACGAGCACCACATCACAAACTGTGTATCTATCTCGAAGAAAAAACACACTGCTTGACGATGGGACTCGATTAAATAAACTAGAAGATTTGTGACATCAGTTTGGTATGCGAACCAATTTTATAAGCCGACAAGTTCCCCTATTTAATATAAAGAAATTAAACAGGGTTTATTTTACCTGGGTTCTTAAAGTTCTCTATAAGGGCAAGCGCCTATAGTTAATTACATCTTAAATGATAAGAAAACTCTCGATAATGATCATTAGTTTTGCTCTCAAGAATTTCAAAGTTTAAGGTTTTCAAACAATTGGATTTTGGAAATTTCAAAAGGGATTAGCTCAAATTCAGAACAGTTTATTTTAAGAATCCAAAGGAAGAGAAGTAGGAGAAGCTGAGGATCCAAGAAGAATCTTGACAACTTCCCAAACTATCCTATTGTTTGGCTTTAATTTGGGAATTTATTTAATTTTTCAATCTTATCAATTTTAATTAATTTAAGTCTTATATTTTTATGATATAATCACACAAATAGCCTCGAAGATGTGAGGGTTTATGTCGTGCCAAACGACTACCTCGGAGTCCTAAGACTGGTTAGGGCTTAATTTGCATAACATGATTATGCAAATGCCTAACGAAAAGTTGAGGCTTTATGTTGCACTAGGCAAACTACCTCGAAGTCCTATGGCTTGTTCATTTAAAAATAAGAAAGGTTTTGCTGAAGTAGATTCGAGTTTTGCTGATGACGATGGCCGTGCTGCCCACCATGCTCCAAGCTCCTTGTTGTTGTAGAGGTTTAGTTTTAGAAGTCATAAATCGGGAGATGAGAGAAGTGTTTTGGTTTAGAGAAAATCTTAAAATCTAAGTGTCTTTAATATTTTAATTAAAACAAATCTTAAAGTTGTTTAAACATAACCGATTAAGATCCCACGGTTCCGTCATCCCGACACCATTATTTTCATCGAATTCACTTAGTCCAGATGAATTTGCTAAACTCAACTGAATAGGTTCCACACTTTCATTTAAACCGTAGGAAATCCCGTTAGCAACACGTGGGTTATATCATCCGTGGTATTCCCGATCATTCAACGAGACGTTTTAGTTTAGTTACAATTGTAGTTTTGTTGTTCTTTTTGTGATTAAATTTTGAGTTGTTTTATATTTTGGAATGTTGTGGCGGTGAATTTTATCTTGCAATGATTTTTAATTTAGTTTTGGTTTCAGTTTAGGGACTATCCTAAAGGTTTTGTTTTTCATGCAACAGTCTTATTTATCATGCAAGAAAAGTAAAGCGCAATGCATGTAAGTAAATTGCAATGAAGTAAATTGCAATAAAATAAAAGCGTACCTGGAGGGTCTTCCCGTCATCCCAAGCTGTACTTAATACACATGTTAAGGCATTTAAATATTTCAACAGATACCTAGGTAAAGTTAAGGGAAGGGTTTTGGTTGTGTACTGAATTCCTAATCCTATAACTAGTCATCTCCTATGACGTCTAGGTTTTTGGTTTGGTTTAAGGATGATTTTCTTCATCAAAGAACAATTAAATTTAATTTTTCTTCTAAAACATCCCGTCATATTGAGGAAGTTCTTAGGACGAGTCCTAAACATTTTTTCAATACCTCTGGGATTATTTTGAGTCCAAGTAAATTTAGTTGCACAGGTGAATTAATCATCCAGGAGTTTAGTTAAACTTTATCTCCTCCTCAGTGAACTTGGGTATTTGATTACCTGATGAATGAAGTGGCATCTCATTTAATACTTTATTTAAGAGTTATAATAATTGAAGCCTTTAAGGGCAAGTTGGGTTGTTGAGAATTTTAATCATTCTTAATTTAAAGTTTGAGTTAATGATTTAAAGTGATTTAATTTAATTATGAGGTTTTAATTAATAATTTTAAGTTTGGAATAGTGTTAAAATTATTTTAGATTTAATTTAAATCTTTACACTTTCAATTATCTTAGTATGTCAGATTGATGTTTATATTTTAAATTTACATAGATAGAAAGAGGTGTTGAAATTATTGATATGTTTTGATTTAACTTTTAATGATTTTATTTAGGTTTGTTATTAAGTGATTTTAATTTAGTTTAATTTAATTTTATTTAATTTTAATTTAATTTAATTTAATTTCATTTCATTTAATTTAATTTAATTTTTAATTTAATTATAATTTAATTTAATTTAATTTTAGTTTTAATTTAATTTTAATTTAATTTTAATTTAATTTAATTTTAATTCAATTTAATTTTAGTTTAAATTTAATTTTAATTTAATTTAATTTTAGTTTCAATATTTTAAATTTAATTTAATTTAATTGTTAAGGTGATAATTTAATTTAATTTAAACTTTGACTTGACTTAATTTAATTTAATTTAATTTAACTCCAAGATTTTAAATTTGATTTTAATTATTGGACCATTTAACATTTTAAGCTTTAATTTATTTAAGGGTTATCTTCTTTTTATTTTTAATTTATTTAGTTTGGATTATTATTTTAATTTTTAATTAAGAACTAAATATTATTGAAGTGACTTATTTAGAGATTTTTAAATTAAAGAATAAATATCCTCTTAATAATATCCCTATTTTAATAATCCAAATTTTAAATATATTCTTTCCAAAATTTAAATTATTTAATTAATTAGAGTTTCATTTTGATATTTTCAAAGTGTTTAATGAGTTTCTACCCTTTTAATTTCTATAAGTTTCAATCATCCAAGAGAAAATTAAAATTAAATATTTTACCCTCTATTTTGATTAAACCTAAAGTTTTAATTAAGGGTTAAAATTCTTAAGTACCTTTATGTCCTTTTAGGCTTATTTATTTCATAACTCACTAAATTGAGCTCAAATAAATTTGAAATTTTTATGTCACCTCACTCACATGTCAATGAAGACATTAGAGGAGAAAAATGTGATTTTTCTAAATTTAATTTATTTATATAATTATTTTTAGTAGAAAATAGGGGTTTTCAAAGAAAATTCAACAACATGACCAAGGTAAATTTTTTGTCCTTAAGAAAATTATGGGATGTTTCTAATGACCAGAGAACTACTTAGACCAATTTTTGTGATTTTTTTAATTATATTTTATTTATTATAATTATTTTGAGTTTTAGATTATTAAATAATTTTAAAATAAAATAAAAATTGAAAAATAGATTTTATATTTTTCTTAAATTTCTCTGACCTCAAGGAGTCCAGAGAAAGAAATTTTATAATTTTCTAATTTTTCTCTGATTTATTAAAATTATTTTAGTGAAAAAGGTTGAAAATTCATTTTTTAATATTAAAAATTACATTAAGCCTTTAAAATTCAATGTCTTATCCTGGGACTTAGGAAAAATATTTGGTTTGTTCCTAAGTGATTAGGAGTCAAAATGTGACATTTTTATGATTTTTAATATTTTTGTGATTTTTATTATTTTTAATTATTAAAATATTAAAATATCGTGAAAAATCAACTTTTTTAGAAAATTCCATTTTTAATTTTCCTGAACTCTCCTGATATCAGAGAAGCTCCAAAACCATTTTTGTGAATTTTTTAAAAGTATTTTTGGAGTTATGAATTTTTAAAGTTCCATTTTGCTTATGAAGTTTAATCAATCCATTTGGTGGGTTTAATCTAGTCCAATTGACTTCAAAATTTTATGTAAGGTTCCTCTGACCCTAAAGAACAATGGAGAATTGTTTTCAAGTCAATTTGGTGTGTGGTTAACCCTAATTAATTCAAATTCAATTTTGGGAGTTTAGGCCAATTAGGGTTATTATGAATGAATTAATTCAAAATATATTTTTCATAGGGCCCCCTGGTCCTAAGAAACATCACCAAATTTTTCTAGAATTTATTTTACAACATGTTAATTATTGGAATTAAAATACCTAAAATAGTGACATGAACTTGAAAAATTAATAACTTTTCACAGAGATGGCCTCTGACCTTGAAAAATTCAGTGAATGTTTCCAAGATCAGAGGCTTCAAAAGCCCTATAGTCTCATGCCATGGTGAATTGTCCTAATGATTTTTCTTCTAACACTGGAGGTGTTTGAGAACGATTCATTTTGTATTGATCTATTTTCTTTGAAAGAGCATAAATTTGAGAAACTATCATAGTTAAAGCATTAGAATCATGAATATTGGCTACTCTCTTAAGATTTAGCCTTTCAGCAGGCCATTGAAAATTATTGGTAGCCATTTCTTCTATTAACGCATCGGCTTCTTCCAAAGGTTTAGACATTAGTGATCCACCAGCAGTAGCGTCAATTATAGATCTAAGAGATCCTACTAATCCATTATAAAATGTTTGAATAATTAACCAATCTGATAAAGCATGATGTGGACATTTCTTAAGAAGTTCTTTAAATCTTTCCCAAGATTCATATATCGATTCTCCCTCATACTGACTGAAAGATGTGATATCGTTTCTAAGCTTAGCAGTCTTAGATGGTGGAAAATATTTCAATATGAATTTTTTTGAAAGTTCTCCCCAATTTCTAATAGATTCAGGTGCTAATAAATTTAAATAAGCCTTAGCCTTCTCTTAGTGAAAAAGAAAAGAGTCTAAGCCTGATAGCATCATCAGACACTCTGTCGTACTTAAAAGTAGCTTAAAGTTCTAAGAAACTTGCTAGATGTAAATTAGGATCTTTATTTGAAGTTCTACCAAATTTATTATTTTGTACCCTTTGGATAATTGCAGGTTTAAGCTCAAATGAATTAGCAGCTACATCAAAATTTTGAATAGTTAAGTGAATTTTATGTAATGTATGGTTAGCGTAATCTCTTAATGGTCCAGATTGATGTTCATTTTCTATTCTTTGGTTATTTACATTGTTTTCCATTATTTCAGAATTTATAAGTTCTTTTCTTAGTTTTCTAATTCTCCTAACAGTGTGTTCTAATTCCGAATCGTAAGGTATAAAATTTTCAGAACCAAATTTGCGCATACAATCAAAATCAATACACAGCTAAACAGTTAACTAAATAAATTGCAATTCTATAAAGGTTTTCTAACAATCCTAAATTTTTTGTTATTCTTTTTATGTTATATTCTTATAACAAATACAGTATTCCCCGGCAAAGGCACCAAAAACTTGAACCGCGATTTTAAATATACTTAAAAAAGTAAGAATTCGACACAACTACTAGAAGATATAAATCCTTAGCAACAGTGCCAAAAACTTGATTTGGAATGTAATTTTAATTTTAGTAACAATAAAATATTATAATCTTTTAATCACAGAGTTACCTTTAAAAGTAAGTATACGTATCGCTCAAGTAATACAAGGCTCTAATGGAGTCCTAGATATCGATCCACAGAGAATATATTAAAGCCTATGGATTAGGTTTATATAAATCAATTCAAAATCACAACTAAATTGAATTGCCTATCTGTCACTAATACACAATCGACAACAATATGAAATTTATATTTAAACTAGTTTTACTAAAAATTTACTAATACTACTAAAGTTAAGTTCAAATATATAATAGCAAGAATCGTTCTCCTTTGTTAACATATTTAAGTCAAGTGATAATTAGAATTAGTTTTATATGTGTTGTGCCAAATAGGAGCATACCTATTCTTTACCCTTTGGTCCAAGTATAAAGAACATTAACTAATCCTATGTTTGGTTACTGAATCTGCGGCTAGACAGGGAGGATACCGGCTCTCAGTTCGAAGCTCCCACGTTCCCCTCGCATGAGGGCTAACAATCTACGCCTCAGTACCCAAACAATAGGACTGAATTGAGGATTTTAGTCTGTCACTCTAAAATCTCCAATTCTACGCCCGGTTAATATTATTTCCCTATTTATTTGCACTTCTCCTTTCAAGGATTTACCCATCTACCTTTCAACGAGAAATGTGATACATACTAGTTAAGAATTCCTAGCCCACGATCAGATCTTAAGAATTCTTCACAGATTTTAACAATACCAATGGCCAATTCGTACAGTAAAGTAAGTTTAGTTATAATATCATCACAATTTCTTATAATAGATTTGATAGACTAATGCATATAATCATTTCACAAAAACATCAAAACAAGGAGAAAGACAGAACAACTACTCTGAATTCATGAAGATGATGCAATAAAATTTGGATTTCATATAATAAAGTAAAGTTCTACAAACTAATGTAAATTAATACAACTAATCTTAAATTCCTCCCCAAGCAAACTCCTTGAAGTTGTTCTGAATCTCTTCCTTTCTTTACAGAATGCAGAATTTTTCTTCGAAACGATAATGCAAAAGAGATCTCTCACTTTCCTTTCACTCTTACAATCCCTCGAAGAATTCCTCATAAAATCTTTATTTGAACTCACTACTCACTAAATAACAACACTAATTTCTCACTAATTGACTCTTTTGGACAATTTGGACTCACTAGTAAACACATAGGAGACCACTTTTTCGGCCTAAATTGGTTTTTTTAAGTTGTAGAAGAGTCTCTAAGGGTTTTGCACGCACCCCTTCAAAAATCGTCCACATTCGATGTATTTTTGAAAAGAACCGTCGATCCTGCCATCGGCGGCCTTGAGCTCGCCGTCGGCGGCTTACTAGAAACAGTGCTTTTTAATAGGCCCCACCGTCGGCAGCCTCGATGTCCGCCGTCGGCGACCTTCCTTGGAATTAATTCTGAACTCTTGGGAAAATCACGCCGTCCGAGCCATCGTCCTCGTCGTTGGCTCCCTAGGTTAAATTTGCATAATTTGGTCCTTTTTGCTCCAAATTCGCTCCTTTTTGCATATTTTCGCTCTTTGGTCCTTAAATCTTTATACCTGTAGAATAACACCAAAAATACCCTTCTTTAAAGTGCAATATCATCAAAATTAGTATAAAATAGGCATGAAAATCTTAACCTTTTTTCCTTGGTTCACATATTACCAGATTTCACACCACAAACACAATATCAAAATAAAACAAAAGACATAACATACATCAGTAAATCAACAAAAACTCAGTAACACATAAAAAAAATCAACTAATCATCCTCATCATTATCATCATCTTGCTCGTTCCAATCTCTGGATGACACATAAGGTATATAGAATGGGTGAGGGGTATCTCAGTACTCATATCACCTCTAATCAATCTATCCAAATATTGTTAATAATTCTCCTCATACTCATCATGTTTTACAATATATCTTTCCATATTATCCATCTTACCATCCATGTCTCTAATATGCTCACGAGTAAGACTCACCTTCTTCAAAATCTTTCTGAACAAACCAGTCTGTGAATTACTAGATGAGGAAGCTCTCGAAGTAGTAGCACGAGAAGTAGAAGCAGCAGAAGGAGAAGCAGAAGCAGTAGAAGCCCTACCAAATCCTTCTCTCCATCCAAACTCTGAATGTACAGTGTAAGCTCCAACATTTACACTGGTAATTGGTTTCAAAGGCTAAAGGACCTCTTACCAAGTTTCAAATTTCACTCCAGATCGCTCACATAATAAATGAATCAAGGAAGGAAATCTCATACCTGCAGTTGTGGTAGATCTGGCACAATTCAAAATATAATCATAAATGATTGCTCCAATATCTATGGGCTTCTCTTGTTGAATGCAATAGTTCAACACAGCTCTCTCCCTTGTAACTTCACTAGTATGGCTTGAAGGCAACAGCTTAGATGAGATAAAATAATGTCATGCTTTAGAAGTGGCATTTAACTTAGAGGCCTGAAAATTGACTCTTCTATCATTAGTGATCTTTCATAATCCTCTTCCATCAGTCAGAAATGTCATTATCTCATATAATTCTCCCTCATTATGATGATAGTTTGAATAAAAACAAAACATATCAGGAGGCAGTCGATAGAAGGTATTGATTACCGCAGATGTAAAATGTATTTCTTGCCTTCTCACCATCACAAAGTTCTCTTCTGCTGTAGATAAATTTGCATAAAACTCTCTGACCACAGAAACAACAGCAATAGCGGAGAACCAATAGAAATTCTCCCAATTCCTTCTAGAAATGATCTTGTTTAGTAAGCCAGGAGATGATTGCTAGAAGGAATTGGGAGAATTATTGTTGCTTCTCCGTTGTTATTGTTGTTTATGTGGTCAAAGAGTTTTTTGCAAACTTACCTGCAGTAGAAGAGAACTTTGTGACGGTGAGAAGGCAAGAAGTACATTTTACATCTGCGGTAATCAATACCTTTTATCGATTGCCTCCTGATATGTTTTGTTTTTATTCTAACTATCATCCTACTGAGGGAGAGTTAGAAGAGATAATGACATTTCTGACTTATGGAAGAGGATTATGGAAGATCACTAATGATAGAAGAGTCAATTTTCAGGCCTCTAAGTTAAATGCCACTTCTAAAGCATCGCATTATTTTATCGCATCTAAGTTATTGCCTTCAAGTCATACTAGTGAAGTTATAAGGGAGAGAGCTGTGTTGAACTATTGCATTCAGCAAGAGAAGCCTATAGATATTGGAGCAATCATTTATGATTATATTTTGAATTGTGCCAAATCTACCACTACTGCAGGTATGTGATTTTTTTTCCTTAATTCATTCATTATGTGAGTAATTTGGAGTGAAATTTGAAACTTGGAAAGAGGTCCTTCAGCCTTTGAAACCAATTACCAGTGTAAAAGTTGGAGCTTACAATGTACATTCAGTGTTTGGCTGGAGAGGAGAATTTGGTAGGGTTTCTACTGCTTCTGCTTCTGCTTCTGCTACTTCTACTTCTCGTGCTACTACTTTGAGAGCTTCATCATCTAGTGATTCACAGACTGGTTTGTTGAGAAAAATTTTGAAGAAGGTGAGTCTTACTCGTGAGCATATTAGAGACATGGATGGTAAGATGGATAATATGAAAATATAAATTCTAGAACATGATGAATATGAGGAGAATTATCAGCATTATTTAGATAGATTGATTATAGGTGATATGAGTGCTGAGATGCCCCCTCATTCATTCTATATACCTTATGTGTCATCCAGAGATTAGAACAAGCAAGATGATGATGATGATGAGGATGATTAGTGGATTTTTTTTTTATGTGTTACTGAGTTTTTGTTGATGTACTGATGTATGTTATGTCTTGTGTTTTATTTTGATATTGTGTTTGAGGTGTGAACTCTAGTAATATGTTGATTATAGTTGGACTATTATTTTTTCATGCATATTCAGATGTATCTTTGTTGGATTGATATTCTTTATGTTGTTTTGTGTGATATATGTGTAGTAGTAAATGTTTCAATGTGTATGTTGTGTCAGAGTTTTTATAATGTGTACTTTAATTCCAAAACTGTTAGAAGAATATAGAACACTATTAAAACATATTATTTAAAAACTGCATGTTTAAAAGTTTTCAAAATCTACTACTACCATTTGTTATCTAGTAATGGTGTGATTTCAGTTATTTTCAGTTGGTGTGTATTTGCTTTGAAAACCTCCACTATTGTAGAAGTCCTTTGAAAGTTTGAAATTTCTATTTAATGAAAAAACTAAAAAAATTGAATTTGATTTCTTTTTACTCTTGTTTTTATATTGTTATACTTGCATATTTTGGATATTAAGATTCCTTCAAGCATGTTATGTTAGTTTTTAATTCTAATCTATGTATCATTTCTTATGCTTAAATGTTTTATCCTTACTAAAAATTAAATTTTGGGGGGGAATTTTAAAAACATAAAATTTTTAAAAAACCTAAAATTTTATTTGTTCTCAAGAATACTTAATATTAATTTAATTTTTGATTGAAAACAATTATGTATATGAAGTTATATCAAGGGAACAAAATTTTGAATATAGAAATGAATAAGAGAATTTAGTTAAAATTTATAGTAATAATGAAAAACATAAAGTTAAAATTTTCTTAGTAATGAAATGTTAAATATAGTTCAACTATTTTCAGTAAGAAATGTTGTATTTTTGGATAAATAGAATATTTGACTTTTATTCTTCAAAGCTTAAATTTCTTTTATTGAGGAGTAATTTTCAAATACTATTATTATGATTTTTATGTGAAAGATGTATATCAGACCTTTATTTTAAATGCAAGGGTGGAATTCAAAATCATTAAAGGCCTATCCAGATATAGTAATCATTGCCTTATAAAAAAAAGAAAGAAAGAAAAAAGAAGAAAAAAAAAGAAAAGAAAAAAGAAAAAGTGAAAAAAGTGAAAAAAGTGAAAAAAGTGAAAAATAGTATGTAAAAAGGAAGGAAAAACTTGAGGATTTAAGGGCCTAATCAAAAATTGGTTCCATACATAAAGTATAAGATATAAGTTCTAAGAAAATATAAAGCTTAAGGTTATAATATAGTAAGTAAAATTACTTTCAAATAAAGATTTTTAAGTCAGAAAAATAAGTTTGTGAATCCTATATTTTGAAGAATCTACAAGTATTTTTGAATTAGATTGAAACCTATATTTTACATTATCCTTTACCTAAGAACTTTCTAAACTTTAAGTTGGTCTTAATTACTAAAATTTTTTTCTAAATTAGACTATTCCATTTCTAGAACAAAATTTTGTTACCTTCCTAAGAAACTCATTACATAATTTGCATGCTAAAATTTTCTATGTGATTAACAGTCACTTGAGGACAAGTAACATTTTAAGTTTGGGGATTTTGATACACCTAAAATATATTGTGTTTTTATGCACATTTTTATACCTATTTTTGATGATATTGCACTTTAATGGAAGGTATTTTGTGTTTTTCTTGCAGGTATAATGAAAATGAGTGAATATGATGAATAAAGCAAAATTTGATCAAATTTAGAGCAAAAAAATGACAAAATGAAAAATTGGACTTTGGCGGCTAAGCCCCGCCTGGTCGGCGCTTAGCCGCCACAGTTAAAAATTGAATTTTCTTCATTTTTGGCACCAATTTCAAGGGGTGTTTGAAGCAACTTTTGGTGGTGACTTCCTTAACTTCCCATGGGCAGCAAATTTGAATGAAATGATGCATCTTTTCGTGGATACATTGAATCGGGACACAAATTGAAGAGACACCAAGGCACCTTTTGGATTATTATTAAAATTATGTCATGTAATGAGTTTTTAGAGAGTCTAGTTTTCAAGAGTCTTTTCTAATTTTTCAGAGTCCTCTTCTAGTTTTCAAGAGTCTTTTCTAGTTTTACTTTCAGTATTTTATTGTTTATAGTCAGTTAGTTTAGTTTTAGAGGAGAAAGGGTTGGTGTGAAACTTTCTTTACACCAATTTTCTTTCATCTGTTTATCTAGTTTTTATTAAAGTCTAAAGTTAGAGTTAGAGTCAACAGAGTTGGGCACCAACCTCTGTAGTGTTGTTCTATGGAAAGTCAAGTTTCAAAGGAACTTCCGGAGTTTTGTAAAGAGGATTTTCAGATAAGTGTTTACTTATATTTTTATATTTAGTTTTTCTTGTTGTGTTTTCTTTATGATTTTTATTTTCAAATCAATGTGTGATTGTATTTTCTCCATGAGATTTGAGTAGTTGTCTTTATATTTTTCTTCTTAAATGAAGAAGTTGTTAAATTATGTAGGATTATTGCGGAATTATAAGTAGTTGGAATAAGTTGTAAATATTTAATTCCATGGACTTAATTTACTTCTTAATTTGGTCAGTTAAGATGTTAAAATTTGTTATGAGATTATGTAAGATCCAATGCAGTATTGTCTCAAACAACAGTTGGTAAAAATCACATGTAATTATATGGGTGAGAATTGTAGTCCATATGATCGAATGCAAATATATTAGGAGATATGTTTTTAATGGGGAGTAAAATTAGAGGTCTTTCGAGTGACAGGCTAAAGCCCCCTAATTTGGTTTGATATTTTAAATTTTGTTATGAGAAGTTAGCCCTCAGGTGGAGGGAATCGAAGGAACTCTAGAGTGAAAGCTGGTATCTTACCTACCTAATCATTTTTAAAATTTAAGAATTTCAAATTAGCCAATGTTCTTTATAGAACCAAGTAAGGGTAAAGAATAAATTTGCTCCTATTTGTCACAACACATTTAAATACTTCCACAACAATAGTTTCATAATTATTATTGTTTTATAAGAGAAAAAAATATATTATATTTCCTTGTGTTTTATATAGTGTTTTAAAGTTCTGATAATTTTCATTTCCTACTTAGATTTTTATCAAAAATAAAAAAAAATAATTTTCAAACTTTATAAATCAAAATATACTTTCAAAAGTAATTTAAAAAGTAAAAATATAATTTTCTAATTTCTTTAAAAAGTTTTTATATTTCCCTGTGGGTTCGATTTCTCAGGGCTTAATCAGAAAGTTATATATTACTTGATAAACAATATGTATACTTGCGTTGTATCCCGTATTATAAAATCATAATCTTCATATATAAATCTTTAGTACACATATATTCGTCGGGGGATCAGGGACTGTAGCTAGGGTTCTCCTCTCCATGAGTGCTCTCGAGTTAGCCCATTTATAGGCATGGAGAAGCCATGTATAAGCATTAATTTGCTTGTGGAAGAAGGTAAACAACCTCGTGATACTAGAGATAAGATTTCAGCTTGAAGATAGACATGGTTGAGCTTCCCCAAGTCCTCCATGATGAACTTTCTTTAAGGCAAGAATTTGGCTATACTTTGGCTCCTTCCCATTGGATGAGGTATGAGGTGAATGGTGACTTCAAAATGAATTTTTTATCCCCCTTCCATCTAAGTTAACAAGTCACCAATGGTTTTGTAAAGGATTAACACGTCCTCCTCTCATAATGGCTTCATAATGACCTTTGACTTAGGTCAAAAATTCTTGGCTTGGGGGTTCTAAGTAGGTCATTTTGTGTCATGGTGGGTATTAATGGGTTGTGTATGACCCAATATCAATAAACTATGAGTTGGTTTTAGGGTTTAAGTGCAAAGAATGGGTTTAGGGTTGCCATGGGTTTGTCTTGTCGTGAGCTTAAACCATGATTTTGGACTCAAATCCTAGGTCTAATGATCTTTAATCTCACTTTCTTTAATTAATTAAATAAATAATTAATTAAGAAAATATAATAATTTGATTAAAAGACCAAATTTTTATCATAAATGGTGAAGTTGACCAAGTTTGACCAAGGTTGACTAATTTTAGGTCCAAAGTTGACCAGGGTGACTTGACCATATCTTGATTTGATCAAATGGTTGGTTTGACTAATTTGAGTATTTTGGTTAACCAAATGGTCATGTTTGACCATTTTGTGTCTTGAGTTGATCAAGAGATCATGTTTGATCAGTTTGGTGTTTGGGTTGACTAGATTGTCCATTTGGTGGTCCTTTAGGTTAATTTTTGACCATTTTGACCAGATTTGACCAAATGGGTTTTAGAGTTGACAAATGGTCCATGGGGTGGTTATTGGTCCATATTTGACCGTTTTGACCAAAATTTGATGAATTAGGTTTATGGTTAACCAAATGGTCTATATGGTGGTCATTGGGTCCATATTAGACCATTTTGACCAAAATTTGACCAATTAGGTCTATGGTTGACCAAATGGTCCATATGGTGACCTTTAAGTCAAGGGTTGACCAAATCAAGGTTTGTCATTGCTGATTTGATCATTTTGGGATGTCATCATGGTTTGATCTCAAAAAGGGTGTAATGGGGTTAATTCAATTTTTAGGGTTTGAGCGAACCCTAGACGAGTTCAAAGGGGTCAATATTGGTAGACTTCCTCCTAGGATGAATTTAATGATCATATTGATCATTAGGTGTTTAAAGAGGTGTCTAAGGATCTTGAACCAGCGCAAATGACTTAAGACTTGGCTTTTTCGTGAGTGTTAATTTAGGACCCTCATAAAAGTAAGATCACCAGATACGTATACTTGTGTAGTACCCCTAGATTAAAAACCATTAATTTATATTTTAAAAAATTTTATTTGTTCACACTAATCGCTAAAATTTAAATTGGGTCAAGTTTTTGGCCAACTTCTGGGAATTTAAATAACTGCATAATTGCGGGTCGGGTGAGTCATTTAATTCAAATGTCATTATAATGCTTAAATGCTTAAATGCTTAATAAATAATCTATTATTGAGTGAATTGATATAGACCTTACAACAGTAGTATTTGAGATTTTTTGTTAATATGTATATATATATATATATATATATATATATCACTCCTAAAATTTTTGAATAAACCTTATTTTCCATATGAAAGGGATTTGAAATTAAAGAGAGATTAAAGATTAAAGAATTATAAATCCCCGCTCAATGATCAATGCAACAATAATCTTTGTCAAACTATCATCACCCAACAACTATAGTTTAATTGGCATTAATGATCATTATCATCTGATTGACATCGTCTAACCATCGTTATTTGATTATTATCACTTTACCATGATAGTTTGATTGCATTCGCATGATTGTCATCATCCAATTTTCATTATTTAATTATTATTGTTTTACCATTCACACATGATTGATAACACCTGAAAGTCATTACTTAACATTAATACCTAATTGATTTCACCTGATGACTATCATTTAATCGCTATCAACATATGTTAACTGTTGCTTATTTCTTGACCACTGTCATTATCTACAGTATTTTTTTAGCATTGATTATCTCATTTACTTGCATGAGTAAATTTTTATGTGATGCTAATACTAATCATCACATTGTTTTCAACAAACAATAAACCTAAAACATAATGAAACAATTAAGTAATATTAGTTATCTTTCATATATCAATAAAGATTATCATTTATGTATTGATAAAAAAAAATGACTTCCATAGTAGGAGAGCACTTTTAGGAGTACCAAGAGTTGTTCCTTGAAATATTATTTTTTAGGTCATTTACAAACGCGCTACCCTATTCCTATGTATTCATATATATGATGTCGCACCCTGGGTCCGAAAGATGATAGACTCCGATAAAGTAGAGCTAGATGAAATGAATTGAGCGTGTTTTATATTTTCAGAATAAACATTGCATGCAAATAACAACTATAATAAATTAAAAATATAATATTTATTCCATAGTGAATAGTCCAATTATAGAACTAAAAGAAAAACATAAAATTGACATAATCAAACTATAATAACAAAAGTGAACGACTACCCACACTCTGAAAGGAAATATATAATAACTAAAATAAATAATATGAGAAATACCATAACAAGAAGCTTAAAATTGTCAAGTCTACTCTGGTGGAGACGATCCCACTGTCAACTAGTTGTTGAATAAATTATGTTATGCATAATGTCAATGAGTGGGTTTGATATGCAAACTTAGTGAATAACAACTAATTATTAAAGTATAAATGACAAGAAAATGGGACAGGTAGTATGAACAACAAATAAAGATGATAACTACATGAATAGATAACATCATAAAGAAACAAAAGAGTGGTAACCATCAAATTTGCTTACTTATTATAATTAATATGCAATCATTTTCTGTTAAGTTTCTTATTATGCAGATTTTCATTTATTATTTATATAGTCAGTTTTAACAGACAGCCTGAAATCAAAAATGTTAATATCAACCCAAACAAACCAGATATTATCCTATAGAGTCCTCACTTTGTGGGCCCGTTAGCCCAGCCTAGCTGATATCAAAAGAGGGTTGTGCCGACCTACATGTCATAACACAAGCATACCGAACTATTCATATGTATAGTATGTAAGTAAATATGTTACCTCACATAGACTTGTGATACGACATAAATCTACATTCAATTTCATAAAAGTAGTGTAAGAAAAAGAAAAATTATAAACTTAGGATTACTTAAATATACATAAAATTTGTAAAAATAAATGAAGGCATTTAGTGCTTCCATCATGAGTAATAATTAAAGTACATAATAAGTGTAAAGTTATGATTGAAGTTCAAGTGCATGATTGATAATCCTATAAAATAACCATGAATAGATTACAAATAATAATGATTAACGCCCTTCCTAGGAAGGGTAAGTTTATCCTCTATCAAAAAGAAATTACTTACCATCAGGAGGCAGAACACGATCCTTCTAAGAATTCAATAGTTCAACTAATGATCATACATCACTTAGGGTGCGTTTGGGGCAGCTTATTTGGTGCGGTGGATTTTTGAAAACACACCTGACCTGTTTGGGTAAACTGTGTTTTGGCAGCTTATGCGTTTTCAAAATGCAGAAAACAACTTTTTCACACCGCACCTATCTAAGTGTGATGGCGGCTTTCTAGCTAGGGTCTGACTTTTCCAAAAAAATAAATTTTTGTAATAGCCACCGCACCTTGCTTATCAGCAGATTATTTTTAATCAGCTTATCGGCAGATTATTCAATATGCTACAGCTACCCCAAATAGACCCTTAGAAAATAAAATATAAATGATTACACAATTAAACTTATTTATTCATTAGGTGTAACTTAATTAATATTATTATTATTGTTGTTGTTGTTATTATTATTATAGTATCATTATATTATTATTATAATATTTTTTTAAAAGTAAAAAATTATGAGCCCAATTAAATTTGACTTTAACCAATATTATTAAAATAGTATTTTATTTTGATAGGGGAAATTCTAATTTCAAAAATAATATTTTTGGGAGGATTTACATGTGTAACACTTAACTTAATAAACAATAAAAATGACATCTTCAAATAATTTAGCTTCTTAAATCCCGCTTCTTCTCTGGTTTAACTTATCTCTATGATTCAAAAAATCTCATTTGTGGGATTTAGAGAAGCCTATGTGAACGTAAGCAGGTGGGAGGAAGGGAAAAAAAACCAAAGTTACCTTCCTCGATGGTTTTGTTTTGGAGCAGACAGAAGGAGGAAGGTGGTTGCCTCTGTATGCCAAGATCTCATCGCTGCCTTCCTGAATAGCACTAAGCGCAATCATAAAACAATGGTTTCTGTCGGCATATTTTTAGGTAGAGTGTTGTATTTTTGAAAAGATGTCGCCTACAGAAATTGTCGGATAATTTTTAATTTAATTTAATTTAAATATATATATATATGATTTAGAAAGTAGTATTTGATTTTGAAAATAATTTTAAGATATGAAATCAAACCGACCTCACATCCCAGATAGTTTATATAAACGAGCGCCGCATCACAAACCGTGTATTTATCCCAAAGAATAGAAACACTGCTTAATGATAGAGCTCGGTTAAATAAACTAGGAGATTTGTGACATCCGTTTGGTCTGCGAACCAATTTTATAAGCCGACAAATTCCCCTGCTTAATATAAATGAATTAAGCAGGGTTTATATTACTCCGGGTTCTTAAAGTTCCCTATAAGGGCAAGCCCCTATAGTTAATTACATCTTAAGTGACGGGAATCACTTAAGAAAACTCTCGATAATAATCGTAGTTCGCTCTCAAGAATCTCAAAGTTTAAGTTTTCAAGGGATTGAATTTTAGAATTTCAATAGGAATGGATCAAGTTTGGAACATTTTGTTTTGGGAATTCAAAGGAAGAAAGGTAGGAGAAATCACGTATTCGAAGCGAGCTTCGTAATTTCCCGATTATCCTATTGTTTGGCTTGAATTTAGGAAAGTCCTAATGTTTGTTTAATGTTTTGATCTCGCCAATTTTAATTAATTAGGACTTATATTCGTATGACACGATCATACAAATAGACTTCGAAGATGTGAGGGTTTATGTCGTATCGGACAACTACCTCTGAGTCCTAAGACCGGTTAGAAGCTTAATTTACATGACATGATCATGCAAATGCCCAACGAAGAGTCGAGGATTTATGTCGCACTGCAGCAAACTACCTCGAAATCCTATGGCTTTGTTGTTTAATTCTAGGAATGTTTAGCCGATGTAGAGTTGTTCTTGCTGACGAAGATGGCCGTGTCGCCCACCATGCTCCGAGCTTCTTGTTGTCGTAGGGGGTTTAGTTTTAGAAATTATAAATCA
The DNA here is from genome assembly GCA_022702705.1 of Papilionanthe hookeriana x Papilionanthe teres. Classification (NCBI taxonomy): domain Eukaryota; kingdom Viridiplantae; phylum Streptophyta; class Magnoliopsida; order Asparagales; family Orchidaceae; genus Papilionanthe; species Papilionanthe hookeriana x Papilionanthe teres. The sequence continues at coordinate 19,241,354 of CM040434.1, read as the reverse complement.
AGAGGTGAGGAAAGTGTTTTGGTTTAGAGAAAGTTTTAATTTCTAAGTGTTTTTTATGTTTTAATTAAAACAAATCTTAAAGCTTCGATTATAACAACACCGGTTAAGATCCCACTTGCTCCATCCTTCCAGCGATCGTTATTTTTATCGGATTCACTTAGTCCAGTATGAATTTGCTAAACTCAACTAAATGAGTTCCACACTTTCATTTAGCACTACGGGAAATCCCGTAAGCAACACGTAGGTTACATCATCCGAGGTATTCCCGATCATCCAACAAGACATTTTAATTTAGTTATAATCGTAGTTTTGTATTCTCGTTTGTGATTAAATTTTGAGTTGTTTTATATTTTGAAATGTTGTGGCGGTGAATTTTATCTTGTAATGACTTTTAATTTAGTTTTGGTTTCAGTTTTAGGGACTATCCTAAAGGTGTGGGTTTTCATGCAACAAGTTGTTTATCATGCAAGAAAAGTAAAGTGCATTTGCAATAAAGTAAATTGCAAGAAGGTAAATTGCAATAAAATAAAAGCATACCCGGAGGGTCTTTCCGTCATCCTATGCCGCACTTAAACACAATTTAGAATATTTAAGCATTTAAAGCAAGTTCCTAGGTAAAGCTAAGGGAAGGGTTATGGTTTTCTACAAAGTTCCTAATCATATAGCTAGTCATCTCCTTTGACGTCTAGGTTCTTGTGTTTTGGTTTGAGGACGATTTTCTTCATCAAAGAATAATTAAGTTCAGTTGTTCTTATAAACATTATATCGTACTGAGGAAGTGCTTAAGACGAATCTTAAACATCTTTTCAATACTTTTAGGATTGTTTTAAGTCCAAGAGAATTTAATTATATAATGAATCAATTATCCAAGAGTTCAATTTTTGTTATCTTGCTCAGCTGAACTAGTGACATTTGAATATCCTATGAGTGAAATAACACTTCACTAAACACTCCGTTTAAGAGTTATGACATCATAAGCTTTTGAGGGCAAATTAACGTTCAAGTGATTTGTGATTTAATTTAATTTCAATTAATGGGTTTAAGTTCTGGAATAGTGTTCAAGTTGTTTTAGATTTATTTTTGAATTCTTTATGTCTTAAGTGATGTTATATTTAATTCAATTTAATTTAATTTAATTTTTAATTTAATTTAATTTGATTTAGTTTTAATTTTAATTTAATTTTATTTATTTAATTTAATTTTAATTTTATTTTAACTTGATTTTATTTATTTTATTTATTTTTTATTTAACTTAATTTAATTTAATATTTTTTAATTTAATTTAATTTAATGTGATTTAATTTAATTTAATTTAATTTAATTTAAATTTTAATTTAATTTAAATTTTAATTTGGTTTTATTTTTTTTAATTTTAATTTTAATTTAATTTTATTATTTTTCTTTTAATTTTAATTTAATATTTTATTTTTTTATGCTTTAGGGATGATTTAATTTTAATTGTTAAAGTATTAATTTAATTGAAATTTTAAAGGATTTAATTTAAATGTTTTAATTTTAATTCAATTTAATGATTAAGCATTTTAAGTTTTGAATTTGGATTATCATTTTAATTAGGAATTGAATATTATTGAGGTGATTAATTTAGGGATTCTTAGATTAAAGAATAAATTTCTTCCTAATAATATCCCTATTTTAATAATTCTAATTTTTTATTATTCTTCCAAATTTAATTAATTATTTAATTAAGGTTTATTTTGATTACTTTCAAATTATTTGGTTGGTTTCTACCCTTTAAATACCTAAGTTTCAAACATCCAAAATCAACTTAGTATCAAATATTTTACCCACCCTTTTAATTAAACCAAAAAATTTTAATTATAGGTTAAAAATTTAATTACTATTTTGCCCTTTAACTTACTAATTTCATAACTCACTAAATCGAGCTTAAATGAATTTGAAATTTTTATGTGGCTTCAATCATATGTCAATCAAGATATTAGAGGAGAAAATGTGATTTTTCTGTATTTAATTTATTTATATAATTATTTTTTGTGGAAAATAAAGATTTTCAAGGAAAATTCAACAACATGATCAAGGGAAAGTTTCTGTCCTTAAGAAAATTATGGGACATTCCTAATGACTAGAGGACCACTTGGACCAATTTTGGGGATTTTTTGAATTATATTATTTTCATTATAATTATTTTGAGTTTTGGAGTATTAATTAATTTAAAAATAAAATAAAGATTAAAAAATTAATTTTATATTTTTCAAAAATCTCTCTAATATCAAGGAAATCAGAGAACCATATTTTACAAATTTCTGATTTTTCTTTGATTTATTAGAATTATTTTAGTGGAAATGCTAGAAAATACATTTTTTTAATTTTAAAATTACCATAGGGCTTTAAAATTTGATATCTCATCATAGAGACTTAAGAAAAATATGGAGTTTGTTCCTAAGTGATTAAAATTCAAAATGTGACATTTTGATGAATTTTATTATTTTTGTAATTTTTATTATTTTTTAATTATTAAAAATATTAAAATAATGCAAAAAATCAACTTTTTTAGAAAATTGCAATTTTAATTTTTTTAAATTCCCCTAATATCAGAGAGGCTCCAAAACCAATTTGGTGAATTTTTGAAAAGTATTTTGAAAGTTATGAATTTTTAAAGTTTAAGTTGGCTAAATCGGCTTAATCAACCCATTTGGTAGGGCTAACCAAGTCCAATTGACTTCAAACTTTTATGGTAGGTTTCCCTGATCCTAAAGGTCAGTGGAGAATTGATTTCAAGTCAATTTAAGTGTGATTAGCTCTAATTAATTAAGGTTCTATTTTGGGTGTTTAAGTCAATTAGGGTTATTCCAAGTGGATAAATTCAAAACCTATTTTTTCTAGAGTTCTCTGGATCACAAGAAACATCACCAAATTTTCCTAGGATTTATTTCACAACATGCTAATTATTGGAATTAAAATACTCAAAACAGTAACATAAATTTAAAAAATCAATAACTTCTCATAGGGATGGCCTCGACCTTGGAAAATTCGGGGAATGTTCTCAAGTTCGAGGCTTCAAAAGCCCTATGGTCTCATGCCATGGTGAATTCCCTATATGCATGAAGAATTAAAACAATGCAGAGAGTAAATAAATCATTAAAAATAAAATACTTAATGAAATTAAATGATTTATTTTCCACATTATTCTCCTCTGTTCACTGAGCAAGAGGGTATTTTTATTTTATTTTTCTAATTTTTCTACACAAAGTTATGTATTTTTGAAGTTTAGGGAATTAAATAAATAAGAAAATGCCTATTTTCCTACTTATCCAGCGCGGCGCCCCAGTCATCCTCGGCATCTCCGAACGACCACGCGGCGCACTCCCATTCGACGCCGCCACTCGAGTCGGCCGGCCCGGGTCCCTCCTTCCGCGTATCATCCACTGATCCGACATGATCTGAGCCGTCCATCCTCTAGTGTATTGAATGAACGGCATCCGTTCATCGTCCCCAAACCTCCTAGCCCGAGAACCGTCCATCTTCTAGGCTTAAGATCTTGCTCGATACTTGACCAAATTAAACGATCTTATGCTCAATGGATTCGTCTCGAGAAGACGAACACATCCATACGGTTTATGTGGCATGAAATTCACTCAATAAAAATGGAGAATGTTCAGAAGCTCGGGAAGAAGAGTGGGACCATACCTTTGCTCAGAGAAGTGTGGCTTCGATCTGAGGGTCGTTTCACCTTCGATTGGGTCCAAGTAAGCTCCAGATGAAGTCTCCTAGCCGAGTGAATTGTCCAGTATGATTTCGACCAAGCCCGATTTCAACCTTTGGAGTCCGGAATAGATGGGTGGCTCTGGAGAGGGGGCTTTCACCTGGGAACTTCTCCTCTCGACCTCGTGCAGGTGTAGGTGAGTTTAATTTGACTTTGGTGGAGGATTTGGGAATGTCCTCTTCGGCCCGAGAATCGAGCTCCAAAATCGAGCTCAATTAGTGGGATTGTGGCAAGAGGACAAGTGGGGATCAAGTGCTCTGGTGTGGGGAGAGTCCGGAGTGATTTTGGCGCAGTTTCCTTAAGGTTGATTCAAGCACCTCCTCATGGCCGAGAGAGGTGGGGTTTAAATAGGAGAGGCTCGGAGGGCCTCCCATGGGGAGTTGGGGCTCGGGATCGACTCGCAGGTCGAGGGAAGAACGGCCATGGTGGTCATTGGGCCTGGGGCAACTCAGCAAGGTGAAATTCCAAAGTTTGGCTCCTCCCTATGTCTCGGCCATGGCGTTTTACGGTGGCCCAGATGGCTGGCCAGCAGCCAAGGGTCACCCTCAAGGTCAGGGAGGTCAAGGGTTGAAGTTAGTGAATTCAATTGAAGCCTTACATGTGTAAAGTGGTTGGATCAAAATGGCATGGGGAGGTGGTTTCTTTTGCACTTGGTTTGGTCAACCCATGGAAATGGGCTTGGTTCACCTCCCCATGGCTGATTTGGGCTGAGGGTTGGATCAGATGAATCAGCTAGGAAAGGGTAGAGAAGTCACCATCCATGAATATTTTGATTAATCATGGATTAAGGTGAAGCATTAAAAGGGTTAAGACCTTTCTAAGGGGCTTAAAAGAGGCTCCTCCCTTTGCAATTAATAGTATGATGATGTGTAAAGTGGATCCCATGGCTTCATTGGCTTGTGCATGGCTTCAAGGCTTGCTCATGGCTTGGCTCACTTACATGAGAAAGGGATTTTAGGATTTTCGGCATTTAGAGGTGACTTGGCATATGGCTTGATTTGGAACCATTTGATTATTGATTTAGGACTTAAGGGATGATATTAATTCAGTGGTGATGGGATGAGATTGTAATGTGGGCTTTAGGATGAGTTTGGGCTTTTAAAATTTAATGAAGATGGGCTTTTAAAATGGTTTAGGGAAGTGGGCTTTTGGATTTTAAAATGGATTTTAGGATGAAATTTTGGTAAAGGCTTGGGCCAAATAATTGTTGGGTTTGGCTTAAGGATGTGTCATGATTGATTTGAAACAAGTTTGGAGTGATTTGGGTTTGAATTGGGTCGAATTTGGGTTGATTTGATAAATGGGCCTATGTAGGTCAAATTGAGCTAATTTGGGCCAATGTTGGGCTAAGGTTGAAATTGATGTGAAATTGATGTTGGGAAATGTTTATGGGAGTGTTTGAAAGAGGTTCCAACTTTGGTTGGATTTTGATTTTGGGATTTGGGCTTATTTGGGTTAGGGTTGGATTTAGGTCAAAATTGGGCCTTTTGGTTTTAGGTTGAATTTGAGTGGGGTTTGGATCCAAATTTTGGGAAAATCATGTTAGTGTTTTGTTTGTGGGGATGTTAGGGAAGGTTTAGGAAAGATTTAGGGTTAATTGGAGTTAAATTGGATTGGTTTGGGCTAGGTTTGGGTCATGGGTCCAAATTAGGCTTTAAGGCCAAAAGTGAAATTGGATTCAAATTTCAATCAAATTAGACTTGGATTTGGTCTAGATTGGTGTTGGGAATATTGAATTGAAGTTTAAAATTGAATTGGACCAGAATTTGGGTCAATTGGGTAGGTTTGGTTTGACATTGGATTCACTTTGGGTTAAAATGGGTCAAATTGGGGATTTTGACAAAGTGGGGTAAATTGACAAAATTTTCCCATGGTGTAGTTGAACAAAGTGAAATTGGGAATATTTGGGATTTTTTGGAATTTTCTGAGAATTTTCTGAATTTTTGGATTTTTGGGTCAAGAGGGGCACTTTGGGTATTTGGAGGGTATTGGGGGGTATTTTTGGAATTTTTGGTATTTTTGGCTATGGATGATAAATTTGAGTGGAGGGAAATGTTTAGGAATGATTTTAGGGAATTTTGGGTAATTTAGGTGATTTTGCAAATTTTGGGTAGTTTCAAGGGCATTTGGTAGGTTAGGCGGGTCCGGAGTCCCAGGGGTCAAAAATTGAAAATTTAGAAAATTGAAGATTGGGTAAATGTAAGTGGAATGAAATCATTTTGGTTGAGCCATGAAGCCATATCAAGCCCACATGAGCCATGAAGGGACTCATTTGAGGTATTCACTATGTTGTTCCTAACCCTTCAGCAAGGGCTTAGGGTTAAGGACCATCCATGTGAATCAACTTTATGAGTCGGAAGTCAAGTTGGGTATGGGTGTGGTTTTAGGAGGTGTGTGAAAGTGTAGTGTATAAGTGTAAGGTGTGTGTAAGTCAGCCCTCACCAGACCAGGCCACCCAGGGTAGTCCTAAGGCCAAAGAGTCCTATAGGAACTCATCCTTTAAACTTCCACATTTGATCTCAACCCTCTAGGTGATTAGGGGTTTGCAATCAAGTTTGTGGAGTTGCAGGGAGTTAAGAAGTGGTTTGAATTTCTAAATGGTGGGTCCCAATTCTAATCCTCTAAGATAGTCAAAGGAAAAGCCTAAGGCTAGATCCTAAGTACTAAAAAGAAGAAGATAAGACCTCATCGAAAATGAGGTCAACAAACGGACTCCCAATAGGTGTGGTGAGCTGACAGAGCACACCGCATGTATTGGTGTTGACCAAAGTGATCAACAAAACCAACACAAAAGTCCAAGTAACAAACTTAGGACAAAGTAGAAGAGTTTCTGCTAGGGAGTGTCAAGTATATCTCTGAGACTGGAGATTCCTGAACTCTCGCTGGGGAAAGGGAAAGGAGGTGAATCCCAAATCACATGATCTGGGGGAATTTCGATTAAGATTTTATTTTGTTTCAGTTTAAGTTTTGATGTGTGAGCTCGGATTTTAGTTTAAGTTTAAATTTAGATTAAGTTTTGTTAAGATTAATTTGAAGGGATTTGAACTCGAAATGAAAATTGGAATTTTGTGGTTTTAGATGTAACATCTTCAACTTCAAAAGAAAATTGAATTGATTAGATTGAATCATTACAATGAGGAGAGATCTCAGAGCAATGTGGTATTGGATGTAAAATACTTAACCTCAAGAGTTTGATTTTGATGTATTTCATTGCGATAAGGAAAGAATCCTAAAGCACGATGCTCGGATGTAAAATCCTCAACCCCAAAAGTTTAACTTTAATGTATTTCATTGCGATAGGGAAAGAATCCTAAAGCAATGCAGTCTCGGACGAAAAATCCTCAACCCCAAGAATTTGAGTTTTGATGTATTTCATTGCGATAGGGAAAGAATCCTAAAGTAATGCAGTCTCGGATGTAAAATCCTCAACCCCAAGAATTTGAGTTTTGATGTATTTCATTGCGATAGGGAAAGAATCCTAAAGCAATGCAGTTTCGGATGTAAAATCCTCAACCCCAAAAGTTTGATTTTGATGTATTTCATTGCGATAGGGAAAGAATCTAAAGCAATGCAGTCTCGGATGTAAAATCCTCAACCCCAAAAGTTTGATTTTGATGTATTTCTTTGCAATAGGGAAAGAATCCTAAAGCAATGCAGTCTCGGATGTAAAATCCTCAACCCCAAAAGTTTGAATTTGATGTATTTCATTGTGATAGGGAAAGAACCTAAAGCAATGCAGTCTCGGATGTAAAATCCTCAACCCCAAAAGTTTGATTTTGATGTATTTCATTGCGATAGGGAAAGAACCTAAAGCAATGCGATCTCGGATGTAAAATCCTCAACCCCAAAAGTTTGAATTTGATGTATTTCATTGCAATAGGAAAGAATCCTAAAGCAATGCGATCTCGGATGTAAAATCCTCAACCCCAAAAGTTCGAATTTGATGTATTTCATTGCGATAGGGAAAGAACCTAAAGCAATGCGATCTCGGATGTAAAATCCTCAACCCCAAAAGTTTGATTTTGATGTATTTCATTGCGATATGGAAAGAACCTAAAGCAATGCAGCCTCGGATGTAAAATCCTCAACCCCAAAAGTTTGAATTTGATGTATTTCATTGCGATAGGGAAAGAACCTAAAGCAATGCGATCTCGGATGTAAAATACTCAACCCCAAAAGTTTGAATTTGATGTATTTCATTGCGATAGGGAAAGAACCTAAAGTAATGCAGTCTCGGATGTAAAATCCTCAACCCCAAAAGTTTGAATTTGATGTATTTCATTGCGATAGGGAAAGAATCCAAAGCAATGCAATATCAGATATAAAATCCTCTACCCCAAAAATTTGATTTTGATGTATTTCATTGCGATAGGGAAAGAATCCTAAAGCAATGCAGTATCGGATGTAAAATCCTCAACCCCAAGAATTTGATTTTGAATGGTAATTGATTTTGCAAAAATTTGTAGTGTTGATTTGAAAAGTGTGGAATTTTGGTGTTTCAGGAATTTCATGAGAGTTGTGAAAGATTTTTTTTTTGTTGAAAGAAATAGATTAGGAGGGAATACATAGATGCTACATATCCCATTCAAAAGAGTTGATCGAAAGTTGCTAGTTTGGATTGTATACAATTCCTTGCCATCAGATCCGAATCGAAAACCTCGTGGCTCCGTGTCAATGGAATCAACCGCTTCCATCCTGGACAAGGGAGAGAGTAGAACGGATCGGATTTCGCATTTGGAATGTTGAGTTTGAATTCGATCGAGATTTGATTTGAGATCCGGAAGGTCGAATTTGAATTTTATTGAGATTTGATTTAAAATTTGTGTTCATTTTGTTTGTCCTTTAATGATTCAAATTTATTTTATCGTCCATTTAATGTTCATGTGAATTTGGTGTTCATCATTTTTTATTTAGATTTTTAAGGAAAGTTTTATTTTATTCTTTTTGTTTCTTTTCTGTTCTTCGTTCGAAGTTCATTTAACTTTAATGGCGTTTCCCAGTCAACTTGCACAAAAGAGGTGAAGGCCAAAAATGTGACATGGTCACTTCCATTCCAATCATGTCGAAGATACATCATACAACTCGATCTCGGAATACATCTCATACAATCCATGTAGACTCAAAACGGACTATGTATGATCTTTGTCGATCCATCCAAAAAGGCACCTGTCAAAAATCCATGTCTGAATAGTGAGGTTCCAAGCCATCCTTGGTAAGGATGTCGTATGGATGTACGTTGGAGGTGTGATATTTTCCATGTAACTCACAGCTCGTAAGGCCGGAGGCTCTCTAGCCTCGGGTCCGGTCGGAAGTGGTAAGGTGCTTTCCGTCATCCATCCTTCGAAAGTAACCGAGATCCGCTTCATTGGTACTCCCGGTATGCAATGTTTGGCGACATCTCGCTCCGTTGCCCTTTAGTATCATGACTGGAACCTACCGGTAATGGTATCTTTACCGGCCCTCGGAACTCACCCGGGCTCGCTATCCGAAGGTCGTATCCGAACATGATATTACACTCGTTCGTAAAAGAAACCGTGCGAAAGGTCCGACATAGTCGTGGTGATCGATGTGCGGGGTATGCGACTCCTCGCTTGTAAATGTTAATGATGCAACCGTTGGGTATGCAACCGCCGGTAGTACCCTCCATGTTATCATTCTCTTTACCATCCTTTTGATGACCAATGGCATCGGATCTACCTTACCATGACGGAGTATCCCCGGTGGGTTTCCCTTCCCGTCTTCTCGCGAAGTTGTAGCAAAGCATCCACATTGTATTGTAATTCTCCCTTTCCCCGGCATCCATCTCCGGGTTCCGAGTAGGTGTTTTCTCTTAAGCGGCTCGCTCGACCCATTCTTTTCAAATCCCGGATGCAGTCCACGATTTGTTGTTGTTCGTATTCTGAGAACATGTTTATATGTAGCTCGAGGTCTTCTAGTATATTGATCCTTCTGCCTCTAATTCTCTTGAAGTATTCAAAAGTTTGCTTCTCGACATTCTGCATTCTTTCTAGCTCGTATTCTGGAATAATCTGCAAATGGCGAGTCCTTGTGACGAACTGTGGGATATATGGCTCAATCCCTTCGCGTTCACCTGCATACCTTGGCTCCTCAGGGATGGTCTCCGTCGGGACATCCCCCGGGTTGCTTCTGCAACAAGGTTATGCATTATTGGTGGCTTCATCCGGTGGCGTGGTAGCCTTCCTTCTTCCGATCTTCTTGAGATTCTCTGGTCTCTTCTGTTATTCTCGGAGCTGGCCTCCTTTCTTCAGGTTCCTGGTGAACCGGTATCCTTAAAGTATATGCACTGGTAGTAGCGACTGTCTCGTCGCGCTGGTCCACTGCTAGTTTTGTCAACATCTTGCGGATACGACGATTTTTATTTCTTCGCTGAGTTGCTATGAGAGTAGCTCTTCGTACTTCCTGAATTTATGTGGGCGCGGCGCTGGCAAGCCTGCCCTCTGCTGTAGCGACTACAGACTTGATTCTCTTGTCCTCCTCAGTGTTTGTTTTCCTTTTCGTCGCTCGGGCTGGTGGCTCGGGCCACCCACTTTCATTATCGTCTCGATCGGGTATTTCCTCTCGATCAACCGGGACCCGACCACTTTCCTCGTATCGCATGCTCCGCCGGTGCGAAGTCTGAGTCAATCTCTATTATCGCTCCATCTTTCACCCTCTTTTCATCGAGTGCAAGGCTTACGCCATTTCTAAAGTTCAGGACCAACCGCCCGTTCGACATTTTCCTGCGAAAAGATAAGGAAAAGGATCAGGGGCTGTACTAAGAACAAGAACATTAAGAAAATGTTTATTAAATACAGAGTTTTTCTTTTTTTTGTTCATTATTCCTTTTATATTTTTAAATTCAACAGGAATGAAGTGGGAAAAGATCGGGAAAAAGATTTTGATTTGGAAGAGAGAACAAAGAAAACTTTATTATCATAATTTTATTTATTTTAGCACATTTTTATTATTTTTGGTTCGGACTCAGATCATAAGTAATTACTTCGCCCGTGCTTCTAGGGATGAAGAATTCATTCCTTCGAAACATCGAGTAGCGTTAATACTTCTTCAAGTATCGTCCGTCGATCGAAGCATATGTCTTTCTCCTCAGCAATTCACAAGCCTGGTAGGAGCCTCCCGAGTGATCGCCTCAACCACAAACGGTCCTTCCCAAGTGGGTTCAAATTTTCCTCCTATCTTGCGGTGTGCAAGAATAGGTCTTTTGAGAACGAGAACTAAGTCACCAACTTTAAATGTTCTTGGGCGACCAGCTTGTCATGGGCTCGAACCATCTTAGCTCGGTATAGTTCTAAATTCCGTTGTGCCGCAAGTCTTTTCCCTTCCGTGTTTTCTAATTCCTCTAGTCGTAATTTGGCATTCTCTTATGTCGTGATTTTGTTTCGCAATCGCGATTCCGAGTGAAGGAAGCTGGACCTCTAAGGGTAACACTCGCCTCGGACCCATACACTGGAGAGTAAGGTGTAGCTTCGAGTAGGAGTTTCGAAGGTTGTCCGGTAGGCCCATAAGGCTTCTAATAACTTCTCGTGCAAATTTCTCTTATTATCGTCCAAGGTTTTCTTTAAAATTTGAACGAGAGTTTTTTTAAAAGCCTCACACGTACCGTTTGCTCTCGGATAGTAAATTGTTAAATACCGCGCCGATTCCATGTCTCCCGACAAAATTGTCGATTTGCGTGCTTCCGAATGCCGACCCATTATCCGAGATGATCCCGTGCGGCACTCCGAAATGGTAAACAACTTGGTTCTTGAAAACCGTAGCACGTGGTGTGCTTTCACTTCTCTAAGTGGAATTGCCTCTGCCCACTTGGAAAAGTAATCTGTAGCCGCAAGAATGAAACGATGTCCTTTCGAAGATGGAGGTTCTATCGGACCCACTATATATGTGCCCCAACATTCAAATGGCCATGACGCAATTGTCGTATGTAGCACATTCGGAGGTTGGTGTAGAACCACTCCGTGCACTTGGCATTGATGACGCCTCTCGGCGATTTTCATGCGAGTCGGTCATCATCGAGGGCCGATAGTACTCCTAGTCTTTTAATTTTCATTTTCATCTTCGGACCCGACCGGTGAGAGCCACGGAGTCCCGAATGCACCTCTTTAACAATTTCACGGGCCTCGGACCCGCTTAGTGCACCTTAGCCACATTTGATCGAAAGACCTTTTGTATAACGTGTTGTTTATTAATGTGTAGGACGGAGTTCTTTTCTTGATCCGATGGGTTAACGACTTATCGTCCGGTAGTTTTCCTGTTTGCATGTAGTCTATTACATGGCCGTCGCCAATCTTCCGTGTTTTCTCGTCACCGCCGCAATCGATTCTTTTTCTTTTTCTGATTTGTGTATTGCGTCTATGTCGAGCTGTGATAGGACCTGATGTCCGTGAACTGACACTTCCACTGATTCATCTTGCAAGCAGGTAAATTCTTTTGCAAGGCAGGCTAACGCATCTGCTAAAGTGTTTTCTTTTCTAGGAATTTTGTAGATTGTCACATTCGGAATCTGTTCCAACAACTGTATGGCATATTGGAAGTATTGCTCGAGTCTTGGCTTTAAAATTCTATATTGTCCGGCGATCTGTCAAACGATTAACTGCGAATCCCCGTTGATGTTGATGTTCGTTATCCCCATTTGAATAGTTAATTCCAGATCCCGTTATGAGGGCTTCGTCTTCTCGCTTCGTTGTTCGTACATGGCTCCGTTAAGTGGCAGGAATATCTTAACATCCACCGCTCCGTGTTATAAAGATTAGTCCGATTCCTTCCTTACGGCACTATCACTTGCGATTCTTCGTCTTTGTGTGCCGAAGATGCTCCGTCAAAATATAATTCCCAACGTCGATCATCGTGGTCTTCTAAACTCATTATTTGTTCATCTGGCAAATCGTCATTGAGAGGAGATTCTGCCGGCAGGGGGTGTGCTGCAAGGAAGTCTGCTAGGACTTGTCCCTTTACGGCACGAAGAGGCACGAAAGTTATATCGAATTGCAATAATATCAATGACCACCTGGCGAGTCTGCTAGAAAGCGTTGGAAGGGTCATCAAGTATTGCAATAGATTAAATTTCGAGATCAGGTTGACCTTATGAGAGAGCATGTAGTGCCTAAACTTTTGAGCGGCGACGATCAGGGCCAAACAGTGCTTTTCAATTGCGGGATACTTTATTTCCGTCAGAAGTAAACGACGGCTTAGGTAGTAAAGAGCATTTTCTTTACCCTCATCATCGACTCCGGCTACAGTAGCTCCGAGTGAGTCGTCTAAAGCCGCAAGATAAAGTATCAACGGTCTACCCGAGATCGGGGCCGCTAAGACAGGAGGTGTCATTAAATATTGTTTAATGTCCTCAAAGGCCTTCTCGGCATTTCTCTTCCCAAATAAATTTGGCGTCCTTTTAACTAATGCCGAGAAAGGCCGACACCTACTCGACAAGTTCGATATAAAGCGTCGAAGATATGCCAGCCTTCCCTCGAAAAGATCGTAGTTGTTTTAAGGTTTTGGGAGGTGGCATTTCTAAGATAGCTTTTAATCTTTTCCGGTCGATTTCAATTCCACGATGCTCGACAACGAATCCTAAGAATTTCCCGGAGGTGACGCCGAAGGCGCATTTTAAGGATTCATCTCAAGGTTAAATTGTCTTAATCGTTCGAAAACAATTCCCAAATCATACGGTGGTTTTCTTCACTTTGCTTTTGATGACCACATCGTCCACGTAGCATTCGACTCGGTTGTGGATGAGATCATCAAAAATTCTTGTCATCGCTCTCCGGTAGGTCGCTCCGCGTTCTTCGAGTCCGAATGGCATCACCGTGTAGCAATATACTCCGATCGGCGTTCGAATGCCGTAAGTTTTTTATCTTCCGGAGCCATTTTCATCTCGGTTGTATCCCGAAGATCCATCCATGAATGAGAATATTTCATGTGTTGAAGCAATGTCGATCATTAATTCCGGGATCGGTGAGGGAATTCATCTTTTGGACATGCCTTGTTTAAATCTCTGAAATCCACACAAGTTCTGATCTGACCATTCTTCTTCCTGACTGGTACCACATTGGCTAGCCAAGTCGGGTATTGTTCTTCATGGACAAATTTAACATCTATTAACTTTTTAACTTCAGCTATGACTTGTTGTTCGATTTCTAGACGCATTCTTCTCGGGGCCTCGTCCGACCTGGACGTAGTAGGATCCACTCCTAGCTTATGACCGCGACCTCCGAAGCTAATCCCGGCATCTCATCTTAGTTCCAAGCAAAACAGTCTTTAAATTCCATTAATAACTCGATTATTTCTTCTGAGTCTTCTTTATCGAGTAAGGAGCTAACAAAGGTAGGTCTAAGCTCTTCGCGATACTCTAAGTTAACTTCCGTTAACTCATCTATCGTAGATTTGATCTCTTCTTCGAACTCCGGTGGAGTGTTTCCAATTTGTAAATCTTCGAGTTCTTCCGTAGTTTCCATGCAGCTTTCATTAGACTCGCAAGTGACAACCAAGCAAAATACGACATCATCAACCGATCCTATCGTGCCGAATCCGAGACCATGTTTTCAATCGGGTGGACGACCGGAGTTATTCCATAAATTTTCAAAATGTTGTGATCGGCTTTTGTCCATCGTCGAGGTAAGAAACCACGCCGAATTAAATTTTAAACACAGGTGAGAGTACCACTCAAAAGGTAATTCCATTAATTCCGATGGAGTAGCATCTTAAAATTGTACATTATTTTCAGCTTTGGAGGAAGGAGCACCACTGGTAGAATTTAATGGGCTTTGCACCGCCGCTACGTACCTCTTCGACCACCATACCCTCGATCTTATTAGAATGGATCGGGGTCAGGGTCATAGTATGTATATAGTGGTTAATCTTCTCGTACATCGATTTATATTCCTCGTTCTTCTCATCTTCGAGAGAGAGCCTGAATTGCGGCTTCTTCTGACTTATTGTTGCTGCTTCTTGCTTGATCTCTTTTTCTTCTTCAGAATTATCTTCCCAATTAACATTGATGGCTGGTTTCCTCTGTCCAACTGTCTTAACATCTCTCGCCACGACCTCGTCCCCGCCTCGACCTCGGATGCGAGTTGTGGAGAAACCTTCACCATCTCGCCGTAAGGGAGTGGTGAGTGACCGTTGGACTAGAACTTCGCGTTCTTCGTCGTCCCGAACTTCCTTTCGCTTCATTTGTTATGGTATCTCTCGGAGAAGATTGTTTTCTTCGGCGTGCGTAATAAGCCGCATCTTCATGGATTCCAATTTCATGTACGGAAAATGGTTGTAAGTCACCTTTGATGCACCGTTCCCCTCCGTCGTAGTATTTGATGCACTGATGTAGGGATGATGGTACCATCCTATTTTCATGTATCCATGGTCGGCCCAGTAGAGCGTTGAATGACGTTTCTGAATCAATTTCGTGAAATTTCGCGGTTGTCTTTGCCAAGTCACCGGTCTTCATTAGCAGTATTATTGATCCGAGGGTTCTTTCTCCTTTCTAGTTGAATCCTCTTAATAGCATTTTGTCCGCTTCGAGTTCACGAGCATCAATTTCCAAATATGCTAGCGTTCGAAGATTCATTATATTGATTGATGCTCCCGGATCCACCAATACTCCGAGAGTGTAAACTTCCCAATCAGAATCGAAATGTACAACGGTCGGTCGTGGTCCGTCGTCCCAAGTAAGTAGGTCATTGTCCGTGAAGGTAACACCTCGTTGTTCCTTTAACGAGCAAACCTCATCTAAGTAATCTCCCGGTCATTTGAGCTAAGAAAATTTCTGGATCAAGTAAGGCCTTGATCAGAGCTTCTCTCATCTCCTTTGATAAGATGAGAGCGTCATAGATGCTTAGTTTGGCCGGTAGTTTCCTAAGATTAGCTAGCACGTTGTAATCTACTTTATTTCCATGTGTCTCGATTTCTTCCCGAATGGGTATTTCTTCTGTCAGGCTTGGTTCTTCCTGAATAACCGCCTGCTTTCCTTTGTCCTTTGGACCCATTCTCGGAGGTAGAACTCTTCCACTTCTTAAGTTGACTTCCGTGATTTCTTCCGAATCCGGTATCGAGCTCATTGGTGTTTCCTCCCGAATCGGGATGACGAGTTCTTCCGGATTAGCTTCGGAGTCCGAAGGTTCTAACTCTATTATGACCGGAGTTCCTCGAAACTCGCAAATAGATTCATCGCTTGTTGAACTCTCATAGCCTCCTTGGTGGATGTCTCCTTTGTCATTGTGATCGTCGAGATTGTGTATTATTTAAGAATTCTTACTTGTATCGGAATCGATGTCCGGATTAGGTTGGTCGTCGCTAGTTACGTAATCGTTAGAAACAGTCAAAACGTAGCCAACGCCATAACCCTTATCATTATAAGATCCCACCGGAGTGAGCGGATAATCATACGTAGTCGAGGTTCGAGGGATTTCTCCCCCGAATCGGAAACAACTATCCTAGGATAAGCAGGCCCTAGTCTAGCCTTAAAAGCCTCGGTCTTTTCTTCTTCATCAATTTTCTACTTTTCTTCAATTGTCTATTGTTGAGGTGGTTCTTCTATTGCCAGTGATAGTGCCGACTTAACAGGTTTCGAACTCTGAATTGAGGCTCGCACCGAAGCGGTTTGGATGTGATCCAAAATCTTCTTCGAAGACTTTGTCCAAGCGGTAGTCCATCCATCATCGGTCGCATAGGGATCTATCGGAACAATGAGATCCGTCGAGATAACATCGACGGAACCTCCTTCTCGGGGTTCCTTCATGTACTCCTTCGAGATCGTTATATTCCCTTTTCGAAGATCGTCATCGAGCCAACTTTTCGAAGGTAATACAATCTTCTATCTTATGTCCAAGCATCCGGTGGTAAGGGCAAAAGTTGGGATCACCTTTCTTGTCGACTTCTTCTGGTCTCTTAGGTTCTGGCAGTTGGAAATCTGAAGTCTTCATCAGACTGCGGAATATTTTCAGCACTGCCTCATTCTTGAACGGATACTCCCTGCTCAGAAGCTCCCTTAACGTACGTTGTGGACGAGGTGATTGTTCATACTCGTCGGGATGATCGATAGCCGGGTCGGGTTGTCGGTAATTCTGTTGAATTTGTTGCGGCCGTTCTGGCGGTATTTGTATTGGCTGCTTGCCTTTATCGAACCGCCGCGACGATCCCGACTTCTTTTCAAAAGTTTTCACGGGCATCCGTTCACTTCGTTTGTCTGCTTTGTCGGTAAAACTTAATTGCTTCGCCTCCTCTTGCAAGCTTCCGCCTTGCTTAACAACTTCTCGAAAGTCTTAATAGTAAATCCCTCGAGGAGAAGTGCTATCGGCCAAGAATGCTCTTCAAGTAAAATGTCGATCGCATGTTGTTCTTGTAGTCGTGGTTCACACTTCATACTTAGACTCCTCCATCGAAGTATGTAGTCCACCAAAGTTTCATTCGGCTTCTGCTTCTCTACCACTAAATCACCTATAGTGATGTGGTGCTGAGCTCCGACAAATCTCTTGATGAATAGGCTCTCTAATTCTGAAAATGTCTTCACCGAACCGTTCTGTAATTCCGCATATCAATCAAAGGCGATCCCCGACGAGCTCGTCGACAAATTGTCGGAAGAGTAAAGCATCACTTCCGCCGGCATTGCAACAACCGGCACGAAAATGTGCAACATGCCGCTCGAGGGTTTCCGGCTCCATCAAAGGTCTTGAACAGAGGTGGTACGAAGCCTTTCGGTATCGGACGATCGTCGAATCCTTCTGGTAAGGCCTACCCGTCCGAATGGATGTCCCACTCTTTAATTATGCCAAGGCTTCTGCACTCCGTCGTTCCACCATGCTCTTGATATGCTTTTCCGAATCATGTTTCTGTGTTGTGTCCTTTTTTAATCGATCATCCCCGTTGACGGATGTAATCTCCTTTCCTCCGTCTACAATGTGAATAACTTCGGGGTGTTTCTCTTTGGGGTCGAACCTGACTCTGGAGAGTGGCTAGGGCTACAGCCATCTCTTCCATCCTTTTTGCCATTTAGGCGATCTCTCTTGAAGCTGCATACTCATTACTTCCGGCTCCTCTCTCTCTGCGGCTGCAGGACACCTTGTGAAGCTGACGAAGCTTGTGTTTCAACCATGTTAATTTCTGCATATTTATCATCCATGAACTATGACGAGTCAACTTCATCTCCGAATTTCTCTTCTCTTTCTCTTGCTAATCGCCGAATATCTGTTCTTAGATTTTCCATAGCATCTTCTAGTGGTCTTTTCTGTACATCTTCGCGTACGTCATGGGATAACTGTCGGGTTTCCTTCTCATGAGTCCTCTTCATCTGCGGTAGCACTTCTTCTCGACTCAAGTCTCTCGACGAGACTTTCCTTCTCGTGTTGTTGTTTTAACCTTAATTGTCCCGAGAGTGGGACGCCATACCATCCTTCTAGCAACTGAAGGTCCAGGACCGGATGGTCCGTCGACCAAATGCCGGAAGGTGGTATCCTCCCTAATTTGTAGTCCTAAAATAAAGACAGGTGGACTAGCTTTCATTCTCTTATTCGACTTTTCCGCAGCGATAGCAGGTTCTACTCACGGCCCAAGACGGGACTTGGCTGGCACCCGCCCTATCCTTCTTAAAATTTCAGATACTGTGGCATTTTTCTTTCTTTGCTAACTTTTCTATCGTGGTTCGCAATCGAGCGAATGGCGTAATTCTAGCCCTTTTCTTACTGGCCGTCGTTGTAATATGCGGGTCGAGGCAATGCAGCAAGCAATCTCGCGAACATTTTCTTCATCCTCTCACGGCGGAGAGGGATGGAACCTACTTCCTCCCAAGAGTGGTATGTATTCAGCAAGCGGTGTATATTCGGGCAATTCGGGATTTCCTCAGAAAGCAACTTCAGCAGCTCTGCTTCTCAAGCAATCCTTCTACTCGTTCCTCCTCCGAGTCCGTGTCGGTGGTGGAATTCTCGAGCCGGACCCGATTTCAAAACGAAGGTTTTACGAGAAGATCCAGTACTCTCCACGGTAACAAGTTCATCACAGTTCTAAATTTCCTTCCCCTTTAGTCTGGCAGAAGCCGGGGTAGGTGCAGAGACAACTAGACCAGTGGGGGTAGCAACAACAGTCCTTTTGCGAACAACAGTACTCCTCTCAGTTGGAATCTTTCACAGAGGAGGGAATTCATGAGTTGACTTGAGGTTAAACTCAATCAACGACTTCTCAATTTTCCGGTACTTTGCTTGTGAGTGAAAAGAGAGTGACGTCGGGGATTTTGATGTCCGTGTCCCCGAATCCTTGTCCGAATCGAATGATTCCATTATCGAGCAGTTCATCCTCGAACACAGCCGAGTCCGACTCGTTGACGAAGGAGAAGATCGGCTTGGGGCTTCCATTTCGGCAGGCGCATTCCAAGTGTTAGTCCTCGAATCGTGCTTCTTCTTGTCGTAAAACTTATGACGCAAAAGAAAGAGTCGGAACACATTTCCGTTTATCTTAGTGTATTTGTGATATTAAAAGAAAATTTATTTAGATAATTATTTTTCTAAAAGATTTGTTCGTTAAGACAGAGAATTATTAAAAGAAGGAGAGTTGTAGGAAGGGTAAAAGGAATTGATTAGGAACTAGAAAAGGAAGAGAAGGTCTTGTAGAAACTTCTCGACCCGCAAGATCGCTCCTAAACTAATACCTATTGGGGCCCACCCCACCTCGAAATGAGGTAAAAGGATCTCGGAACCTCTCTGTTTAGGTATGTCTAAACAGTGGCTCCTAAATCCGAGAGAATGTCGGCTATACTTGTTCAAGGTAGAAATGAACATAGTATTCCAACGGAAAGAAGGGTAGTTTGATCCACTAAGGACATGAATACACTACCGATTTTTGAAAGCAGAACTATCTGATTAAAATGGAGAGAGGAACTAGTCCCCAGCGGAGTCGCCAGAAATTATCGGCATATTTTTAGGTAGAGTGTTGTATTTTTGAAAAGAGGTCACCTACAGAAATTGTCGGTGAATTTTTAATTTAATTTAATTTAAATATATATATATGATTTATAAAGTAGTATTTGATTTTGAAAATAACTTTAAGATATACCTCACATCCCAGATAGTTTATATAAACAAGCGCCGCATCACAAACCGTGTATTTATCCCGAAGAATAGACACACTGCTTAATGATGGAGCTCGGCTAAATAAACTAGGAGATTTGTGACATCCGTTTGGTCTGCGAACCAATTTTATAAGCTGACAAATTCCCCTGCTTAATATAAATGAATTAAGCAGGGTTTATATTACTCGGGTTCTTAAAGTTCCCTATAAGGGCAAGCCCCTATAGTTAATTACATCTTAAGTGACGGGAATCACTTAAGAAAACTCTCGATAATAATCAGTAGTTCTGCTCTCAAGAATCTCAAAGTTTAAGTTTTCAAGGGATTGAATTTTAGAATTTCAATAGGGAATGGATCAAGTTTGGAACATTTTGTTTTGGGAATTCAAAGGAAGAAAGGTAGGAGAAATCACAGATTCGAAGCGAGCTTCGGTAATTTCCCGACTATCCTATTGTTTGGCTTGAATTTAGGAAAGTCATAATGTTTGTTTAATGTTTTGATCTTGCCAATTTTAATTAATTAGGACTTATATTCGTATGACACGATCATACAAATAGCCTCGAAGATGTGAGGGTTTATGTCGTATCGGACAACTACCTCGGAGTCCTAAGACCGGTTAGGGCTTAATTTACATGACATGATCATGCAAATGCCTAACGAAGAGTTGAGGATTTATGTTGCATTAGGCAGACTACCTCGAAATCCTATGGCTTTGTTGTTTAGTTCTAGGAATATTTAGCTGATGTAGAGTTGTTTTGCTGACGAAGATGGCCGTGCTGCCCACCATGCTCCGAGCTTCTTGTTGTTGCAGGGGGTTTAGTTTTAGAAATTATAAATCAAGAGGTGAGGAAAGTGTTTTGGTTTAGAGAAAGTTTTAATTTCCAAGTGTTTTTTATGTTTTAATTAAAACAAATCTTAAAGTTGATTATAACAACACCGGTTAAGATCCCACGGTTCCATCCTTTCGGCATCGTTATTTTTATCGGATTCACTTAGTCCAGATGAATTTGCTAAACTCAACTAAATGAGTTCCACACTTTCATTTAGACTGCGTGGAAATCCCGTTAGCAACACGTAAGTTACATCATCCGAGGTATTCCCGATCATCCAACAAGACGTTTTAATTTAGTTATAATTGTAGTTTTGTATTTTGTTTGTGATTAAATTTTGAGTTGTTTTATATTTTGAAATGTTGTGGCGGTGAATTTTATCTTGTAATGACTTTTAATTTAGTTTTGGTTTCAGTTTTGGGACTATCCTAAAGGTGTGGGTTTTCATGCAACGGTTGTTTATCATGCAAGAAAAGTAAAGTGCATTTCGCAATAAAGTAAATTGCAAGAAGGTAAATTACAATAAAATAAAAGCGTACACTGGAGGGTCTTCCCGTCATCCCAGAGCTGCACTTAAACACAATTTAGAATATTTAAGCATTTAAAGCAAGTTCCTAGGTAAAGCTAAGGGAAGGGTTATGGTTTTCTACCAAGTTCCTAATCCTATAGCTAGTCATCTCCTATGACGTCTAGGTTCTTGTGTTTTGGTTTGAGGATGATTTTCTTCATCAAAGAATAATTAAGTTTAGTTGTTCTTATAAACATCCTATCGTACTGAGGAAGTGCTTAAGATGAATCTTAAACATCTTTTCAATACTTTTAGGATTGTTTTAAGTTCAAAAGAATTTAATTATATAATGAATCAATTATCCAGGAGTTCAAGTTTTGTTATCTTGCCAGCTGAACTAGTGACATTTGAATATCATATGAGTGAAAGAACACTTCACTTAACACTCCGTTTAAGAGTTATGACATCATAAGCTTTAGAGGGCAAATTAACGTTCAAGTGATTTGTGATTTAATTTAATTCCAATTAATGGGTTTAAGTTTGGAATAGTGTTCAAGTTGTTTTAGATTTATTTTTGAATTCTTTATGTCTTAAGTGATGTTATATTTAATTCAATTTAATTTAATTTAATTTTAATTTAATTTAATTTGATTTAGTTTTAATTTTAATTTAATTTTATTTATTTAATTTAATTTTAATTTTATTTTAACTTGATTTTATTTATTTTTTTATTTAATTTAATTTAATTTAATATGTTTTAATTTAATTTAATTTAATGTGATTTAATTTAATTTAATTTAATTTAATTTAATTTAAATTTTAATTTGGTTTTATTTTTTTAATTTTAATTTTAATTTAATTTTATTATTTTTCTTTTAATTTTAATTTAATATTTTATTTTTTATGCTTTAGGGATGATTTAATTTTAATTGTTAAAGTATTAATTTAATTGAAATTTTAAAGGATTTAATTTAAATGTTTTAATTTTAATTCAATTTAATGATTAAGCATTTTAAGTTTTGAATTTGGATTATCATTTTAATTAGGAATTGAATATTATTGAGGTGATTAATTTAGGGATTCTTAGATTAAAGAATAAATTTCTTCCTAATAATATCCCTATTTTAATAATTCTAATTTTTTATTATTCTTTCAAATTTAATTAATTGTTTAATTAAGGTTTATTTTGATTACTTTCAAATTATTTGGTAGGTTTCTACCCTTTAAATACCTAAGTTTCAAACATCCAAAATCAACTTAGTATTAAATATTTTACCCACCCATTTAATTAAACCTAAAATTTTTAATTATAGGTTAAAATTTTAATTACTATTTTGCCCTTTAACTTACTAATTTCATAACTCACTAAATCGAGCTTAAATGAATTTGAAATTTTTATGTGGCTTCACTCATATGTCAATCAAGACATTAGAGGAGAAAATGTGATTTTTCTGTATTTAATTTATTTATATAATTATTTTTTGTGGAAAATAAGGATTTTCAAGGAAAATTCAACAACATGACCAAGGGAAAGTTTCTGTTCTTAAGAAAATTATGGGACATTCCTAATGACTAGAGGACCACTTGGACCAATTTTGGTGATTTTTTGAATTATATTATTTTCATTATAATTATTTTGAGTTTTGGAGTATTAATTAATTTAAAAATAAAATAAAGATTGAAAAATGAATTTTATATTTTTCAAAAATCTCTCTAATATCAAGGAAACCAGAGAACCACTTTTTACAACTTTCTGATTTTTTGTTTGATTTATTAGAATTATTTTAGTGGAAATGCTAGAAAATACATTTTTTTAATTTTAAAATTACCATAGGGCTTTAAAATTTGATATCTCATCATAGAGACTTAAAAAAAATATGAGGTTTGTTCCTTAGTGATTAAAATTCAAAATGTGACATTTTGATGAATTTTATTATTTTTGTGATTTTTATTATTTTTTAATTATTAAAATATTAAAATAATGCAAAAAATCAACTTTTTTAGAAAATTACAATTTTAATTTTCTTAAATTCCCCTAATATCAGAGAGGCTCCAAAACCAATTTGGTGAATTTTTGAAAAGTATTTTGAAAGTTATGAATTTTTAAAGTTTAAGTTGGCTAAATGGCTTAATCAACCTATTTGGTAGAGGCTAACCAAGTCCAATCGACTTCAAACTTTTATGGTAGGTTCCCCGATCCTAAAGGTTAGTGGAGAATTGATTTCAAGTCAATTTGATGTGTGATTAGCTCTAATTAATTAAGGTTCTATTTTGGGTGTTTAAGCTAATTAGGGTTATTCCAAGTGGATTAATTCAAAACCTATTTTTCCTAGAGTTCTCTAGTCACAAGAAACATCACCAAATTTTCCTAGGATTTATTTCACAACATGCTAATTATTGGAATTAAAATATTCAAAAATGAACATAAATTTAAAAAATCAATAACTTCTCATAGGGATGGCCTCCGACCTCGGAAAATTCGGGGAATGTTCTCAAGTTCGAGGCTTCAAAAGCCCTATGGTCTCATGCCATGGTGAATTTCCTATATGCATGAAGAATTAAAACAATGCAGAGAGTAAATAAATCATTAAAAATAAAATACTTAATGAAATTAAATGATTTCTTTTCCACATTATTCTCCTCTGTTCACTGAGCAAGAGGGTATTTTTATTTTATTTTTCTGATTTTTCTACACAAAGTTATGTATTTTTGAAGTTTAGGGAATTAAATAAATAAGAAAATGCCTTTTTTCCTACTTATCCAGCGTGGCGCCCTGTCATCCTCGGCATCTCCGAACGACCACGCGGCGCGCTCCCATTCGACGCCACCACTTGAGTCGGCGGCCGCGGTCCCGCCTTCCGTGTATCATCCACTGATCCGACCTGATCTGAGCCGTCCATTTGCGCGTGTATTGAATGGACGGCATCCTTTCATCGTCCCCAAACCTCCTAGCACGAGAACCGTCCTTCTTCTAGGCTTAAGATCTCGCTCGATACTTGACCAAATTAAACATTTTTATGCTCTATGGATTCGTCTCGAGAAGACGAACACATCCATACGGTTTATGTGGCATGAAATTCACTCAATAAAAATGGAGAATGTTCAGAAGCTCGGGAAGAAGAGTGAGACCATACCTTTGCTCAGAGAAGTGTGGCTTCGATCTGAGGGTCGTGTCACCTTCGATTGGGTCCAAGCAAGCTCCAGATGAAGTCTCCCGGCTCCGGTGAATTGTCCGGTATGATTTCGACCAAGCCCGATTTCAACCTTTGGAGTCTGGAACAGATGGGTGGCCTGGAGAGGGGGCTTTCACTAGGGAACTTCTCCTCTTGACCTTGTGCAGGTGTAGGTGAGTTTAATTTGACTTTGGTTGAGGATTTGGGAATGTCCTCTTCTGGCATGAGAATTGAGCTCCAAAATTGAGCTCAATTAGTGGGGATTGGGGCG
Organism: Papilionanthe hookeriana x Papilionanthe teres; assembly: GCA_022702705.1. Classification (NCBI taxonomy): domain Eukaryota; kingdom Viridiplantae; phylum Streptophyta; class Magnoliopsida; order Asparagales; family Orchidaceae; genus Papilionanthe; species Papilionanthe hookeriana x Papilionanthe teres. Next base: position 19,216,766 of record CM040434.1, on the reverse strand, counting down.
AGAGGACGGTGGGGATCAAGTGCTCTCAGGTATGGGGAGAGTCCGGAGTGATTTTGGCGAGTTTCCTTAAGGTTGATTCAGCACCTCCTCATGGCCGAGAGAGGTGGGGTTTAAATCAGGAGAGGTCGGAGGGCCTCCACGCGGGAGTTAGGGCTCGGGATCGCTGCGTAGGTCAAGGGAAGAACGGCCATGGTGGCCATTGGGCATGGGGCAACTCGGCGAGGTGAAATTCCAAAGTTTGGCTCCTCCCCATGTCTCGGCCATGGCGTTTTCCGGCGGCCCCGGTGGCCGGCCGCAAGCAAGGGTCACCCTCAAGGTCGTGGAGGTCGGGGGTTGAAGTTGGTGAATTCGATCGAAGCCTTACATGTGTAAAGTGGTTGGATCAAAATGGCATGGGGAGGTGGCTTCTTTTGCACTTGGTTTGGTCAACCCATGGAAATGGGCTTGGTTCACCTCCCCATGGCTGATTTGGGCTGAGGGAGGATCAGATGAATCAACTAGGAAAGGGTAGAGAAGTCACCATCCATGAATATTTTGATTAATCATGGATTAAGGTGAAGCATTAAAAGGGTTAAGACCTTTTTAAGGGCTTAAAAGAGGCTCCTCCCTTTGCAATTAATAGTATGATGATGTGTAAAGTGGATCCCATGGCTTCATTGGCTTGTGCATGGCTTCAAGGCTTGCTCATGGCTTGGCTCACTTACATGAGAAAGGGATTTTGGGATTTTTGGCATTTAGAGGTGACTTGGCATATGGCTTGATTTGGAACCATTTGATTATTGATTTAGGACTTAAGGGATGATATTAATTGAGTGGTGATGGGATGAGATTGTAATGTGAGCTTTAGGATGAGTTTGGGCTTTTAAAATTTAATGAAGATGGGCTTTTAAAATGGTTTAGGGAAGTGGGCTTTTGGATTTTAAAATGGATTTTAGGATGAAAGTTTGGTAAAGGCTTGGGCCAAATAATTGTTGGGTTTGGCTTAAGGATGTGTCATGATTGATTTGAAACAAGTTTGGAGTGATTTGGGTTTGAATTGGGTTGAATTTGGGTTGATTTGATAAATGGGCCTATGTAGGTCAAATTGGGCTAATTTGGGCCAATGTTGGGCTAAGGTTGAAATTGATGTGAAATTGATGTTGGGAAATGTTTATGGGAGTGTTGAAAGAGGTTCCAACTTTGGTTGGATTTTGATTTTGGGATTTGGGCTTATTTGGGTTAGGGTTGGATTTAGGTCAAAATTGGGCCTTTTGGTTTTAGGTTGAATTTGAGTGGGGTTTGGATCCAAATTTTGGGCAAATCATGTTAGTGTTTTGTTTGTGGGGATGTTAGGGAAGGTTTAGGAAAGATTTGGGGTTAATTGGAGTTAAATTGGTTTGGTTTGGGCTAGGTTTGGGTCATGGGTCCAAATTGGGCTTTAAGGCCAAAAGTGAAATTAGATTCAAATGTCAATCAAATTGGACTTTTATTTGGTCTAGATTGGTGTTGGGAATATTGAATTGAAGTTTAGAATTGAATTGGACCAGAATTTGGGTCAATTGGGTAGGTTTGGTTTGACATTGAGTTCACTTTGGGTTAAAATGGGTCAAATTGGGGATTTTGACAAAAGTGGGGTAAATTGACAAAATTGGCCCATGGTGTAGTTGAACAAAGTGAAATTGGGAATATTTGGGATTTTCTGGAATTTTCTGCTAATTTTCTGAATTTTTGGATTTTTGGGTCAAGAGGGGCATTTTGGGTATTTGGAGGGTATTGGGGGGTATTTTTGGAATTTTTGGTATTTTTGGCTATGGATTATCAATTTGAGTGGAGGCAAATGTTTAGGAATGATTTTGGGGAATTTTGGGTAATTTAGGTGATTTTGCAAATTTTGGGTAGTTTCAAGGGCATTTGGTAGGTTAGGTGGGTCCGGAGCCCCGGGGGTCAAAAATTGAAAATTTAGAAAATTGAAGATTGGGTAAATGTAAGTGGAATGAAATCATTTTGGTTGAGCCATGAAGCCATATCAAGCCCACATGAGCCATGAAGGGACTCATTTGAGCATTCACTATGTTGTTCCTAACCCTCTAGCCGAGGGCTTGGGGTTAAGGATCATCCATGTGAATCAACTTTATGAGTCGGAAGTCAAGTTGGGTATGGGTGTGGTTTTAGGAGGTGTGTGAAAGTGTAGTGTATAAGTGTAAGGTGTGTGTAAGTCGGCCCTCACCGTACCAGGGCCACCCAGGGCGATCCTAAGGCCAAAGAGTCCTATAGGAACTCATCCTTTAAACTTCCACATTTGATCTCAACCCTCTAGGTGGTTAGGGGTTTACAATCAAGTTTGTGGAGTTTGCAGGGAGTTAAGAAGTGGTTTGAATTTCTAAATGGTGGGTCCCAATTCTAATCCTCTAAGATAGTCAAAGGAAAAGCCTAAGGCTAGATCCTAAGTACTAAAAAGAAGAAGAGAAGACCTCATCAAAAATGAGGTCAACAGTTTCGGGCACATGCGGGAAGGGAACTAGAAGATGGATTTGAGCTAAATTGTGATACAAAAAATTTGGCAGCAATAAGGGGCAGTAAACAAGGGAGAAAAGGAAGGCGTCAACAACTTAGAGGGAAAGAAAGAAAAAAATTGTGAGAATCTTAATTTGGAATGCAAGAAAAAAGGGAAAGAGAAAATTTTGATTCTTGCATATTAGCTAAGAATTTGATCCCTAAATTCATACCTTAAGTTTGGAATGGTTGCAGGTAATTCACAATCATCTCTTTTTCAATCTCCCAAATTACTTCTCTTTCTGATTGGTTCTTTCAAAACACTATTACAAAAAGGAATAAATTAATAATGAAGCTAACTTCACATTCCAATGTAATCTGATACTCCTTCATAACTCAGGTCTCCTCAAATTACCAATGGCTTGTATCATATGATATGAGAGTCATTATGCACATAACACTGAAGCACAAAGAGATGTAAAAAGTATTTATGCAAGCCTTGGAGGAAGAGCCAAACAATATGAAACTCTATCGAATTTCTTGATCTCCTCGAAAGGACCAATGAAATTAGGTTGAAGCTCTCGAGTCTGGACAAATTGTGTAACTCTACACATATGTGATACCTTCAAAAAATATAATCTTTGACATTGAAATCAAGCTCTCTGTGTTTTTTAGTAAAAGTACTTCTTTTGATGATCCTGGACTGCATGTAGTCGATCTCAAATATGACGAACCTTCTCATTAGCTTGATCCACTAGTTGAAGTCTGAATATTAGTCTCTCACTGACCTCGAGCAAATACTAAGGGGGGTCTATACTTTCTGTGATAAAGTAATTTATTTGGTGTCATACTGATACGAGCCTGAAAATTATTATTATAAGCAAACATTATCAATAAAATATAGTATTCCCAACTACCTCTAAAGTCCATAATGCAAGCAATCAACAAGTCTTCTAAGGTTTGAATGGTGCGCTCTGACTATCCATCTATCTGAGGATGAAAAGCAGTATTGAAGTTCAATCTTGTGTCCATAGCATCTTGTATTTGTTTCCATAACCTAGAGGTAAATCTTCTATCTCAATTTGATACAATGATTGTTAAAATTTCATGCACTCAAACAATGTTATTTATGTAGATCTTGGCTAATTTATCCATCAAATAGGCTTACTTGATTGGTAAAAAATTAGCTGGCTTAGTTATTCTATCAACCACAATCGAAATAACATTATGTCCTTCCTTTAAACGCAACAATTCAACCATAAAATCCATGGAAATTTCCTCTTATTTTCTCTACGGAATGGGAAGGGGTTGCAATAGACCTCAAAGTCTATGATGTTTGACCTTAACCACTTGATATGTCAAACATTTAGCTACAAAATCAACTAGAAAATTGTTCATAACCGAACACCAAAATAGTTTTTTTTTAAGATCTTGATGCATTTTAATGCTTCCTGGATGAGCCAAATATGAAGTATAATGTACCTCAAGAAGTATTCTTATCAAAATCTTTCCCGATTTGGAATACATAGCCAATCTTAAAATCTTAAAGTGTCATCTTGATTGATACTAAACTCAAGCTTCAATCTATTATTTTTTTTCCCTCCAAGTTGTAGTGAGTCGTCAATAATCGTCTAGGCTGCACGAACACGGTCCATAAATGTAGGTTGAAATGATAGCTGACAGAATGTTGGATTAGCTCCTATCAGTACTATATCGAGCTAAAGTTGCTCCATCTACTATGCTAACATGTTCTTCTGAGTGATCATCCAAACTACATTCGGCTTATCAGCGTAGTATTGAATCTCTAAATCACAGTCCTTCATCGACTTGAGCCATCATCCTTGCCTTAAATCATCTCTTTTTGGGTGAAAATGTATATCAAACTCTTATGACCGATGATGACCTAACATCGATGCCTCTACATACTTATTATAAATATAATTGTAGCTAACTCTAATTCATGGATAGTATAATTCCTTTCATGCACCTTGACCTGTCTAGAGGCATATGTTATAACTCTACGATGTTGCATTAAAACACATCCCAATCCTAGATGTGAAGAATCGTTGTAGATCTGAAATCCATCTGTGCTAGAGAAAACTGTGAGAATTTGGGTTGTCACCAAATAATTCTTGAATTTCTAGAAACTCTCTTCACAAGCATCAGAGCATTCAAACTTAACGGCCTTTTAAGTCAACCTTGATAGGGGTGCAACAATGTGAGGAAAGCATTAAAAAAGTCCATGGTAATATCCAACTAACCCAAGAAAACTATGAACCTTAATTATAGTGCTCATCCTCGGTCAATCCATTATTGCTTTAATCTTTGTAGGTTTAAAGAAATTTTAGCTCCATTAACAAAATGTCCCAAAATTTCCACCGCTCAAGGCTAAAATTACACTTATGGAATTTGGCATAAATTTTGTTCTCTTGAAGAATATTTAATATTGGTATGAGATGTTGGGCATGCTCTTCTTCATCCTAGGAGTAAACCAAAATATCATCAATGAATACAACAATGAATTGATCAAAGTAAGGCTTGAAATTTCTCTTTATTAAATCCATAAAGGTTACAAGGCATTAGTTAAATCAAAAGATATTACTATAAATTCTTAGTGCCCATATCAAGATAAAAAAGAATCTTCGAAATGTCTTCATTCTTGATCATCAATTAATGGTAGCTATATCAAAGGTTAATCTTAAAAACACATAAGGACCTTGTAATTGATCAAAAAAATCATCTATATGAGACAGTGGGTACTTGCTTTTCACAGTCAACTTATTAAACTCTCTATCTTTCTTCTTTATAAATAAAACTAGTGCTCCCCAAGTTGAAACACTGGTCGGACGAGTTATGTATCAAGCAATTCTTGTAACTGGATTTTAAGTTTCTTGAGTTCCATAGTAACCATTCAACATGGTGCTTTAGAAATTAGAGCAATCCCTAGAAGTAGGTCTATGATGAACTCAATCTCACGATATAATGGTAAGATAAGCAAATCTTCAGTAAATACATTAGCAAATTCTCAAACCGGTGAGACATTATATAAACTAACACTGGATTTCTTAGAAACTATCACATGAGCTAAATAACTAACACACTCATGGGAGATCAACTTATAAGCCTTAATTACCGAAATAAGACAAGAAATAGCTCATATACTATCCTTGAAGCAAAAAAGAACTAAGCTAAGGTATATATAAATTCACCCTTTTTTACAACAAACTATAAATGCATGATACGTAGATAGCCACTTGACCATAGAAAAATGTATTGAGAAATTTATACCAATTTTATATGAAATTGCACTTTAAAGAAAGGTATTTTCTTTATTTTATTGCAGGAATGAAGATTTATAAGTACTGAAAGCAAAAAGCACAAAAGAAGCAGATTTGGAGCAAAAAGGACTCAATTAGATAAAAATTGAACTATCCCGCCGACGGCGAGGAAAAGGCCGCCGATGGTGAGTTTTTCCTGAAAGTTTTTGAATATTTTATAAAGAACCCGCTGAAAGCAAGATCGAGCCCACCGACAGCGAGATCGGCGCGGTTACCCATCTTCTAGAAGCCCGCCGATAGCGAGCTCGACCCTGCCGATGGCGAGATAGTTGAAAAGAGCCAAAATACATTGAATCTGGACGCTTTTTGAAGAGGTGCTTAAGTACCCTTTGGAGATTTGACTCCTTCTATAAATAGAGATGAATTCTAGTCATTTGTGTATCATTTTTGTGTCATTTGTGTGGAAGTTAAGTGTAATTTTAAGTGTCATCCTAGAGTCTTTTTAGTGAGTAGATAAAGTGTTTAGCGTTTTGGTGTGTTGTACTGGAAGGAAGAGTCAAAGGAACTTCAAGGAGTCTGCTTGGGGAGAAGAATTGAGATAAGTATATTTGTTTATTTGTTTATTAACTTTAAATGAAATCCATGCTTTGTGTTATTTTTCCCATGTGTTCTGAGTAGTTTCCTTAATTTTTCTCCTTGTTATTGAGATTTTGTGAAATGATGAATTAAAGTAGTTGTGCCTAAGAATATGAAAATAGAAATTGTGTTAATCTTTTACTTAAATCTTAATTTACTTTCAATCTGGCCAATTGATTTGTTAACATATGTTGAATTATCAATTATAGTAAAGATTACATCCAAGATTCAGTGAAGTCAAAAGCCTTGGAAGGAGGGTGCAAATAAATAGGGAAATATTAACTATCTGGCGTAGAATTAGACATTTTAGTGTGATAGTATTAAAATATTCAATTCAGATCCTATTGCTTCGAGAGTCGAAGTGTAGATGTTAGCCCTCGAGCGAGGGGAACGTGGAGCTCAAGTGGCGACTCGATATCCTCCCAGCTTAGCCGCAGATTCGGTAATCAAACATAGGACTAGCCAATGTTCTTTGCACTCTGATCAAAGGGTAAAGAATATGAATGCTCCTATTCGGCACAATACAATTAAAAACTCATTTAATTCTTCATTCACTTAATTCTTTAAAACAAGGAGAAAGATACTTTTCCGAAATCTTAGTTTCAACCTTTAAGCATTAGTTTATTTTAGCTCAAGTGTTCTTAATTTCCGTATACTAGAATAGTAAGTAAGTCTACTTTAATTTGTCTTTGAAATTCTCTAACTTCCCTGTGGGATCGATATCTAGGACTCCATTAGAGCCCTATATTACTTGATAATGATACGTATACTTGCGTAGTATCCACAATATAAATCATAAAATCCATAACAGAATCATCAGTATATATATATATTTAGTGCGTGATCAAGTTTTTGGTGTCGTTGTTGATTTTCATATTATAGTTGTAAGTATAAATATCGAAAAGTGGATCAAGTTTTTGGCGCCGTTGCCGGGGAAGTAAAGTAATTATTAAGGTAATTAATAGAATTATTAAAATAATTACTAGAGTAACGGACTATTTTAAAAATTACTTAAAAATTGTATGCATAAAATTGGAAACAAAAATTTAATACCTTACAATTCAGAATTAGAGCACACAATTAAAAGAATTAGAAAACTAAAAAGAGAAATTATAAATTTAACACAAATGGCAAATAATCCAGAAATTGAAAATATAAACTAACAAAGACCATTAAGAGATTATGTTAACCCTACATTAGATGAAATTCACCTAACCATTCAAAACCCTGTTGTAGCTGCTAACACATTCGAACTTAAACTCCGCAATTATCCAAATGGTACGTAATAATCAATTTAGTTGTTCACCTAATGAAGATCCTAATTTACATCTTGCGAATTTTTCGGAACTATGTGCTACTTTTAAATACGAAGGAGTATCCAATGATGCTATTAGACTTCAGCTTTTTCCTTTTTCTTTAAGGGATAAGGCTAAGATGTGATTAAATTCATTAAGACTCTGGATCTATTAAAACTTGGGGAGAATTATCACAAAAATTTCTATCCCAATATTTTCCTCCTTCAAAAACTGCAAAACTTAGAAATGATATAACATCTTTTCGTCGACTTGATGGAGAATCCATATATGAAGCTTGGGAGAGATTTAAAGAACTTCTTAGGAAATCCCCACATCATGCGTTACCATATTGGTTAATTATACAAACTTTTTACAATGGATTAGTAGAATCTCTTAGATCAATCATTGATGTTGCTGCAGGAGGTTCATTAATGTCAAAACCATTTGATGAAGCCTATGCGTTAATCGAAGAAATGGCTACTAACAATTTTCAATAGTCCATTGAAAGAATAAATCCTAAAAAGATAGCTAGTGTTCATGAAAATGATGCAATATCTATGTTAGCTTCTCAAATCATTGTTATATCAAAGAAATTAGATCATTTTGGAATGAATTACTCTCCTACTATATTGAAGAAAACTCATCCTGGACAAATTATAGATTCTCAATCTCCTTATGAAACTATAAATTCTATTAATAATAGACCCAATAATCCTTATGCGAATTATTATAATCCTGGTCGGAAGAATCATCGAAATTTTAATTGGAATAACAATACAAGCCTAATCAACCATGGATGAACAACTCTATAGAAATCCACCTAATCAAGGAAATACAAATTATAAACCTTCTTATCCACCTGGATTTAATAACACTCAATTTAAAGATAAGAAGTTATCTATAAAAGAATTAATATTGAGTATGGGTCAGCACTTGCAAAATCAAGGAAATCAATTACAAATTCAAGGAAATCAATTACAAAATCAAGGAATAGTAATTAAAAATATTGAAACTCAACTTGGACATATTGCTACCGTGCTTAACAATAGAATTCCTGGAATTTTTTCTAGTAATGTGGAAATAAATCCTAAAGACCAAGGAAAAGAACAAATTAAAGTGATACAATTACTAAGTGGAAAAGAGTTAGAAACTAAAATTCAGAAAGAAACAAAAAGTAAAAATGAGGAAGTGGAAATCGAAAAAGAAAAAGGATCAGCAAGATCAAAACTTAGAATATCCATTGATCCCTATAAAAGTATCTATAGAAAAACCACTACCACCATTTCCTCAACGACTAAAGCAACATAAAAAAGATAAGCAATTTACTTAATTCCTTGAAATTTTAAAAAAATTAACGGTAAATATTCCTTTTGTAGAAGAATTAGAACAAATGCCTAATTATGTAAAATTTATGAAAGATATTTTAAATAAAAAAAGAAAATTTACAAATAATGAAATTGTTGCACTTAATGAAGAGTGTAGTGCAATTATTCAGAAAAAGCTTCCTGAAAAATTAAAAGATCCTGGTAGTTTCACTATACCTTGCGCTATTAGAGAAAAATTTTATGGAAAAGCTTTGTGTGACTTAGGAGCAAGCATAAATTTAATGCCTCTATCAATTTTTAAAAGATTAGAACTAGGAGAAATTTCACCTACTTTAGTAACTCTTCAGTTAGCTAATCGTTCTGTGACTTATCCTAAGAGAGTTATTGAAGATGTGTTAGTAAAAGTAGATAAATTTATCTTCCTGATAGATTTTATTGTTCTAGATATGGAAGAAGATAAAGAAATTCCCATAATGTTAGGAAGACCATTTTTAGCTACTGGAAAAGCTATGATTGATGTTCAGAAAGGAGAATTGACTATGAGAGTAAACGATCAAAAAGTAACTTTTAACATAGCAAAATCAATGAAATATCCTGCTTTAGAAAAAGATGATGAATGTTTTCGAATGAAAATACTTGAACATTTCGCAAAATGAACATTTTAAAGAATATTATGAAGAAAAAATAAAAAAGAAAATACCGAATTAATCGAAGAAGCAGATAATGAAAAACCTGGATTATATACAGGAAAAATTTGAAATGTTAGATAATACCGAAAAGCTGAAAGAATATAGTTCGGTCAATTATTGAGACCTCCCGAACTCGAATTAAAAATTTTAGCTAATCATTTAAAATATGCTAACTTAGGTAACCATTCAACCCTACCAGTTATTATATCAGCTGAATTGAATGAATCACAAGAACAAAAATTGTTAGACATATTAAAAAAAATAAGAAAACTTTTGGTTGGACTTTAGCAGATATTAAAGGAATTAGTCCTTCAATCTGTATGCACAGAATTATTTTAGATAATACACATAAGCCAAGAGTAGATCCTCAAAGGAGATTAAACTCAATAATGAAAGAAGTAGTCAAGAAAGAAATATTAAAATGGTTAGATAATGGTCTTATATATCCTATTTCGGACAGTGCATGGGTAAGCCCAATTCACTGTGTTCCTAAGAAAGGAGGAGTGACCGTTAAAGCTAATGAAAATAATGATTTAATATCTATAAGACAAGTTACTGGATGGCGTATATGTATTGAATATAGAAAATTAAATGCAGCCACCAGGAAAGATCACTTCTCATTACCATTTCTAGACCAAATGTTGGATAGATTAGCCGGACATAAATATTTTTCTTTTTTAGATGGATATACCGGTTATCATCAGATACATATTGCTCCTGAGGATCAAGAGAAAACTACATTTACTAGTCCTCATGGAACATTTACTTTTTGAAGAATGCCTTTTGGATCATGTAATGCACCTGCAACATTCCAGAGATGTATGATGTATATATTTAGTAAATTAATTGATGATGGAATAGAAGTATTTATGGATGATTTCTTTGTATTTGGAACGTCATTTGATGCATGCTTGAATCATCTTGAAAAAGAATTAGAAGTATGCAAGAAAACTAACTTAGTTCTAAATTGGGACAAATGTCAATTTATGGTTGCAGGAGGAATTGTATTAGGGCATAAAATTTCAGAAAATGGCATGGAAGTAGACCCTGCAAAAATTCAAGTTATAACTAAATTACCACCTCCAACTATAGTAAAAGAGGTAAGAAGTTTTCTTGAACATGTTGGATTCTACAGACGCTATATAAAAGATTTTTCAAAAATTACTAAACCTCTATGCCAACTTTTAAAAAAGGACAAGAAATTTGATTCACAACTGAATGCCTAAATGCTTTTGAATTATTAAAAGATAAATTAATCACAGCACCTATAATAGTTTCACCTGATTGGGAGAAATCATTTGAACTTATGTGTGATGCTAGTGATTATGCTATAGGAGCAGTACTTGGGCAAAGATATGATAAAATTTTCAAAGTTATATACTATGCTAGTAAAACTCTTAATAATGCTAAAATAAATTATACAATTACTGAAAAAGAGCTATTAGCAATTGTTTATGTTTTTGATAAATTTAGGCCTTATTTAATTGGAACTAATTGTATTGTGCATACTGATCACTCTGCTATTAAATATCTAATGCAAAAGAAAGATTCCAAACCAAGATTAATTAGATGTATCTTACTAATGCAAAAGTTTGATTTTGAAATCATTAACAAAAAAAGAACTGATAATCAAATTGCAGATCATTTATCAAGGCTAGAATATAATGAATTATTTGACACTGACAATGAAATTACTGACAGTTTTCCTGATGAATAACTATATAATATAAATGGGTGGAAAATACCATGGTATGCTGACATAGCAAATTATATTGTAAGTGATATTTCTATGTTAACTTTGCAATAACAAAAAAAAATTCATTCATGATGCTAAAACATATTTTTGGGATGAACCATATTTATATAAGCAATGTAAGGATCTTATGATTAGAAGATGTGTGCCTTATGAAGAAACATAATAAATCATTCAGAAATGTCATGATTCTGATTTTGGAGGACATTTTGGAACGGATAAAACCGCTTATAAAATTTTACAATCTGGATTTTATCGTCTACTCTTTTTAGAGATGTTTATAGATATATCAGAACTTGCGACAAATGCCAACGAGTAGGTAATATATCTTGAAGAAATTAAATGCCTCTAAATTTTATATTAGAAGTTGAGATGTTTGATGTTTGGGAATTATATTTTATGGGAACATTTGTTCCTTCATTTGGAAACTCATATATATTAGTTGTTGTTGATTATATTTCTAAATGGATTGAAGCACAAGCTTTACCTCGATGTGACGCTAAGAGTGTTTCAAAGTTTCTAATAAAAAATAATTTTACTAGATTTGGAATGCCGAGAGTGATTATCACTGAGGGAGGATCTCATTTTAGAAATAAATATATTCACAAACTAGTAGAAAAATTTAACATTATTCATAAGATATCAACTGCTTATCATCCACAAACCAGTGGATTAGTTGAAGTTTCTAATCGAGAAATTAAACGTATTTTAGAAAAGACTATAAACTCTAATAGATTGGATTGGTCAATAAGACTAGACACTGCATTATGGGCATACAGAACTGCTTATAAAACTCCGATTGGAATGACTTCTTATAAGCTTATTTATGGAAAAACTTGTCACTTACCAATTGAATTAGAATATAAAGCTTATTGGGCAATTAAAGAATTTAATTACAATCTGAAAGAAGCTGGTGAGAAAAGATTATTGCAATTGAATAAATTAGATGAATTAAGAAATGAATCTTATCATAATGATAGAATTTATAAAGAAAAAATGAAATTATGGCATGATCGGAAGATTAACTCTGAAGAATTTTGAGCCGGGACAAGAAGTTTTGCTTTATAATACAAGATTGAAATTATTTCCCGGAATCGAAATCTCGATGGTTAGGGTCTTTCACTATAACTCAAATATTTTCATACTGAACTATAGAAATCGAAGATCCAAAAACTGGGCATAGATTTAAAGTAAATGGACATAGATTAAAACCTTATTTTGAAGGAAGAAGACCAAATTTTAAAGAGGTTTTAATGCTCAGTCAACCTGATTACTAACTAAATTAGGTCGGGCTGACGACGTTAAACCAAGCGCTTTATGGAGGTAACCCATAGTAATTATTAATTATGATCTATTTATTAATGTTATTGAAAATTAAAATATAGAATAAATTCTACTACTCATTTTACTTTTTAAAATCATCACAAATTTGAATCTATACGAAGAAATCAGAAAATATTCGGATCGGAGCGAAAATTGGGCAATTTACCTAATCTCGCCTACAGCAAGATCGGCGCTCCCAAATTCAGTTTAAATATAATCACTATCCCGTCGACGACAAGATCATTACCACCGACGGCGAGATAGTTAAAAAGTGATTTTTGTGAGTTATTTTGCAGTTTTGGATGGTTCTAAGGCCATTTCTCTATATAAAACATTTAAAACTTCATTTTTTACACTATATTCTTCCTTAGAAATGATTAGTGCTCTCCAAAACAATCTATTATGTCCTCCAAACCACTAGAAACCACGAAATCTGGAGTTTTTAACCGACGAAAGTTCGTCAGTTCTGAGGCTCAGCGACTTTTCAACAAAGTTTTGATGAAGAAGCGACTGATTAAGGAAAGATGATTCGTAAACAGAGGAGCAGAGAATTCAACAACAACAATTGAAGAAATGATTGTTCAGCGACGTTGGGAGGTATTCTGCTATACAACATCTACTGTAGTCATTCCAGTAGTCAAGTAATTCTACTCTAATCTGCATGCGGTCCATAATGGAAGTGTTTACGTAAGAGGCGGATGGGTAACTTTCACTCCTTCTCGAATTAATGAATTATACTCGATTGAAAATACCCCTGTTTGCCACTATTCAAATTTTGTTCCTACAAGATACAACATGAATGAGATCTATAGATATCTGTCCGACGAACCTGATGATTGGGAATTACGAGAAGACGGGTACGTTAGTTTTTCTACGTCACTTCTTAACCCCGTCTCAAAGCATTGGCATTTATTTATTTTGTCAAAGTTATTACCCACTATGAGGGTAAACAAAGTCTCTAAGGAATGCACAATTTTAAATTATTGTATTCAATCTGGATTGCCTATTGATGTTGGATCTATCATTGTGAAGTTTGCATTAGGATTAATTGTGCATGGGTCGATTCATGGACTTGGACATCCATCAACTATATTTGCTTTATGTAGTCGACATCAAGTTTCCTAAGAAGCTTGGGAAAAAGTGTTATTGCCTTGGAAACCACTAGATCCGACGGATATGTTTCCTACTTTGGATAACAATGATGAAACAAGTAATTATTTCTGATCGAGCATCTCAAAACAATCCTTTAGTTAAGCCCCCGACCGATGTAACAAACCTCAATTTATGGAAACTTAAAGGATCGGAGAAGGAACTACGTAATGTGATGAATTATATCGATAATATATCCGATTTATTCGATCACATCGATTAGAGAATGAAGGAGCACTTTGACCATACAGGACATCTAGAGGCAAGTTTTATACGACTATCGAGATGAAAGGGTGGATCGAAGAAGATTCTACCGTGCACTTCCTTTCGGACCTTTCTATAATTTGTTTGTGCACCTGCGTTCTATTGGAAACATCGGAGAAGAGACCGGCTCGCATTCGATGAGTAAGCAGAAATTTCTATTCTTATTATATGTATGTGTGTTGATTTGAATTTAGTTTTTGATATGATTTGGATTTTACGTAGATAATCTCAGTTTATATGAGATTGTATGTTGTTTGTTTAGTCTCAGCATTTAGAGTATCGTGGTGTGGATTGCAATGCTGAGTTAGATGTGTTTGGGTTAAGTCAATTGTTAGTTTTTTGGTATCTGAAGTTTGTAAGTTCATGGATTTCATTTATAAAAATTATACTGTTTGTGTTGTGTAAACCTTATATGAATCAGTAGAATATCTAATCTTAAAAAATATATATCAAGTTAAGTGACCAGAAAAATGAACAAGGCTTAATCTAAGTTAAATATAATTGAAAAGTTAAAAATATTAAAAATTTGGAAATTCCGCCGACAAAGAAGAAAATCCCGCCGACGACGAGGAAAAGTCCGCTGACAGCGAAAACTATCCCGCTTACGGTGAGATTTTTCCGAAACTTTGGCCTTGGTGAATTAATTAGCTCGCCGACAGCAAGATCACCAAATGTACTATATTTTTACCAGTCAACCGACACTATTCATCGTCCCCTTCCTCAAAACTTCGAAAAACTGGCCTAGGGCTTGATAGATCTGGAATGTGGAGCGATTTCAACACATTTTGACGCCAGATTTCATCTTCCCTTGGTAAGAGCTTCACTCATATGTAAAAATTTTTTATTTTCACCATGAATTTCTTCTACATTGAGGAATTTTGGAAAAATTTGAATTGAGAAGAAAAGACTTAGAAGAAATTCATGGAATTTGATTTAGATTGATTTTAGTAACTATCAGAAGTCATCTTAGTAATATTTAGAAGTTTAGTTAAGTTTTTTGTGAATTTCACAGATGGAAAAATGGCACCACCACAAAAGAGAAGAATGGATTACGACGAAACTCGTTTTGTGAATGCAAGGACACAATCAAGATATTTTCATAATATTCAAGCCAGAAAATGCATTCAGGATCAAGTTTTCAAAAATCCTGGAGGTGAAGTAGAGCGAATAATAAAAGAAAGAGGATGGGAAAACTTATGTTATATAACCAACAAAGCCGCTGTGGAAGTGGTAAAAGAATTTTATGCCAACCTGACTGCGATCGAAGATGCACCAATCAAGGTGAGAGGATTTTTGGTATATTTTAGTGCTGCAAGGATTAATTCATTTTATGAAGTACGAGATTTATACACCAGTGAGTATGATACCTTTGGAACTATGGAAGGACCACTGGAAGAAGTGATCAATTTTCTCACTGACGGGAAAGGAGTTTGGAAGATTAAGCAGCGTGAAAGGGTAAACTTTCCTCTCTCAATGTTGAATGCATTATCTAAATCCTGGCACTATTTTATTTGTTCTACCTTGTTACCCACCTATCACCATAGCGAGGTAATAAGAGATAGAGCAGTTCTAAATTTCTGTATTCAGAACCAAAGAAGTATTAATGTGGGAAGTATAATTTACAAGAATATATTAGTCACTGCAAGAAGTGAAAGTGGAGGAGGACTATGACACCTTTGTCTGATTTATGCACTCTGCCAATTATCTAGGGTAGAGGCAAGAGATGATGAGGAATGGGTGGAGCCTATGAAACCCATTACTCCGGCTAATATTAAGACTTATGAATCCCACGAGGATGGAGATATGGGATTAGGAGCTATGTACCTTCTTAGAGTAGAGATATTCCCTCTACCAGTTATGACCCTCCTCCCTATAGTACTCCTACCCTTCAGGATTTGATGAATGAGATGACTCTACGAGTGGAAAAGTTTCTGAGAAAATAGAAGAAAAACTAGAGCATATTGATCGTAGAATCGGAGGCTTAGAGAGAAGACATGATTATGACGATGAGTATCTCCAGAGACATTCGTAGTATGAGATAGCCTATTATGATGCCGAGAATCATTATAGGAGAGGAGAGCTCGATGTTGTATTTCCCGAGTGCCCCCGATATACTCATTACCAGCCTAATCCACCCACCGATCAAGGAAACGACGATATAGTTTGGGACTTTATGCAGAAGATTAGATTCTATGTTTATTTGTTTAGTTATTTGACTGATAAACTCTGATGTTATGATTGTTTGTTTGTTGTCTTAAATTTTAGTATTAATGTTTTAGCTTATGAACTTGATTATGATGTGGTGTAGATTTTTTAAAAAAGTTATATAATTTTTAAATTTTTAATGTTTTCAGACTGCTATTGTAACCTTGGATTGAATTAGTAAATGTATGTGGATGTAGGATAATATGTTAGTATAAAATGTGGTAGTATTGTGTTAAACTTCTTTACCCAAAGACTTTCTTTAATATTATGTGTGTAGAAAAATACTAACAGTACAGGTTAATTAAGTAATGGAAAAACCTGCAGCAAAAAGAAGAAATACCTAAGGCTCGAATGTATGATTTAAATATTACAGTTTATTTCATTTTCACCCTATATAGATAGAAAAATTTAAGTTTGGGGGAGAGAAAAACACAAATTTAATTATTAAATTGTTCTTAATTTATATTTTCAAAATTATTATAAAATAATTTTCTGTAGTAATTTTAATTCAATAAACTAGAATTAATTTGTTTAATTATTATAGAAAGTTAAGAGAAATAATTATAATGATTAACTAATTTTATAGATTAAGAAATTTAGTTTAAAAGGATAAGAATATAGTTAACTATTTAAAGTAAGAAAAACTATATTTTCAAATATGAAATTCTTAAGTATTTAATTGAGAAAGAAAAGATTGAAACTCAATGAAGTAAAAGCTTTGAAATATATATTAAGTAAGGAAATGTTTCCAATTTCAAATTTAGGAAGAGGAAAATAAAGTTCAAAATTATTAACAGGCTAACCAAAAATAGTGATCCTCACTTAAAAAAGTAAATAAAAAGGGATTGAAAATCAATCCAGAAAAAAAAAAAGAAAAAAAGAAAAAAAAATATATATATATATATAAAAAGTGAGGAGAAACTTGATGAGATGTCTTATCAAAAATTAGCTTCATTTGAATCAACCTAAAAGGTAAACTTCAATTACATTTCTGAACTTATATATATGGATTAGTATTTTACTAAGTAATGCTTTCATGAAATTCCTATCATCTGAATATCTTAAGTAATTTAATATTTGAAAAGTATAGTCATTCTTAAAATAAATAGAAGACTAGAAATCTTAAACTTGAGAACTAAATAGCCTTATATCTATAGAATTAGTTTAATTATTTAAAATATTTCTAGAAAACTTTACTATAATATGTATTTTAATCAAATTCATAGTTTTTCTGAATTAAAACTTTACAACAAATAATCATTTACTTTTATGTAGTATTTAAATTACATGAGGACAACTAATAGTTAAGTTTGGGGGATTTTGACCACAGAAAAATGTATTGAGAAATTTATACCAATTTTATATGAAATTGCACTTTAAAGAAATGTATTTTCTTTATTTTATTGCAGGAATGAAGATTTACAAGTATTGAAAGCAAAAAGCCCACAAGAAGCGGGTTTGGAGCAAAAAGGACTCAATTAGATGAAAATTGAACTATCTCGCCGACGGCGAGGAAAAGGCCGCCGACGGTGAGTTTTTCCCAAAACTTTTTGAATATTTTATAAAGAGCCCGCTGACGGCGAGATCAAGCCCGCCGACAGCTAGATCGGTGCGGTTAGCCCATCTTCTAGAAGCCCGCCGACGGCGAGACAGTTGAAAAGAGCCAAAATATATTGAACCTGGACGCTTTTTGAAGAGGTGCTTAAGTACTCTTTGGAGATTTGACTCCTTCTATAAATAGAGACGAATTCTAGTCATTTGTGTGTCATTTTTGTGTCATTTATGTGGAAGTTAAGTGTAATTTTAAGTGTCATCCTAGAGTCTTTTTAGTGAGTAGATAAAGTGTTTAGCGTTTTGGTGTGCTGTACTGGAAGGAAGAGTCAAAGGAACTTCAAGGAGTCTTCTTGGGGAGAAGAATTGAGATAAGTATATTTGTTTATTTGTTTGTTAACTTTAAATAAAATCTATGCTTTGTGTTATTTTTTACTTAAAACTTAATTTACTTTCAATCTGACCAATCGATTTGTTAACATATGTTGAATTATCACTATAGTAAAGATTACATCCAAGATTCAGGGAAGTCAAAAGCCTTGGAAGGAGGGTGCAAATAAATAGGGAAATATTAACTATCGGGCGTAGAATTGGACATTTTAGTGTGACAGACTAAAATATTCAATTCGGTCCAATTGTTTGAGAGCTGAAGTCTAGATGTTAGCCCTCAGGCGAGGGGAAAGTGGGAGCTCAGAAGTGACAGCCGACATCCTCCCAACCTAGCCACAGATTCAATAATCAAACATATGACTAGTCAATATTCTTTGCACCTGGACCAAAGGGTAAAGAATAGGAATGCTCCTATTTGACACAATACAATTAAAAACTCATTTAATTCTTCATTCACTTAATTCTCTCAAACAAGGAGAAAGAAACTTTTCTGAAATCTTAATTTCAACTTTTAAGCATTAGTTTATTTTAGTCTAAGTGTTCTTAATTTCCGTATACTAGAATAGTAAGTAAGTCTACTTTAATTTGTCTTTGAAATTCTCTAACTTCCTTGTGGGATCGATATCTAGGACTTCATTAGAGTCATATATTACTTGATAACGATACGTATACTTGCGTAGTATCCACAATATAAATCATAAAATCCATAACAGAATCATAAGTATATATATATATTCAGTGCGGGATCAAGTTTTTGGTGTCGTTGCTAATTTTCATATCATAGTTGTAAGTATAAATATCGAAAAGTGGATCACCACTCCATACCTACGATTCAAACTTAGCTAGTGGGAATACAATGAGAGTAGAAGGCATATGAATGTCATTTATGACAATGTCACAATCATGAACACACTGAGTAATGATCACAGGTGAGCCAGTGAGCAGAGTGATTGATATAAATGATTATAATGAAAAAAATGAATGCATTTTTTTAATATAAATGAATGAGTTACTAAAGAGTAAAATAATACCAATATCAATTGCTTTAAAATAAGGATAGTACTTGTCATAACATAAGGAGCTTTTCGAGCTTCTTCCTACATTTTAACAAATGCTTGCAGTGGAATCGCCTGTTCGGGCTGCTTCGGTGCTTGAGATTGTTACTAGTATTACACAATTGAAGGGTGTTGATACGCCAGTGGTGACTGTTGTGATTAGTGGTACTGCTAGTATTTTGATGTGGAAGGATGGAGCTAATACAGTTGAGACACCATCACTTACTACACCTGTTATTGAGGTGGAAAATAATTATGCTTCACTTGACCATTTCGTGATGATTCTAAAAGTGTCTGTCATTTGGCTTCTGCCACTTATTTTTGTGGCGAGACTTAAAAGTATTTTCCAAGATATTTGTCAATTGCGGTTGACCATAAACTTTGAGGGGACAATTTTTAGCAGTATAGTCTGTACTTATAACAGTTGAAGCATTTACCTACAACCAAGTTACAAGTCTCAGAATGTCATTTTCTGCATGAACACATCGAGAATTTGTTTTTTTACTTCTACACCCGATGATTTGGATGTTTTTTTCTTTTGTTAACTCCCATTCACTTATTTATCTTAAAAAAAAATTTTCCCCACATGTGATTCCTCGCAGAAATTGATCTCAATCAATGCATGAATAATTCGATCTATCAGTTCTCTATACTTCAAACACTTGACAGTCGATACATCTCTCAAGCCAACAACTAGTTGGCAGATCTTCCAATTTTCATGTTGATTAATCACCTAGCAAATTGTGTCTTGTACTACAGAACAATCTTTGTTCCTTATTACAGCTTCCTTAAGTCATTCACGAGCTTGTTCTCGTCCGCTATAGGGAAATATTTCTTTAAGAATAGTCTTGTGAAATCAGGCCATGAAAGTGTTGCGATGATGGCTCTCCCACAAATCATTAGTTCCTTCATATAACTAAAACATTGTAATATTTGTCTTACTATCTTCAGAGCACTTTATTTCTCATAATCTCTTTTCTATATCATAAAGCCATGCATCAGACTCGATTAAGTCCATCGTGTCATTGGAGGTAGGTTGATGTGTCTTAAAAAATTAGTCCACCACTCAATTCATGACACCCACACTGGTCGCTTTCATTGGTTTCTTAGGTTCTGCCTCCATAAAATGTGGTACTAATTGAGCGGCTTATAGTATTGGTTGCGCTACTTGCTGAAAAGCATGGACTACTTGTGTAATTTGAGCTGTGTAACTAACTTGTAATGTTTGAGTAGCAATCTATGCTACAACCACCACGAGATTCACTATGCTGAATTCAACAGAATCAACACAACAATGATTAGGGGAGCTGAGACCCCTAGAAAGATGCACAGACTCCTCTTCCACAAGCGGTTGTAGTGCCTCTTCTCTTCGGAGCTATTCTAAACAAGTGAAATATAAGCATAATTAATATTTATAAAATAACTAACTAACAAGGATAACATATCCCCTACCCAATCATAAGAAGAGAATGGATATGAGATGCAAATTTAAAGAAGGTTAAATACAAAATATAGGCTTTGATACCACTGTCACATCTCGAGTTTGGAAGATGGTTCACCCTGAAAATGCAGGACGTGAAGAAATTTATTGAACATGTTTTGCATTTTAAAAGAAATATTGTAAGCAAATAACAATAGGAATAAACTAAGAAATATAAATTTTATTTCATAATAAATAGTGCGTGAATACAACTGAAAAATGCAAAAAATGACCTAATCAAAACTAAAAAACAAACCACTACCTAATCCCCAAACGGAAAAATATAGTAACTAAAGTAAAAAATTGAAAATAGTCCAAATAGAAAAATCTAAAACTATCAGGTCTGTTTTGGTGAAGACGATCCTGCAGGTGTTTAAATATAACCTGTTATAACTGACAAGCTAAGTAACTAACAACTAATTATTAAAGCAAAAATGACAAGGAAAATGGGACATGTAGTATGAACAACAAATATAACTGATTATTATGTGCATATATAACATGATAAAGCTATAAGAGACTGATAACCATCAACTATGTTTACTTATCATGAGAAAACATGCAATTATTTTCAATCAAAATTTCTTGTTATTCAATTTTTCATGTATTATTTTTATAGTTAGTTTTAACAAACACTCTAAAACTGTGAAGATCAATACCAACCCCAAAAAACCCAATGATTTTGTGTAGAGTCGTCACCCTATTGGACCGCGACCCTACTAGCCAAAATCTAAAAGGGTTTCGCCGATCTACATATCATCACACAAGCATACAAAATTTCCAAAATTGTAATATGAAAGAATATGCTAATTTACACATTATTGTGATATGACACGAATCCACTTGCAATTTCAAAGAAGTATAAGGAAAGGAAAACATATGATTACAGGGTTACTCAAATATGAGAAAATTTACAGTAATAAATTAAGATAGTTATTGCGTCCATCAAGAGTAATAGTTGAAGTTTTAAAAAGTGAAAAAATTATAATTGAAGTAGTAAGAGTTTGACTAACAATCTTTTAAAATTGCTACGAATCAACTAAAAATAATAAGGATTAAAATCTCTAACTAGGAAATATTCTTTAATAAAAATAGTTACTTATCTAGAGGCGACAAAACACGATTCTTCTACGAAGTCAACGATTCAACTAGCGACCCTGCATCATTTAAAAACAATGTATAAATGATCATGCAATTAATCTTATTTATTCATTAGGTGTAACTTAATCAATATATTTATTATTATTATTTTGTTGTCATTAAATTATTACTATAATATTTATTTAGAAGTAAAAAATTGTGAACCAAATTGAATTGGACTTTAACTAACATTTTTAAAATAGTATTTTATTTTTTAATTTATTTTGATGGGGGGATTCTAATTTATGAAATAAATTTTTTGGGGATTTACATGCGTAACACTTAAACTACAGGTTCTTAAATCTCGTTTCTCTTCCAATTTGCCTTATTGAGGATTTAGCAATCCCATTGAAAAATTTTTTTGCAGGATTTAGAGAAGTTGACGTGTGCTTAAGCGGGTGGGAGGAAGGTAGAAAGACGAATGTTACATTTCTCAATGGTTTCAAGTAGGAGCGAACGAAAGGAGGAGGAAAATAGTTGTCTATGAACGCCATGATCCCACCACAGCCTTTCTGGCTAGCACTAGGTGCGACTATACTGCGAGGGTTTTAGGCATAAGAGCAAGAGGGAAGGGAGGCTGAGCAATGATTTTAAGCAAAATCGCGAGACAGAAAATGGGGTAGGAGAGGTTGCCTTTTGATGCCCTATCAATGGAGTTGGTTGTCACTAAATAGTCACGAGGGGTGGTGAACAAATGAAGAAAAGGATGGTGGCTACACCAATTCAAGAGAGAAAATAAAATAAATTGAGAGTGAGAGTTGAGAAAACGAAAAAATGAATGAAAAGATAAATTAATTATTACATCAAACACCTTAATTTTGTTTTTTTAGCATTTATACCTCCCAAAATTTTGTTATCACATAAAAAATACAACGATTTCAACTTTTAAAAGTGAAATACAACTTTCTATGTATGGATAAGACAATATATATATAAACATTAAAGTATATGTGTTAGATATGTAAAGTAAGAGAAAGTAAGTAGAATGTATATAAATCTTCCTTGTTAAAAAAGAGAAATAAAAATACAATTACACCAACATCTCAACATACTATAGTATAACATGAGCACTCTTCAATTTCACTCGGCACTACTAAATAAATATAAACATCCAAAAATTTTCTAGAGGTGTCAAAAATTAATCCGACACACCAACCCGACTCGAAAAATACGGGTTAGAGTTGATCAAAGAATTTTTCGAGTTGGGATTGGGTCAGAAAGTTCGACCTGTTATTATTCGGGTCGGATTCATGTTTATATTGAACCTGAAAATCAAAATATGACCTAATTAAGCACGAAATCTCTGATCGGATTTGGGTTAGCGAGTCAGATTCGAGTGAAAGACGGGTTTTGATCAAAATTTTTAAACCGTTTATTATCCACATCTATTTCAAATTGATTATATTCAGATCAGATCATTTCTAAATTGGACCCGTACCCGAATCACTCACCAAATTAACACCGCTCAAAATTTCCGTTCTAATAACGAGCCAAACAAATCAAACCTTAGGGCTTCTTGCTTCTCTTATGGGTTTTACTTCTCTGAGATGTCCTTTTCCCTCACTCTAGAGCAGCTTCTCGCCTGCGGAGATTTTTCTTTCCAGCGGAGGGGAGAAGAGGATCAACTCGACGAGCCAAGGAAGAGAATGACCATGAGCGAGAGCAGCTGCGGTGACGACCATGATGCTAGAACCCATGGCCCTAATCCTAAGAAGCGTGCTGAGACCTGGGTACAGGAAGAAACCCTTTGTCTCATCGCCCTGCGCCGCGAGATGGATCGTCTCTTTAACACTTCGAAGTCCAACAAACACTTATGGGAGCAGATCTCTGCGAAGATGAGGGAGAAAGGCTTCGAGCGGTCCCCAACCATGTGTACTGATAAGTGGAGGAACTTACTGAAGGAGTACAAGAAGGCGAAGCACCATAGTAGAGTCAGTGGAGGAACAGGAGGGGGCGGTGGCGGGGGTTTAGCGAAAACGGCATGTTTTAAGGAGCTTGAGGAGTTGCTCAAGGAGCGGGGTCATAAGAATTTAGCTTGCAAGGGTTGTGTTTCGTTGAAGAGGGTTGACTCCTTCTTGCAGTTCGCGGAAAAAGGTATGCAACATGTCTGAAATTAACAAGGCTGGAGTTGGGTGGCTTCGGTGCTGTCGTACTTGGATTACAATTAGGACTGGGAATTACTTTTTGCACATATGGGTAAGCGATGACACTATCTGCCCTAGGTCTAAAGTTAGATGGCTGCATCACGCATCTTTTTTTTTTTCAAGGGAGCAGCACGTGGGCTATGTTGATTTTATGCTCAATTGGATTGCTTTCACTTGGTGATTAATCACTTGCCATCGGTGGATGTGAATTTGTGGTCTAGCCACGATAGGCTGATCTATTTGAGCGGTGGCAGTAGATGCATTACAGGAGACTCATGCATTTTCATTTCTCAATGCTGGACCATGAAGGAATTCATAATGTGTAAATCTTCATACATTCTTTACTTTTCATATTGACAAATGGCATATCAAAATTAGATACACCTTAAGTTGTACAGTGTATGGCAAGGGGAGGCTGAAACTATTTCCGAACTTGTATATTTTTCGTGCAAATATTGCAGTTGGTCCTTTCATGATCTTAATTTTGCGGGTTTGTCCTTACACTTTGGTTCCTATAAAGTGGTCATTCAAGTTAAAAAATTTTGACCCGGAGAGTGTAATTTTGTTTGATTTGAAGTACCTGAATGACCTGTAGTTGTCTTCTGCTGATCTAGCATGAGTCTCTACGGGAGTGCTTGGCTACAAGTAGGATTTAAGTTAAATAAGATTTAGTAAGTTTGGTAATTTCAGATTTAGCATATCCAAATATTATTAAATCTGAAATAATGTTTGGTTCAATTAAGATTAAATCCAATTGAATCCATTTGATGTGTTTGATATAAATCTCTGTGAAGTATTTTCTTCATAAGCTAAATTCTTTAAATCCAGCTAATATTTGGATTTTAATAAAACTGGGTCTAACTGACAGAATAAATGGGACAAAAATAAGGATTTAATATGATGTTAGATTTATCGAACCCAAAAATGACATTTGGCTGGATTTACGTTAAAAAAATTATGTAAATCCTATCAATAGGAGCGTACCAATCTCTTTACATGCTGGAAAGTGAAGAAATGTGGAGAAACTATATTTTCTTATTCCCTCTTATTCAAATTGCAACCTTTCCCTTATTATATGGGGGAAGACTAGGAGATACATAAGTAAGACTATTACAACTTACGAAATACAAAATAAGCAATGAAGGAAGACATACAACATAATAATAAAGAAGTAAAAAAAAAGAAGACAACTGAAATATGAAACTCCCTCCAATACCACAAACTGAACCTGTGGCCCATATGACAAGTAGTGTGGGTCACCGAATATGATATAATTTTACACTCTTGGTAGTCAAATTAGTGAAGCTGCCTGAAGGTAGGAATTTATTGAAGACATTAATGATTTGAAGATGAGTTGAACTATAGATTACATGAATAATGCCACCATTAATTTTTTTCAGAGGTAAAATGTCTATCAATCTTAATGTGTTTGGTTATGTCATGATGTGCAGGATTCTTTGCAATATTATTGGCGGATTGGCTGTCACATAACATCTTTATGAGATTGATTGCGGAGCATTTCAACTCATTTAGTAACTTTTGGATCAACATTTCTTCACAAATTCCTCAAGTGCCCGCTACTCAGATTCTACATTATTTCTAGAGATCACTGTGTGACAGGATTTCCTCCTACATAA
Organism: Papilionanthe hookeriana x Papilionanthe teres; assembly: GCA_022702705.1. Taxonomy (NCBI): domain Eukaryota; kingdom Viridiplantae; phylum Streptophyta; class Magnoliopsida; order Asparagales; family Orchidaceae; genus Papilionanthe; species Papilionanthe hookeriana x Papilionanthe teres. The sequence continues at coordinate 19,190,980 of CM040434.1, read as the reverse complement.
GAACAATACCTAGATGTGGTTATTTTGTCCTTGAGTTCTCCTGCCCAAATAACATCAGTGTAAACTTCTGCTTCCCTGTTATCTAATTTTTTTTAAACAATAACTCTCTTTCAGAGGTCTTCTTACAAAACCTCAATATTTATAAATCATTTCCAAATGTTTTTTATTTGGACTATTAATATGTTGACTCACAATGCTGACATAATAAATGATATCAGGTATAGTGTGTGATTGATACATAAATTTTCTCACAAATTTATGATATCTACCTTGTTAGAAATTATTTAGTTTCCTTTCCGGTTATTAGCTATTTGTTTTATTCCCTAATTTATGACATTCTTTTTATCGTGAAGTAATTATTAGAGAGAGATTTGTGCGTCATATTTTTCCTACTTTAGAAGCATTATTTCTTTTATTGATACCCTTTTCAATAATAGTAATATTATCCTGCTTAATTCCTAAAACCTACATGGTGTTAGAGCCATGAATCTTACCCTAGCTGCCAGAACTTCCCTTCAGGCCTTCCCTTGCAGTTTTTTCAGCCGTCAGATTCATCCATGCGGTCCCTCCTCTGTATGTTTCAGCCGCAGGTACCCTTTCCTGTAGGCTCTCGGTTGCTCCCCTATTGGCTATACAGCACCCGACCTTCCTCTTGCTGGCTAGATCTCCTTCCAGGGCCGTCGATACTCCCTCATGCAACCGGATCTTTCCCTTGCATGCTCTCTCACCGCCGGACCTCCCACCAATGGACCTCCCTCCTGCCTATTACAATCTTCTCTCAGAGCCCCTATTTTGTTGTCAACTGCATAAGGAACCTTCTAAGTTTATGTCTCGACACACAAACCTCACTTTTGGCTCCATCAGAGTCATGGTGGAATCCTCCACTACCGAGCTTTCATCTGCGCTATCTTTGAGTCCACCAGAGGATTGACACTTACCTCAATCCCTCCGCAGATCGGAGGACATAACAATTTCATGAATTTCCTGATTATCAGTCATATATTCAACAACTTGCAGGCCTCCGATGGTCTCAAGCTCTTTCACTGGAAAAGAATTTTGTGTTCCAATTTTTGGCGGGTTTAAACAAGGATCTCGACGAAGTCTGCTGTCGTATACTTGGCCGTGATCCTCTTCCTTCAATCTATACGACATTCTCTGAGATCCACCTTGAAGAAAGCTGAAGACTTGTCATGCTCGGCTACTCCACTAATTCAGTCGAGTTTTCAGCTTTGGTCTCCAATTGTGCTCTACACTCTGCCACGCCGTCGCTCACCAATCATGATGCTCTACACCCCACATGTGATTTTTGTCAAAAACCAACCATACCCGTGGCAAGTTTTGGAAGCTCTACGTGAAGCCGACAAATAAATCTTCAACCAAATCTTCTCTTACTAAAGGTCTTACTACAACCTCAGAATCCACAACAGATCAGCCTGTCCCCACTCGAGCCATCCCCTAATCATAAAACTCTATCAAGAGTCAGATGAAACACTTAATTAAGCAACTTGGATCTAGTCGGTTCTTCTCTGACTCGTCGTCCTTTGATGTTTGTCAAGATAACATTTCTATGACACTCATTGGTTTTGCTTCTTCTATTCCATGGATTATTGATTCGGGTGCCACAAACCACATGAATAGATGCTTTCAATTCTTCTCAACATATTCTCCGTGCTCCGGGTGGGACAATATTAAAATTATTGATGATTCTTCTAATTCTATTGCAGGTAAAGGTTCAGTTGTACTAACAGTCGAGCTGACTCTGAAATCCGTGTTACACGTACCTTTGTTTAACTGTAACCTTTTATCGGTCAGTAAATTCACATTTGACCTTGATTGCGTTGCTTATTTTTCTTCCGATATTTATGTCTCTGAGGATTGTCTTTTAGAGAGGATGATTGAAACTGCTAAGCTGGTAGCTGAGCTTTATTTCTTCCAAGAAAATGACATTGATGACGTGGACATCAATCTCATAGTTGTTTTTCCCTCTCAACCGCTTGTCAAATTATGCTTTTACATTGTTGCTTGGGCCATCACGGTTTTTACTACTTAAAACAATTGTACCCTCTGATGTTTATTTATAAAAATCCATATGATTTGAATGTGAAATTTTTCATTTAGCTAAATATCATCGTGTACCATATCCACCCACTGTTACACTTCTTACTCTCCATTTTCATTGATTTATAGTGATTTATGGGATTCTCTCGAACTGCAAGCTACACTAATAAACGATAATTCTTTTCTCTAATTGATGATCACACTCGGATGATTTGGGTTTAGATATTAAAGGACAATTCTGAATCTACTATCACCTTTAAAACTTTCCACTTCTTTATTTTGACCTAATCTAAAACCTCCATTCAAGTCCTTCAGACCGATAATGACCGTGGGTACTTTAATTCTATATTTGGAGAATTCTTGGTGAGTAAGGGTATCCTCCATCATAGCTTCTGTACGAATAGCCCTCAACAAAATGAAATAGTTGAGCGAAAAAACTGATGCGTTCTCAATGCTCGTTCCATTATGTTCCAAACTAATGACCTTAAATGTTTTTGGAGTTATGTCGCCCTTACTGCCATCTATCGGGCCCCTTTATTTGTCTTAATGTCGTGTATTCCTACCAATCAGTTCTGCACATTAGATACCAAATATATGGGGTGCACGGACTTTGTTAGGAACACAACCCTGTCTCGGAATAAACTTGATTTTTTCCCAATTAAATGCGTTTTCCTCATCTAGTCAACATTCAAAAAGACTCCGTGTTTTGATCCTACCACTAGTAAAATCTATGTGAGTGCTGATGTCTCCTTTTTTTAAAAATGTTTCTTATGCCCCTAACACTGAAGCAAGGGGGAGTTTGATTTTCCGGACACTGTTCTTTTTCCGACCCCATTGGATATTCTACCTACTCCTACAACCATTATATTCGAGGAACCCTCAGTCCCACTTGTTCTGCCACCAACCAGACCAACATCACCTTTATCCACTCTCCTTGTCTATACTCGGTATACCAAACTCCTAGTTGAGATTCATCCCAATCCCCTACACTTGAGCCTGCTACCCCGCTGTCCTGTTGTAGGTCTTAGAATCCGCTCCAGCTAACATCCCCGAAATGATGCTTTCTCAACCTACGAGGATCACTCCTGTTCTGAATGAGTTGAATTCCCCCATGGAGGTACGCAAACAAACATGCACTCTTTATCCCGTAGTAAAATACATCTCATTCTATAGCTTATCTCCGACTTACAAAGCATTTGCCACTTCTTTGATGGATCGTTGTCTCCTATCCACTGTTGAGGCAATATTGGTTGACTCGTCCCAGAAGGCTGCAGTCATGGATGAAATGAAGGCCCTTCGACACAACCATACTTGGGATGTTTCCTCGAGAGAAGAAAGTAGTGGGTTGCATATTGATTTTTAACAGCAAATTTAACTCTGATGGACCCTTTGAATGCAACAAGACGTGATTGGCCACCAAAGGCTATTCACAAATATATGGAGTTGATTATGAAGAGACGATTGCTCCTGTAGCTAAATTAAATACCATTCGGGTTCTGTTATCCATTGCAGTGAATTTGGATTGACCCCTACTTCAGCTGGATGCCAAGAATGCTTTCCTTAACGGTGATCTCGCAAAGGAGGTGTGTATGCCTCTCCCACCAGACTTCTCAACGTCTTCCCATGGACAAGTGCGTTGACTGTTGAAGTCTATTTATGGATTGAAACATCCCTTGGGTCCATTTCGACAAGTTTACAAAAGTTGTTGTGGGCCATGGTTTCTCTCAGGCCTAATATGATCTCACGATGTTTTTTGCCACTCATCCAATGATAGTATTGCCATCTTCATCGTCTATGCCGACGACATCGTACTCATAGGTAATGATCAGCTGGCCTTGGGATCTCTCAAAGGCATCCTGGTCGCATTTTTTGAGATGAAGGACTTGATTTCTCTCCAATATTTTCTAGGTATGAAAGTAGAGCGGCACTATCGGGACATTAGTCTTTCTCATAGCAAATATGTGACATATTTACTGACTGAGACAAAGCTTCTTTTTCGCAAATCCGCAGCTGCTTCGATGGATCTCTATTAGAAATTGCTAGACGTTCCTAATGTCGTTTCGGTGAACTAGACACACTACAAATGCCTAGTGGGGAAACTCATTTGTCTAGCCCACACGCGCCCGAATATTTGTCATGTCGTTCGTATTGCCAGTTGGATCATGCGTGATCTCATTGTTGTTCATATGATCTTCCACTACTTAAAAGACAGACTAGACTTAGGTTTGTTATTTTCTCTTCACTACTTAATAGACACACCAGACTTAGGTTTGCTATTTTCTCTTCACATCTCTCGCTCTATTGTAATTTATACGGATGCCGATTGGCCGGGTTCTTCCATGTCGATGATATACCTTGGGTTATTACTTCTTCATATGGGGAAACCTTGACGCGTGGAAAAGTAAAAAACAGTCCGTGGCCGCCCCTAGCTGCAGTAAAGCCGAGTCTCGTTCCGGGTATGTGAGGCCCTCTTGTTGCTCATCATGCTCTGCATATTACATATGCCTGTCTCCATTTCTCTACATTTGTTTTGTGACAATAAAATCACCATCAACTTTACCTATAATTTGGTCCAACATGATCGTACCAAGCATATGGAGATTGACCGTCACTTTATCAGGTGAAGCTTAATTCAGGGAAAATTTGTATTCCTTTTGTCCTATCCACAGAACAACTCACATATATTTTTACAAATCATATTCCTCGACCTTTGTTTAACAATTTTAAATCCAAGTTGAACATGATTGACAACTATGCTTCAACTTGAAGGGGGTGTTATAATTATTTAGTTTTCTCTTTGGTTATTTGCTATTTCTTATAATTCCTAGTTTACGATTTTCCTTCTATCATGGAGTAGTTACAAGGGAGAGATTTTGGTATTATATTTTTTTCTATTTTGAAGTTATTGTATCCTATATTTATACCCATTTCAATAGCAATAGTAATATCCTACTCAATTCCCAAAACCTACATACTTTTTTTTATTATTGTATTTTTTTCCCTGAATGTAACTTTTTGTTAAATCCATGGGAACTTCAATAGGTTTACACCCCAACATTCCTGTATCTTATAGTAGGACTAGGATGTACTTTTTTTGGGATATAACAAATTTCTTATTGGACCCGGCCACTTACATGCCCAGGAAGTGCCTCATAGCTCCTAGATTCTTGATTTCAAATTTAGTGGCAAGAACTTTAATCTTTCTCCTTTTCATCATTGCTTGACGAGATCGTATCATCTAAATAGATAATGAGTATAACTTTCTTATCTCCTTGTGCATGTTTTATGAATAATGTATGATCCATTTGACGTTGAATGTATCCATTAGTTTCGTAGCCTTCACAAACGTATCAAGGTTATTGTATGGAAAGCAATATCGTTAACATTAATCATGTTTCCTCACTGAAGTTTGTCTACAAATGAACAAATATAGAAATTTCATGCTATAAAAATCAGAAAAAGAAGATGATTGACCTTGACAAAAATAAGTGGCTTAAACAAGCAACAAACATGTGAGCTTAGCTTGACTGCATAAGACTACAAAGAGTCACCGGGGCACTCACTCTCGCTGGTACTACATGATTAAGGTTCATTCTCTCTCCCAAAAAAAGGGGAAAAAAAATACTGTGTTAATTAAATAAGAGAAAATGGGCAATTTGACACCTTACTGATTATATCCTTGAATATTGGTATAGATCAAGAAACTGATGGAGAACACCATAATTAGATATTAAGAAGCTCTTTATAAAGCTTTTAAAGGATATACATGGATACTAAACAATTAATGGACTATTGATTGGCTATTCAAATCTAAAGTGCAGCCACGATCACTAGCTTTGATGCCTCAAAATTGTGGAAAGCAGCTCGCATGAATATACTTGGCAAAGATTACAAATGTTAGGGGAATTATAAATTTTATCAACATGAATTTGTTAATGTTCTTATGATATGAAATTATGTAAAAATGCTGAGAAGCATGTTCATAGTTTATAAAGGGTATGAAAATAAATAAAGGTGAAGAACTTCAATTCTGTATATCATTTTAGTGGGGGGGGGGGGGTGCAGTGAGTTGATTTCATGATAGGGTGCGAAGGATCAAGAACTGAGTGAGTGAAAGGATTTAACTCTTATTCTTGTCCAATTGTAGGTGTAATCATGGTTTAATTTACTGATCGTTGTATTTTCAAGCACCAGACTAATTCTTTTTCATGCTTGATGTGTTGTAGTTTTTGATCTTGATTGAGTCCAATTTTTTTTAGTTGTCTCTGTGCATTTTTATTTTATTCTTCAAAGCAAATGGTCATAAGCAGAACAATCTTTGATGGGTACAGAAAGGAGTTAGGATGCCATTGTGCAATGAGATTCCATTTTTTTTAAAGCTGGCTCGGCATATCTATTGTAGAAAACTCTTTAATTTTTAAAAGAAAGAAATATTCCCATCTGACTTATTATAGACATTCGAACATCATATAGTGTTAGACATCTTATTTGTGGTTGTAATGGGACTTTTCAGAGTCAGGATGGAAGGAAAATTGTTGATTGTTTAATACTGCTTGATAGTTGAGAAATGTAACGAGTAAAGGAACTAAAAGTAGGAACTTAGTCATTTGAGTTTGTTGCTTGGGTCATTCGTCCATTCAATCTCTCCACAGCATTTTATTGATCAAAATCTACCTTCTAGAAGGCCGGTATTAATGCCAGTGATTTATATAGGTTTTTTACTTTTCTGTTGAAATTTCATCTGTAGAACTCATGAACTTTGAGGATTATTAATAATTTTTTTTCCTGCTGAATCAGGTCTTGAGGATGTCAATCTTCTCTTTGGACCCACAGAAGGTATTATATTATCTCTTCACATTAAATTTTTTCCTTACTTTTTTTTGGAGATTATAGTTCTGGTAGTTAATTTAGATCCATTAATTATGATACTTCTAGATATTTGAAAGTTAAGCCTTTTCTTGCAGGCAATGCTAAATTTTAGTAATTATTCTTTTAGTTTCTGTAATGGTATTGTTGGGTTTTTAGGACGATTTAATTTTTACTATATTCTATTATTTAGTTTTTTCTATTTTTAAAAGTTAGAATTATTGGTATGTCATAATTAATATTTCCTTCTTTTATTATGGGAATTATGGCTGATTTTATTAGTTTTCTAATGTGGGAGCCATCCCCTTTATTTATCTTGTAATTATTTTCTATGAAATTGAAGTGAAATAATTATTTTTCCTCTCCAAGGCCTACATGGTATCGGATCTGGTTATCGCTTTTGAAATTGCGATCGAATTTCGTTGACTCGATCATCTGTGAGCCTTGTTGAGAGTGGCTTCGCTTTACTCCACTCGTACCCGACCTTCCTCTGTCAAATTTTCCTCGTGAGATCTTCCTCCGCTGAAGTTTCCTCGCACGATCTTCAAAGTTTTCCTCGCGTCGTTTGTAAGAAGCTCTAGATTCGATCGCTCCTTTCCGTGCTATTTTCTATGGCATCGTCGCAGGGGTGATCTATTTGTTCGAATAGGTAACTATAGCCACTAGAGATGGGCCATCGATGCTGCCCTACTCTTCTCAAACAATGATGTCCGAAATTCAAAGAAATTCTATGACATAGACCGATTCTAGTAATTTTGAAGCCATCTCACCTCACCCCATAGCTTCTGTCATGGGTGTATTGGTTGAATATTTTTCTCAAAATTTACTACCTTACCTCAAAATTATAAAACTTAATGGATGCAACTACCTTGAGTGGGCTCAATACATAAAATTGATGATCAACGAGAGAGACAAAATTGGATATTTAACCGGAGAAATTTATAATTTGTTGCTAGCGATCCGAATATAAAAAAATGACACTCCGAAAATTCTCTGGTAATGGCATAATTCATCAACTCCTTGGAATATATTATAGAAAAACCTCATCAATTTCTTTGCACTGCTCAAGATACCTGGGAGGCTGTTGGAGATCTCTATTCTTACTTGGAGAAATTTTCACTAATTTTTGAGTTGAATACTCAACTTTGAAAATCCAAAAAAAATGACCGCGATGTTACTACAGATTACAATGAGTTGGTAACACTCTATGATATTAGCTTGATTAATGTTATGATGTTATTTGAGAGAATGCAAATGATTATGCTCGCCAAAAGAAGAGAGGAATATGACCTGATTTACATATTCTTAGCTGGCCTTAATCGGAGTTTGAATGAAGTCGAAGTTGAGTCCTTGGTAGGAAACCTCTACCCTCAATTCGATAAGTCTTTTCTGAATTTAGATGTGAAGAGTCAAGAAGAAAGATTATGATGTGCAATACCGAATCGTCTTATAACATTGAACAAAAGAACTCGACTCTTGTGACAAAGATGGTCGATACTAACAAAAAATGCTGTAAAAACTTTTGGTTTGAGCATTTCAAAAAATCATGACACGCAAATGAAACATGTTGGAAATTTTATTGTAAACTTGGAAATCAAAATTCAGCGTGAAGTTTGAGCATATCAAACCACTGCTGAAGAAACTCAGGTGTTGCTTGCTAACTTGAATGCATTCCCTTTTATTAAAGGGCAATTGTAGCAATTGCGCAATTCATTTCAATCTTCCAAATTGTCCCTAATTCCATCTTGTTTCTTGGTACAGATGGGTAACTCTTTGACCACTTCTTTGTTAGGTGTATTTCTAATTTCTCTTACTTTTGGATAATTGATTCTTGCACAATTAATCACATGAGTGGTTGTTCTAAATTACTTTTGTCCTACATACCTTATGTAGGCAATAAAGATGTCAAACTTGTTGATGATTCCCTCTCGGTAATTGCTGGGATATGAACTGTCAAACTTTCCTTTGTGTTAACCCTTCGCGATGCTCTCCATGTTCCTAATCTATTGTATAATTTGTTGTTCTTTTGTATATTGTTGATCATCAATGCCAACCTGACTTTATTTCTTCTTGTTGTGAGTTTCAGGAATTGGCCATGGGGAAGATGATTGTCATTGCTAAGGAAAAAGATGGACTCTATTATTTTGACGATACACTAACCCGATTAAACAAATTAAATTATTGGTTTAAATTCTTTTTTTATTTTTGAATACGTTAAACTTATGTTATGGCATAATATTTTAGGTCGTTTTAATTTTTAGTATTAAAAATATTTGTTTCTTAAATTATTTCAGAATATAAATTTGTCTTTGTTTTAATGTGAATTTTATCAGTTTGCTAAATATCATCGTTTATCCTTTTCTCTATAAATATAAAAACAAACTACACAATTTACTCTGATTAATAGCGATATTTGAGGTTCTTATAAAAATATTACACTTTTTGAGAAAAAAAAGATTTGTGAATTTTACTGATAATCACACTAATTTGAGTTCATTTAATGGAAGAAAAATATGAAGTGGAAATAATTTTAAAAATTTTCTATGCTACACAATTTCAAAAACTCATGCAAATATTACTAAGTGATAATGGTTGAAAACATTTCAAAAATATTTCGGGTCAATTCTTTTTCAAAAAAGGAATAATTCTTCAAAATTCTTATGTATACACTTTATAACAAAGTGATGTTAAAAGAAAAAATAAGCACTTATTAGATGTTGTTCTGGCATTCTTATTTACTAATCAGGCACTTAAATATCTTTTTGTGAAGTCGTTTTTGTTGTTAGATTTTTCATAAATAGAACACCCAATAAGTTTTTAAATTTGAGATACATTTTAATACTTAAAAAGAAATTCTCAAAGAATTGGCTTCCATCTTCTTTACCTCTAAAGATGTTTGGGTGTATTATTTTCGTTCTCCTTTATAATCAAGGAAAACTTGAACCTCAAGCCAAAAAATGCGTGTTGGTTACACTTCTAACCAAAATGGGTATAATTAATTTGATTATTTTTCTAAAAAAAATGTTTATTACCATGAATGTCACTTTTTTTGAACTACAATATATATTTTTTCACCTCATCTCCAGGGGTAACAAAAAAATGTCTTCTTTCAAATGAAGACTCCCAAAATAGTATATCACCAACATTGATTGTTCAACCTTAAACCCCAACAATTTTATATCAGGAGTAAGTGCATCGAGTTTTTTAAATATTGAAATTCATATAATGCCATCTCATGATGTTCATAAAAAAGATGAAATAGGAAAAAAATTACGACAGTGGTACCATTATATTGTTTGCTTGTGGCAGAGGACAATCAAAAGAAATGATCTATGAATCCTCTACATTGCCCATAATCCACATGCCCAGGTATTGTCCTCACTAATCCTTTACCCCATGCTCAATCCACTTCAACTTTGAGTTCTGAGTCTTCTGGCCCTGAATCTGAGCCTAGTTCGAAACCCGAGTCTATTAAAGTCTAGCATTCCCATTGGGGAAAGGTCTTGAAGCCCGCATCCATTGTCCTATTATGTGTCATATAAAAATCTCTTACCCATTTTCCGTGTTTTTATCTCATAATTATCACATATGGAGAGTCCTTTTACTGGGTAGTATGCTCTGAAAGTCTCTAAGTGGAAGGTTACAGTTTTCGAGGAGGTAAAAGCTCTTGAAAAAAGGTTATGTGGGAATTGTTTGATCTATCTAAAGGAAAGACAACTGTCGGGTCCAAATAGATGTTTACAGTCAAGTATAATTCTGATGGTTTTTTAGAACTATGTAAGGCTCAACTGGTTGCCATGAATTTACTTAGACATATGACAATTTATTTTTTGAGATATTCGCTCCAGTCATAAAATTAAATTATGCAAGTATTCTTCTGAACTTGCAGCTAATCTTGAATGACCTCTACAATAGTTTGATATAAAGAATGCATTCCTCAATGTGGATTTGGAGGAAGAAGTTTTTATGAATGTACGGAGAAGTTGACATAAAGGTGTGAACTAAAAAAATCTTTGTACGAGCTGAAACAGTTATCGAGATTATGGATTGATAAATTTGTGCTATTTGTTAAAGGTAGGGTATACTAAAAAACATGGAGATCATACAATGTTCTTCAGACATTCAAATGACGGGAAGATAGCCATACTAATTGTGGATGTAAATAATATTATTCTTACCGGAAATGATGCATATGAGATGACTTGTTTGAAGATTTCTCTATCATCTGTTTTTGAAATCAAGGACTTTGAATCTCTAAGGTATTTCTTTAGCATGGTGGTTGATCGATCGAAGAAAGAAATTATCGTCTCCCAATAGAAGTATGTTTTTGTTCTTCTTTAGGAAATTGGGATGAGTGGGTATAGCCCTGCAGACACTCCGATTGAACCCAATCAGAAACTGGGAGATGGGAAGGAAGGTGATCTAGTGAATACAGTTAGGTATCAAAAATTGGTGCGGGATTGATATACTTATCACATACATAGTCAGATATTATCTTTGCTGTGAGTTCAGTAACTCAATTTTTGCGTTTGTTCTATGAAAACATTTTGAGGCAGTCAATAGAATCCTCATATATCCAAAAGTACACCAGGAAAAGGCTTATCTTTTAGAGGACTATATAAAAGAGCATAGAGGCTTACACTAATGCAGATTGGACAGACTCAATTATTGATAGTAGATTAAGTTCTAGATACTGCTCCTATGTGTGAGGAGACTTGGTTACATGGCATTGTAAGAAACATAATGTAGTTGCAAGGAGTAGTGTTGAGTCAAAATATAGGGCTATGACTTGTAGAGTATGTGAGATTTTATGGCTGAAAAGAGTTCTTGAAGAGTTGCAGGTTGTAACATGTCATTGAAGTTATACTATGACAATAAAGCAACAATAGACGTTGCAAAAAATCCAGTGCAACAAGATCGCACAAAGTTTATGGAGATTGCCAGGCCCTTTATAAAAGAGAAGATTGATTGTGGAGCTACTTGCATGTAATTTACCCCTGTTGCTCAACAAATAATAGATATCCTCACCAAAGGACCGTCGGGCCTAATTTTGAGCTCCTTGTAAGAAGTTGGGCACGATAGATATCCTTGCTGCTACTTGACGGTAGTGTTGGATTTTTAGGAGATTTTATTTTTAGTATCTGTTATTGTTAGTTTTTTTTTATTTCGAGAAGTTAGAATTATTGGTATGTCATAATTCATGTTTCTTTCACTTATCATGTGGAGTTATGATTGATTTTGTTAGTTTCCTAATATGGGAACCTTCTACCTCGATCTTTCTTGTAATCTTCTTCTTATGAAATTGAAGAGGAGTAATATTTTTCCTCTCCCAAAATCTACAGTTATCATAGGTTCCCTGTTCACTGATGTCCACTTATTATTGCCACATTACTATTGACGTGACTCTGTGCATCTAGTTTTTATTGAAGAGATGCTATTTATAGTGAATCATAAAAAATTATGAGGTGCTGGCAACACTTAAAGCCTCTTTCTTTTTTGTCTTTTGTTTGGTTCCAGTTGAAGCACCTCTAGAGAATCCAACTGTATTATGTGCTCTTGAATTGTCTGGAATGCTTAGCATTCTTCATCTGAAAAGTTGTGTTGCCCTTCTTGTTATTACATTAACCCATCTCCAAAAATTTTTATTGCCCGTCTTATATTATGTTCATATATTTCCGAGTTTTTTTTTTAGTTTGTTGACTTGCATTCTTTAATCAGCTACTGGTAGGTCGGTTCTCCATCAAGACAGGCATTTGGATCATGAGAGAGATTCTCTTGCCATTACAGCAGTAGATACAGTTACACCTAATGGTATTCCTCCATGGAACTGGAAAGATAACTCCGCAAATGGTAATGCAATGATTTCATGTCAATTGTTCCAGTTTTGGATGAGATTTTTATTTTGCAAAAACTACTGCCTGTATTTCTTTATGGTTTTTTTTTTTCCGGTTTTATAATGAATTTATCATTATTTAAATCTCGTGGGGCTGCTTAAATGTGAAATGTTATTCATTTCCTGTATGCAGGAATAGTGCTTTATTTTGGTACACAGTCTTTGCTACAAGATTAGGGTATTTTACATTTATAGTCTTCTCCATCTTATTTTGTGGCCAATATAGTGTATAACTGCGTGGAAGCTCTCCTTATGTTTTTTCTTCTGTTTGTCATGTGTGGTGTTTTATATTCTTATTTAGGTGAGGATAATCATTCATCGTATATTGGAAGAGTTATTTTAGTTAAATTTGGGGAATACAGCCGAAAGATCGGCATTGACGGCACTAGTGAGTCAATCAAGGAGGCTATTAAGGCTGCTTTTGGATTGAGGACAAGGAGGACATTCTGGCTGGAAGATGAAGATGAGGTAGTTCGTAGCCTTGACAGAGACATGCCCCTGGGTACATATACTGTTCATCTTGACGAAGGTATGGTTTACCCCTGTATACAAATAATTCTGTTATTCTTCCTGTAATTATCTACATCATAGATGTCTGTTCGAGGTTCATCTTGCCTTTCTTTTGTTTTGGAAGAGCAAACGGCGTCCTTTTTAGAATTCATGGTAGAATTAAGTTTATTGAAACTTTATTTTTGTTGTTACAGATTAAATTTGACATTTCATTTATTTAAGGCGATGCTACAGTGCATAAGCACATGTGGTTTAACTTGCATCAGCCTTCATCTATTAGTACCCTGTAACCCACCCCTCTGATGTTAGCCGTCCATCTATCTTTGAATCTTATAATTTCTTAGGCTTAATAGATTTATTTGTCATGTTTTTTCGCATCGCTTCATAATGTTATTTATATTTGTGTTCATTGGAGTAATTTAGAGCAGAAAGTCTCTCAAGGTTAGTGTTTTATTTGATGTAAGATTAACATTATAAATATTCCACTGTCATTTGATGGTTGGATTGATGTATAAAACTATAAAAGTTTAATTTGATGCCTTAAGAATTTAGTCGTTCATAGGGCGTGTGATTCTTGCCCAGGTGTTTCAGAGAGCTGTTTAGATTTCAGGTATTCCCCTTTTCTCATTTTTGTTTGCACCATGATTTAACCCGTATTGATAGCCTGCCTCCATCACTTCTTGTTGGATGTTGATTATTTATATGTAACCGTAAATTTATAAAAATGCAACACCCATAAAAGTCTAGGCAGCCTTCTGATTTAAATTTTTTCATATGTGCTTTTGCTTGTGAATACTTGATTAAAATTCTCTATGATGAACCTTCTGTAGAGGTCAACTCCTCGCATCCTGCAGCAAGCAACATCTGCAGGAACTTATTCCAGCTGTAAGAACTTCTTCTGGCAATCGCCAGAATCCCTACAACAGGCATGTGAGATCCTCCCCGATTCTTCCCTATAGTTAGAATCTCTGTTGCAGGCCCTTCGTTGTTCACTTTGTTGCCATCGGACATCTCTCTTGCCATAGCAGTAGCAGCAGCCACCGGATCTCTCAGCAGCCTCCAGATCTCTCTCTCCCGCCGTAGCAGCAGCAGTGGCTTACTCCTCTTCTATATCAACCACTCTCTAGTGGAAATCCTATGTCGTGACAGATAGATTCCATGTCCAGTGTAAATCCTGTGTTAGCGACAGGCAGCTTTCCTCTTTAGTGAAAATTCTGTGTCGGCGACATATAGTTTCTTTGTTCAGTAAAAATTGTGTTGACGACTGGTAGTTTAACTCTCATAGTGAAATATTGTTCTATAACAACTACTTGCTAGACCTTTCTTCATACAGCAGCAGTGACCAACTTCCTCCTTGTAACATGGTAAAGCTCTAAATACACATAGGGTTTATGACATAGTACAGTATGATGATGTGAGTTCTACTTCGGAGGTTATTAATCCCTTATGTAAACATTGCTAGAAACTTGGTCACATAAAGGACGAGTGCTAGAAACGACATGGACAATTTGTAGAATAGAAACCTGAGCACGGAATACCACAACAATAAGGCCCATGCTGCTGCCTCTTCTAAAGGTTCGCCCGACTCTAGTTTTTTCACCAGAGAAGGGGGGTGTTGAATCTTTTTTACCACAATTGAGCAGCCTACCAACAAGAGTCCTCTGACTCCAAATTTGTTACACTTGTCTATGGATCTCACTTCAGGATTGTTGGGAAAGGAGAAATAAAAGTTTTCAAAGATACAATTGAGCGGCCTACCAACAAGAGTCCTCTGACTCCAAATTTGTTAAACTTGTCTATGGATCTTACTTCAAGATTTTTGGGAAAGGAGAAATAAAAGTTTTCAAAGATATTCAACTCTCTTTTGTGCTATATGTTCCATAATTGTATTACAACTTACTATCAATTATCAAGCTTACTCATGGCATAACTGTTACTAAATTTCATTCCAACACTTGTGGATTTTAGGGGATGTTGATCGACAGTGCTAAAATGCATAAACATCTTTACCTATTGAAAGAAATCTCTTCTCTTACACA
The DNA here is from genome assembly GCA_022702705.1 of Papilionanthe hookeriana x Papilionanthe teres. Taxonomy (NCBI): domain Eukaryota; kingdom Viridiplantae; phylum Streptophyta; class Magnoliopsida; order Asparagales; family Orchidaceae; genus Papilionanthe; species Papilionanthe hookeriana x Papilionanthe teres. The sequence goes on along the minus strand of CM040434.1, from coordinate 19,175,614 downwards.
CAAGTGCCTTCTTCTATTATCCACTTCCCACATTTCTGAGTTTGATATCTAGTTCTATTGAAAGTCAAGTTTTATTATGGCATCATCATTTGGGTTATTCCCATTTCCATTATGCTGCAAAGTTGTATCATCATCTCTTTATTAATAAAAGCCAGAGTTTTATTATTGTGATTCCTAGCAATTGGCTAAACATACTCTTCATGTTTATCCTTTATTACAAACCCCCACATCTATTCTCTATCATCCACAGTGACATTTGATGACCATCAAAATTGAAAATTATTAATGAAGCTAGATGGTTTGTTTTCTTTATTGATAACCACACTAGAACCAGTTGGATGTTTCTGATGAAGAAAAAATCAGAAGCTGCATAGATCTTTCAGTCATTTCATGACATAATTTCCACTCAGTTCCAATGCAAATTTCAGATTCTCGAAATTGATAATGCAAGGAACACTTCAATGTTATACTTGAACCGTATCTTGCAAAAAATGTTATCATTCATTCAAGTTCCTATGTTAAAACTCTACAAAAAAATAGGATAGCTGAGAGAAAGAATAGATATCCTTGAGGTATCTCGGTCTATAATGCTTTCTTACAATGTCCAAAAAATTTTCTGGGGAGATGCCGTCTCACAACAACCCACCTCATTAATAGATTGCCAAGAAATTCCTTGATTCAAATCTCCTCTTGATTTTGTAATGGAAAAATACCCTCATGTCAGAGCCTTCAATAATAACAACAACAACAACAACAACAACAACAAGCCTTTATCCCACTAAGTGGTCGGCTACATGAATCCTTTTTCTCCGTTGTGTTCTATTTAGTGTCATATTTTCATTTAGTTCTAATAAATTAAGATCATTTTTTATACAATTTGCCCAATTCTTTCTAGGTCTACCTCTGGCTTTCTTAACATAAGTCGAATCTAAAACATCTACTCTTATAATCAGGTCATTAGATGGTCGACGTTTAATGTGACCAAATCATCTAAGACCACTCTCTCTAATTTTGTCTGCCACTAGAACTACACAGATATATTAATTTTACATTTTGTCTCTAAGTGTCAAGCCACTCATCCACCTAAGTATCTCGACAACAGTTAACTTAGTTTTATGCTTCTATTTTAAAGGCCAACATTCTACGTCATATAGCATTGCAAGTCTCACCACAATCTTATAAAATTTTCCTTTCGATTTAAACGGTACTTTTGTATCACACAATAGGCCCAAAATATTCCTCCATATCAACTAACCAACTTGAATTCTACTAATAACATCCCCCTTTATATCACCATCACTTTAAATAATAGACCCGAGATATTTAAACACTTTTTAAATGATTTGATCACCCATAGTTACAACTGTGCCACTAGAGCTACTACAAAAATTATATTACATGTATTCAGTTTTAGTTCTACTCAAACGAAGACCTTCAGACTCCAATTTGGGCCCCCATAATTCAAGTTTTTCCTGAATTCATTCTATAGTCTTATCTACAAGAAGGATATCATCAACGAAAAGCATACACCAAGGTACGCCTTTCTATAAATGTCAAGTAAGAGCATCCATAACTAAAGCAACAATATATGGGCTTAAAGGGATCCTTGATGTAATCCAATTGAAATAGGAAAATATTTGTTCAATCCTTCTTCTATTCGAACACAATTAACAACTCTAGTATACATCTTTAAAACTTCATTGTAAGTCATATCAACACCTTTCTTCTCTAGAACTCTCCAAAGGATTTCTTTTGAAATTTTATCGTAAGTTTTTTCTAAATCAATAAAAAATCATATGTAGATCCTCCTTATTCTTTTTGTACTTCTCCATCAAACCTCTCAATAAATGTATAGCTTCCATAGTAGACATGCCCTATCCGATATAAATCTAAATTGATTATGAGAAATCTTTATAATACGTCTTAAACTACGTTCATTTACTATCTCCCATAATTTTAAAGTATGACACGTCAACTTAATTCCATTATAATTTGCACACTCTTGTGCATCTCCTTTATTTCTTAAAAATTTGGACCAAAATACTTTTCCTCCACACCTCAGACATTTTTTTAGTTTTTAAAAAAATATTAAAGAGTTTAGTAAGCAAGAAACTCCCAAATCTCCTAAATATTCCACACTTCAATCGGGATATCATTAAATCCTATTGATTTTTCACCCTTGGTTTTCTTTAATGCCCCATCAATGTCTTTTTTACTATTGTGTTGGTAAAAATAAAACATATAATTATTATTAACGAGATTAAGGCCATTAAGGTCCATCATATTTTTAGAAACTTCATTGAAATTTTTTTCAAAATAGCTTGCTCAACTATGTTGAATATTTTTTTCTATGAAAAGTTTTTTTTTAATTTCATTTTAATACACTTTACTTTAGTAAAATCTTTACTTTTCTTTTCTCTTTGTTTGACTAGTTTATACATTTATTTTTTATCTTCTTTAGTATCTAATCTATTGTAAAGATCACTAAAAGTAGAATTTTTAGCATCACAAATTGTTCTCTTATATTCCTTACGGGCCACTTTGTAATTTTCTCATTTCTCTAAGCATTTACTTTTAAATCAATTTTTATAACACAACTTCTTTTATTTTATTTTTTATTGCACATCCCCCCCCCCCCCCCGAACTATTTTTAGTTATAGAAATTTTTATTGTTTAAACCAATTTTTATTAGCGGCATAAAAAAATTGACTCATACTAACCCAAAAAATTTGGATTTGGGTTGTTCTGATTAACTATGGGTTCTGGTTTTGGTCTAGAATACTCTTTTGTTCAACTTTTGTGATAGGTTTGAGTTGACCTAAAAGCCTAGGCTTGATTCTCAAAAACTGACTTGACTTAAACTTAACTAAAACTTATCTTGCATGGCTGTTATGAAATTTATTAAATGGGTTACTTGGGTCGAGTTTGTGTTTGGGTCGGACTTTTGACCTGTTTAATAAATGTGATCATTTCAAATCATCCTAGTTTGGATTGGGTCAAATTAGGATTAGGCCTCAATTTATCTCGTTAACCCGAATCGATATCCTAGTTTAAAGCAATCATTTTGTCTTATTATTTAACAATACTATCTCCACTTAATATATGTTATATGAAGATTCCCAGCAACTTTTATTTTTCCTTTTTGTACATTCTCATTTGAAGTGTTGAAAATAAGTGATATTTATTTGTTTTCACGATATTACCTGTAGTTCCTTAAACTCACTCTCAAAAGTACACAAAATTCGATTTTAGATGTAATATGTTTTTTGTGGTTTGTCATTAGCAAGTTCTTGATACTCTTTAATGAGGCTTTTGATTCATTCTTTACTGCCTAGTTGGCCACCGTTGTTCATTTTAATATATTGAAGTTGGTTGTGAAGCCACACTTTTAGTTGATATTGATTTTGTCTACATAGTTTTTATCGTAATCAAGCTCAAGTTATGTTTCATCAGTTACTAAAGCCTCCTAACCAACTTCTCTTTTTTTATGAACACTATTCAAGCAACACTTGTTTCTGAACTTTATAACCAACACTTCCAACTATTTTTATTTTGTTTAGGATGTGACAAGTTATTTAAGGGGAAATCCCTAATATTATTGGCATATAGTAAGATGCGGCCCACCAAAACTTCCTGAGCGAGTTAAATTTTGAAATTTCAATGACGAATTATAAAATAAGCGTTGTTGATGCTGGGTGTGGCTGTGTTGGCAGCTTTGTTTGCATGCGCAGTAATATATTTGCAGTACTTATTAGCATGGTTTTTTTTTTTTTTTAATTGAAATTTTCATTATAGGATTTTCTATGCAATGATTAGGGGTAAGGAGAATAGCTCAATCGAATATAGAAATAACCCAGCATGAAAATGTACCATGTAAGTTGAAGGGAGTTATAATATATATGTATATTGGGAGTTTCATTGCTATGATAAGGTGTTTAAAGGGGGTGGGTGCTATGACAATGAATGAGCACCTTAAGGGCTCGCATATGAGTGCTGCATCGTGTTTCTTAGTTACATAGGAGATCAATGCATATATGACCATTTACTACAACGTTATTTTGATGACAAAGTAGATGTTAGAATATATTATAGTAGTGGTCCTAGTGGCAAAGTTTTTTCATGTTCTTTCCTACAAGGTCTACTAATATTAAACAGAGTTGCAAGAGGACTTATGGGTTAATACATGATGAATGTAGAGGATGTGAGGGATGATAGTACAAGAGTAGCCCATCAAATATGTGCTGAAAATGCTAGAGGCTTGTAAGTATGCATCTATGTATATTGAAAGATTATTTACAAAACTGCCATTCCTTTTAATATAACGATCTCCTTTTATTTCAACATAATCTATTCTATAGATTTCTATGGCTAAAGCCTAATATTATCATTTATGTATGAGTTGAGAATTTTGATATTAAGAGGGATTAAAATATTATCAAGAAATTTATTGAGTAGATTATGAGAAATGAGAAACAAACTAGAGTGTTTATCATGTCTGATGATTGGTCTAATATCAAAAATGGAAGCTTGATCAATATTTTGATTAATAATCTTTGCTACATTTTTTTCTTAAAGTCCATGAAAGCATCATATTAGATAAAAAAATTGTGTACAATTTTAGACTATTGATAAATTTACTGGAAAAGGAATGACCACTACATAAGCCGCTATGGAGAAAGCTCAAATTTGCTTCATGAACCTTCATTCGCTTTGTGAGAGTGGCACTCATCACATAGTTGGAAGTCGGAGGATCCATACTACCTTCTAACCTTCACTCCTAGGGATCGTATGGCAGAAAGCGCTTATAAAAAACCCAACAAAAGGAAAGGGGCCTATTTATTTGCATGACCCTAATCCCCTAGCAGTCCTACCACCACGCCACAAAATGAGAGTTCCTGTGGAACCTAGGATTTTTGGCGTCACAACGGTGGAACGTGAAAAAATTTGACGACTGTGTTACATAGAGACCTATGCTATTGGTAACTCGGCCAAGATATGAACTAGGAGAGCATATAATGATTCAAGTCATCACAGATAGTGCTAATGCTCATAAGACGACTATAAGTATGGTTACGAAGAAGAGAAAATAGATGCCATATGTGGCACACTATGTTGACAAAAAAAATTGAATAGTTTCTTCAACACAAGAATGCCTTCGAGCAAAACAAATAAGATTAGCAAGTTATTCTATAATTATTCATGTGTTTTGGCTTAAATAATAAAATTTTATAAGAAACTTTTATGGCATGCTATTACTTGATTTGCTAATCTCTATTTTACTCTACAAAGCATATTGAAAGCAAGACAACCTTTGGAGGCTATGCTCACCTTTACATATTGGCTTTTCTATGCTTGGGGCCATGAAAACCTAAAGGGAAAGAAGATTTTTTTTTTTTTGATGAAAGATTATTGTTTGGTATTAATTATACAAAAACAACAACAATACCATTTGTCCAAGTTTTAAGGATGGTTGATGCAAATAAAAGTCAGCTATGAATTTATAATATCATATAGATGAGGCCAAGGAGTTGATATCACATAATTTAGTCCGAAGAAGTCAACTATAAGAAAATTTGAAAAATAATAATTGATAAACAAGAGCTTTAGTTTCATTTTCATTTACAAGCTATAGGATTTTACCTCAATCCTTAATTTCAATATGTTGAGAATAAGTTGACCAATCTTGAGATCAAATTTGCTTTATATCATCATATGTTTGGATTGATAGCTGATTCAATCGAGAGGGCTACAGTTACTCTGCAACTTATCTCATTTTAAAATAAGAAATGATTATTTGGACTATATCAAGTTGAAGATACACCTATAAAATATTTCCTAAATAATTTTTTAACATTTTTTGGTTGAATAAGAAACGATTCTCCTAAATTTAATCATGCATTTTTTTTTCAAATTGATTTGAATGGTGGATTCAATTTGTTGATGACACTCCAAAGTTTTAATGATTTGCAAATAAAATATTGGGTCTTAAGTGTTACTAGCTGAAGGATATGTCGTCACCGAGCAAAGCTATCGTAAGAGATATGACAACAATGAAGATCGGAAGAGAAGGGAACGTGACGCTCACCTATCCGTTACTCACGAAGAGTAACTACTCGGTGTGGGCGTTGAAGATGCGTGTGAACCTACAGGCTCAAGGAGTGTGGGACGCCGTGGAGCAAGACGAGGTCGAAGAGCGTAAGGATAGAATGACCCTCGCTGCCATCTATCAAGCGCTACCGGAGGACGTTCTTCTCATGGTGGTAGAGAAGAACTTGTTCATCATTTGCTTGTGAGCGAACTTAGAATAGATACAAACAAATTCATACCAAAAGGGGATTTTTTTTACTAGCTTCAGGATTAAGTTTTTTATTTTTCATCATGTTAAAAAAGTGTTCAAAAGATCTTCGCAAAAAAAAACTTCAATGGATGACAGAGACCCTTTAGTTTATAATGGCATGCTATTAGACGAAGATCGGTTTGTGGTTGATGATAGTGAAGTTACACAATTTTATTTGCAAATAAAAGATCTCAACATTGATTTTGCAACAACAATAGGTACTCACAAGCCGCTAAGAAATTAAAAACATATCTATAATAATTTGTATAATTGAAGTTGTAACCATTAATATAGTCACTGTTTTAAATCTTAATTAATATTTTTATTCATTATTATTGATTAGAAATGTTATGATTATAATTGAATATGAGGATTGGGAGAACATTGATATAATTGAGGATATGGCGGCAGAGAAAATTCATTATTTAGGTAATTTTAATGAAGATCTTCTGAGATAAGATTGATTGTGATTTTTGAGCTTAGAATTTTTAATTTTGGCGACCTATTATATTTTTACTTTGATGTAGACAACATGAGTGGGACTGTAAGAGTGAGATTTATTGTGTCGAACTTATTTGAATTAATATATTATTAGTTCTTATTTTGATGTTTATCAATTTTTTCTTATTTCATGATTTGATGCTAGAACGTTAATAGGTTTCTTCTTATTTCTTTTGATTGATTGGTTGATTGTTTTTTATTTTGTCACTTGAAAGTTCATAAGATGGGAGTTTATTATTGTGTAGGCAATGATCCAATTCAAGACTTGCCAACAACTTTCAAGACTCCTTCCAATTGAGTAGTTTTCATGCACAACTTCGTGTAATTTAGGGATTCTGATGCTTACATCTCAAAAGGCTCCGAAGCTTTGAAGTTTTATCTTGTGGACAAAAATGTCTCAATACTTGATTGCATAATTTTAAAACTTAGGCATAAGTATCTACAAAATTACTAAATTAAGTTGGACTTGTACGAAAATCTATGATTTAGTGGGCTAATTTAACTTGACCTATCCTCCATAACCCTAAAAATCTGTAGATAGAATTCTAAGGGGTTGTTTGGTTGCCTGTATTAGGAGTATATGTTTTTTGAAATGCATATCTTACATTTTTGATAGTTTAGTTGAATGAAAAATAAGTGCAATGCCAACCTTTTTCCAGAGATGATACCCAAGTGACTCGAGTATGCAACCTGCAATGTTCTTGCATGCGTCCCAGCTTAGGACCTTGCCATCCCTGACCTAGTGCTAGCTGTGACCTCATTGCCTAACACCACATGTTGTAGCCAGCCTTGAGTGCTAACGTACACATAAAATTTCAATAAAATTTTGTTGGAATGAAAAAGTAATAGACTTATGATTTACTTTGATCACTACGCTAGCAGTTAATCTCATCACAAATAGTGGATCCACCTCAGAGTAAATTTTCTTATTTTTCTGCTCAAAATATTGTTCTTTTGCATATGATTTACTAAAGCATTCATTTTCTCAAGTTAAAGGAATTTCTTAACTCGTTCAAATATAAATCAAAATAATCTCAAACATCATTTTTTATCTGAAAACAATTATCAATAAAAGCTTTGAGGTCTACCAAACCTAATTCAAACTTAGTTGTTTTAGAAATTACCAAAAGTAGGAATTTTTTACCTAGAAACAAGCCTCCTCCTCCCTCCCACATCATGCGTACTCTTTTAGCTCCTAGCTCTCATGTTTTAGTCTGTTCGTGGGATGAGGTACAAGGGAGTTGAAATGAGATATTTCATGTGTTAATTTGTGTAGTTATTCAGTTATAATTGATATCCTTTAAATTAATTTAATTGTTGGCGTCCATCAACCGGTGCATGTGAAAAGAGAGAGAACCAAATGGTTGCATTACTTTAGTGTAAAATAAATTTATTTTATGAATTGTAATATTAAGTTGAACTATAGCTAGATTACAAATGCTAATAGGCACACTATTATGCTATATATATATATATATATATATATATATATATATATATATATATATAGCATAGAAATTTTATTAAATACTTCTAATCATTTTCGTTAAATGTAAAAATTGATTAAATGTAGGTGACATTTAGTTCTGCTGAAAAAGTAACGCAAAATAAAATGAGTACATTGTATTTGAAATTCTCGAGTTATTTGGGTAGGTGATTTTTTTATTTTTTTTAATTTGAAGTATAATGAATCAACGCAATGTCGAGTACCAGGCGGTGGTATGCGTGTGTGGTGGCTGATGGCAATGGTGATACTTGGTAGTTGGCGGCGGTAATGTCTGGTGTATGGCTGCAGCGGCCAATTGTGGTTGGTGACAATGCTGGCAGTGCCGACATTGGTGTCGAACGCCAAGGAAGATGGTTGACAATAGTGGTAGACAATTGGCTGTTGGTCTGGGTGGTGGCAACAATGGTGGCTTACCTTCTCGATATCATCACCTGATCTAATCATCCTCATTAGGCCACATCTTCGACTGTATAATTCATTGTCTTCCTCATTCACATGATCGTTGTGCCATCATCTTGCCCTGAAGTTATGCATTTTATTTTCAGCTAACCATACACAAAAAGCGATATTCTGCGTTGAGTTTGCCAACGACCAAACAACCTTGAGAAATTTAAAGGCATCAAGATTCTGTTTAAATTACACCTAAATTCTAAATATTTGTAACAAAATAACCCCTAAATAAATTATTTTATGATTTCCAATATCATTCATGCGGTTGTAAAATTTTCTAGAGGAGTGAGGAAAATTTTGCTTACCCTTATAACATCGAAAAGCTGCCTAAGCATGTAAATTGTTCTCATATTGCATCATCCATACATTTTACTCCACTCTACCTGACTGCTGTCATTGTTTAGGAGTAACTTTCAAATTCTGCGTGTACGATGAAAGCGATCGGTTATCAGTCCATACCGAAGAAAAGACACTCTACACACAGGAAGATTTCCATGAATTTCTGACCCGTCGCTGTTGGACTAGCCTTAGAGAGATCAACTCCTTGAGAACTGCAGATACTTTGGATGATCTTCAACCTGGGGCTGTGTATCAAGGCCTGCCTGTTACAAGAGCAATCTGACCTGGGAAGCCATTATAAGCCTGATCTATAACAAGAAACTAAAAAATATTCTTCATTCGGGAGCTGAATTAATCATGTTTCATCTGGGATCTGCAAATGCTCCAATTACAGTCATGCTTCATATCATTCCGGTAACTCAAATCTGGATCTGCTTCTTGTATCCCTGCATGAGAAAATATCAGTTTAGTAAACTACTATTGTATATAATTTTTTTTTTCTGGATGATGTTTTTGGCCGTAAAATTATTATTATGTTTTACAGCAGCACTGTTGCGTAGCTTATTATGTGTGCATATGTCTATACAGAAGTACTGAGAGAAACTGTTCAAATAATTTTCAAGATTAAGCTATTAAGAAATTGTAAGCTCCCTGCTACTGCGTCACAGATAAATATTAGGAGTTTTGAAGAATCTGCTGATAAGCTGATTAAAAATAATCTAGTGATAAGCTAGGCGTGGTGGCTATTACAAATTTTTATTTTTTTTAAAAAAGCCAGACCATAGCCAGAAAAAACCAGACCATAGATAGATGCGGTGTGAATACGCTATCTTCAATATTTTAAAAATGCATAAGCTGCTAAAACACAGTTTACCTAAACAGTCCTGATACGTTTTCAAAACACCAACGCATCAAATAAGCTGCCCTAAACGGATCCTTAGTTTGCTAGTCCATTGTTTTTGCTGGCAAGGTTTGAGTGTGGCAGTTGCTGTTTGATTTACATTTATAACAAAATTTCAAGTGGTTGATTAGTGAACCAGAAATAAAATTTCCCTCTTATCAAATCACAAGTTCCTTCATTTTTTTATTATTTTTATTTATTTAATTTTGATAATTGGAAGGTTTTCAAATTCTTTTATATGAAAAAAGAGAGATGATTGTCTCTCCTTAAATTGAGGAATAGATCGCTTTACTTGTGATGTCATTTATGTCTACCATTAGTAGTGTAAACGAATCAAATAGGAATCACATGAGGGTCCTTAGAGGGGTCAAAATCTGGAGTCCACTTTATAATCTTCATTTCAGTCCCTGCAATGAAAACAGACTGCTTGGAAAATAGCTTAGCATAGTCCTCCACTGTTAAATTAATCAATAGATGTCTTCCATCCAACAGTCTCATGTTCCAAGCTCCAATGAAGTGGAATGAGTTAAAGAAATTCCTCACAAATTCCATTTTCGGATGTCCCAAGTCAAACTTACCAATAAGGGTAAACTTCATCTTCTCATTTAATGCATTTAATTCATTCTCAGAAAAAATAATGGCAGGAAAGTCATCTTTCTCCTCTAGAGGGTGAATAAAAGGACACGAACTTCTACTTGCCGCAACATCATGAAAAGCATGTGGAAATACCAAATGCTCAGTGTCTTTGAGAGTAGCCATGTCTTTTCCCACCACCCTAGCATAGGTAACTTTGGACCTAGTAGCGTTAGTCTCAATAGGACACGCCATGTAAACCGAGAGCAAGAGCAGCATTCACGAACTGAATTGAATGGTCGAAATGCAGCAGATTGAACGATCTGGCCAGCAGGCTGCGAGCAGCAGTCGAGCGACTCGACCAGAACCTGCAGGACGAAGATGCCGCGAGCAGCAGTCGAGCAGCTTGACACAAACCAGCAGGACGAGCGAGCTCTTCCATCCACCGGAGACGACGAAGACGCTCCGCAAGGTAGTGAAGATACGAATCGAGTCGACTGGCGAGTTCGAGACGATCGAGCCTGCAGGACGAAGATACCACGAGCAGCTTGAGCAGCTCGACACGTACCAACAAGCCGAAACGAAACGAGCTCTTCCACCGGAGACGACGAAGACGCTCCGCAAGATAGTCGACGACGAAGACGACCGTAGCAGACGCTAGGGTTCACCATGAGGCGAAACCCTAGCAGAGTGGAGAAGACGACAAAATTATATATATATATATATATATATATATGTATGTATATATATGTATGTATATATATATAAAAAAAAAATTGATAAGTAGTATTTCAAGCCGAACACAAACAAGCAAATATGTTTGTGTTCGGCTTGTTTATATATTGAGCATAAAAAAATTGCTCGTGTTTGGCTCGTTAACTTAGCGAAAAAATTGAACACGAGCTTAACGAGCCGCACACGAGTTGTTCGCGAACAATGAGCTGTTTTGACATGCCTTATATCTAACAACTAAACATTCATATTTGCATGAATATCACTCAAATTTTTAACATCAAATCAAAATTATCATTTTTAACTTCACCTCAAAAATGCTAGTCACCACATTCTTATAAGCGCTACACATTTTTGTGCATAGCTTTTTGATACCAGGTGTGATAAATATAAATATCAAATTTTAGGTGAAGGATATGGAAATACACAAGAATAGTGGTATGTATGTAAATTTCCAGTTTACTTTATGGTACGAAAATTATTTATTTTGCAAACCTTGCGGATTAAACTCAGAACGGCTGATCTGCTGGTTGGTTATGTAATACAACAGTGCTGTCTTTTTGCCTCGCCTGTATTAATTTATATCCTATTTCTCAGTAGGGTGGCCTCCTGGATGAGAAATATGTAGGTATGAGTACGCACACAGTTCTGCGTGCGTACTCCATCGAATAACCTACCAATAACTCCTGGGGTTATTGAGAGGTTATTGGGGGTGTTAACTCTAATAACCCCCAATAACCTACCAATACACCTACCATATCTTCCGAGGTCCCGCGCTCATGTTTGAGGGGTTATTGTGGATTTTTTATTGCATACGGTGCGTCCGGTGTCAGTGAGAGTTGTGGAAAAAAATTGGGCGAGCCCCACTCTAAAAACAAAAAAATAAAATAAAAGCATGTATGTCGCTCATCTCTATTGGACACCAGACCAGACACAAATTTGCATACGGTGTACGTATGCAATAAAAGCTCGTTATTGTGAAGTTTTTGGGGGTGTTAACCTCAACAACACCCACATAACCCCCCTAAAACTCTAAGAATAATCATAGTACCACTTAGAACTGCGTGCATACTTCGTACCTAAATATTTCTCCTCATAGACAGCTTCTAACTGAAAATTCTTCAAACAATGGCTGCCCCAATTGAGATCTCTATCCTTGTGAAATGCAAACGTAGTCATTATAATCTGCAACGCATTATACTAGAAGACTACTGATTACATAATAACTTCTCCATAGCATAGTCTTGAAAAATATCAAGTAATTTAGTACCTATGCCAAAGTGGCAAAATTAGGACTTCAATTAATATGCGGTGAAAGGCTTTATCATAGCCATGATATAGTTGAAATAAGAAAAGAAATAAGAACAATTTTCATATCATACATGGATATGCGAGCAGTCCCAGCTGCCCTTTATTTTCCCACTGTTTTGCCTCACTTTTATAAATTATAGGATGTCACTGAATATTCCCATGTTACATATCTGACGCCTAAACGTTAAATTTTACATATATGCCACTCTACCCTAAACCTAAGTAAAAAAATAATAAAAGAGGAAATTGACATATTAATAAAGATAAAAATTTCTGATATAATTAGGAAAACATCTTTTTTATTCATTCTCTAGTTTTTATAGATAATCACCCAATGAATATAATGACAAACACATTGAACACGCTAAAATTATTCTTAATAACTCTCGAATTTATCTCAAGTCATATATAGTAAGCAGTGACTTACATAGCCAAAAGCTGAAATCTTTTAAGAATTTTGCATGATATATTATGAGAATGATATAAAACTTACAAATATTGACAGAAGTATCAAAAAAGTTTCAATTGACACACAATTATTAAGAATAGAATGAGACTCCGGACCATTAGCACATTAAAACAAATAGATGGTCACAAGACTCCGAGCTATGAATCACAAATATTGTTAACGTTTATTCCACTTTGAGAAAGGATGTAACAAATTTTAAATCATTTAAGAAGAATTTTTCAAGTGTGAAAGGCAAACATAATAAAATATTCTTAATTCCAATTGAGTTTAAAGTAGTCGACACAAGAAAAATAATCATAAAGAGAAAAATAAAGTCTTTTGAGAGTAAATATTAATATGATTCTAAACATAAACAACCCTATAAGTAATAGGAATGTTATTAAGAAAATTATCCAAAAATTTACTAAAAATTTAAAGGTTCAAGTTATCGTTAAACAATAAAATCTCTAAGCAAAACATATCAAGGAAGATTGAAACAGATAAAAATAATGCCACCATGGGTATTTTAGTCATTTTGATGATTTTGAGGTATTTTGAGGAGTTTTGGCAAATTTTTATTGTAGTGTGGATTTGGGGTTGACTTTAGGTGGATGTAGGTGGATTAGGATTATGGTGAGTGGATGGAGTGTGAATGGTAGAGTGGATGTGTGGAGGAGTTGTAGGGTGTGAATGGCCAAGTCACCTAAGGTCATTTTAAGGCCTCATGATCCTATGGGAGCACATTTTTAGAGTCTTTGCATGTTTTTCTCGATCAACTCAACCAAATGTCAAGGTTTGAGACCACCAATGTAGAACTTCTCAAAAGAGCTAGGAAGTGGTTTGAGTTTCGAATTGAGGTGGGCTCCATCACTTGTCTTCTAGGATGGTCAACATAAAAGTCATATAGCTAGATCCTATATTCTAGGAAGGAAACTAGATCTTACCAAAATGAGGTCAACACTCTTGTATTTCCACTTTCCTGCAATTATATACTTTTATTCAGTTTACGATTTCTACATGTTATTTATGTTTTTGAAAAGAGGATGTTTTAGGAAAAATCAGTACGTTTTACAAACTTGAAATTATTTCACATAACTCAGTAAAAGATTAAATATTAATATGGGAACTCCTTTTAGGAATCTTATTTAATTCTACCTGCTTATCAATTTTTTTATTAAAAGATGATAAATATCATTTAGGAAAGAGTAACCTTAATCTTTCCATAATGAGATTTTAGAACATAACAACTTCTAACTACACCAATAGAAATCTCAGAATAATTTAAAAGGTATAATTAAGATATTAAGTAGCAAACAAAAAGATATTTGAAGTCTTTTTCAGGTTTTTTAACTATTGATGTTGTCTTAACTTTTAACCGAAAAATAAATGAAGGAATATCATAAAAAAAAAATTAGATTTATTGCTTAAGAAAACCAGGCCTTCAAAATATTTAAAAAGAGATAAGAAAAAAATGTTGTTTGACCAGATATAGTAATTCTTGGGAGAAAAAGAAAATGAAAAAAAAAAGAAGAGAATAAGTAGAAAATAAAGTGCAAAAAGTAAAAAACCCTGAGAAGAAGCTTAGGGACAACAAAAAATTTTAAAGAAAGAAATTTGGAAGGTTTCTAGTAGAACTGAAGCTATGAGAACATTTCATAATTCTTTAATAATACTTATCATGTTATCTTCAAAAAACCTTAAGTAGGATTTGGTTGGCTAGTTCCACTGAAATTACATCAAAAGAATGGAGGTTACTAAAAATATTTTAAATATCACCAATTAAAGAATCTTTGGGATTTCCTGAGGCAGAACGAAGAGAATTAAGAAAAAAATCAAGTTATTAAACAATACAAATAATTGACCCTGAAATGATACTTAAACACTTTTATGTGCCCTTAATAAATAAGTTGAATAATTTTGAAACCTTCAGGAGCATTGATTAATTCTCATAGAGCCCCACTGAGCTATCTTGAGCGCAAGTAATTAAGAAATTTTGGGGGTATTGATATGAGTCAATTTTACATGATTTCACCTACTTTTTATCCTACATTTTACCTATTATTTTTACATATTTATCATGGAATATACTTGCGGAAGGTTGCTATTAATGTTGTGTAGGTTACAAGAGCTGAATACACATATTTAGAGATGAGATTTAGAGATGAGAAAAATCAAGGAAAAATGGCCAAAAGCAACGTGACCACACTTGGAAGAGTTGTGACCATGCTTGAAAGAGACGTGACCACATCACCATATAATCACCGGTAGTGACCATGCTACAAACGGGCGTGACTACTCCAACAACTTAGAGGCCCAACATGACCTTGTCAAGATCAAGCATGATCACGTTGTCCAATCGAGATATCTAGTGTTACCACGACACAATTCGACGTGACCAGACTGTAATTCAGCGTGACCACGCCGACAGAATGGGAACCTATTTTGGCAAGAATATTTCTTGCTAAATTTATGAATTTTGCTATATTAATGAACTTTTAGGACATTTTAAGAGGAGAGATCCGGAGACAGCTGGAGAGCAGAAAGAGGTTTTGAAGAGCATCTTCCTTAGGTTTTCTCTTCCTCTCTTTAGATTGAGTTCCTAAGAGTTTTCCTTACCTATTTCCTTGTATTTTTTAGCATGTATTGAGAGGTTATTGTACAGGAGGGAATTACTATTATAAAACAATGAACAAATTATTTTGTAAGCCTTTCTGCTTTACTTGCAACAATAATTTTGATGAAATGTTTTTCTGGTGTTCTTTCTATCACACATAGCTAAATTTTCTTTCGCGTCTCAAGAAAATAATAGAGGAAAAAGAAATCATCTGAGAAAACCTTCTTTCCATGCATCATTTGCTTGAGGAATGAGAGCTTAAGTTGTTGTATTAAACATAAAATTTAATTTATTCCTGATCTGACCAATTAGAATTTTAACATATTTCGTGATCTTTAAATCCTACAGGTTGCAAAGAGGAATGAAATGGTTAACCAAAAAATTCGTGTAAGAATATGCATATTCTATTTGAGTTTTACAACTTAGAAAGAGGATTGAAACAAATCTATGAGATGCTATAGGGATTAAGAAAGCCTCAAGTTCTTGGATTCTAACTTTCATTTGACCTAGACATAGGCATAAGAAGGATTTTCTTTCCCTATTGACAACTATCACGTAGAGGAAAGTCTGAGAAAACCATAAACCACCACAATACCTAAATCATGGGGGCACGAGCGTCATATCCCTTGAAGAACTTTGAGATTTCTCTACTGTTATTTCTGTATTTCCAAACCTCATCATTTTTTTTTGAGTAGGATATTAGAAAATCATCTCTTGTTTGTGATCACGCTAAACTAGTTTAGACGTTTAGTAAACTAGAGATTCACCCATCAAGATAGTTATTAGACATTTCCTCATGAGATCAATACACAATACTCTTTAACTGCATTATTACTTCATGCATATGCTTGCGTGATTCGGCAGACTTGCTTCACCGCAACTTTTTGTGTATCTGTCTTAAGAAAAGCATACACCATCAATTGGAGAGAGAAAAAATGTTTAAAAGATTTCAAAATCAATAATAAACGAGATCAAATCATTAATTGGAGATATGTCACTCATAAATTAACTTCCATATTATTGTTATAGAATTGATTCCTTGTTTTAGACAATTTATATAATTGAAAAGATACAGTCATTAAAAACTCTAGCTTTCTATATTATTATTATTATTATTTGTTTGATAAATTTCTCATTTAAAAATATTTTATTTAATGGAATATAAGGAAAACAAAATTGTCTCTTACTTTCGGCGAGCCGACCAATAATCAAGTTTTAACATTTAGCATCATAGCAAGTTTAATAATACCTCTATCGTGTTTTTGATACGATTGAAATTGTCAAAATCATTATTTAAGTTTCCATTTGCGACTTTGTATAAATTGCAAATATCTAAAATTTTTGGCAATATATATATCAACAACATTAATTTTTGGTTTTTGATGTTTATGTGTTGGCCCTTTGATCTTGAATTTATAGTGATTGTTGATTTTTATATTTTTATTTCTATAAAGTGCAACAATGAAAAGCTCAATTAATTGCACTATAGAAATATGAATTTTGTACAATTCCTTTTGAGATTTGAGAATTGTCATTTTATTCAATATTTGCACTTTGATCCTCCATAAAATTAATTGTAACATAGAAATCCATTTATATATTCAAATTTCTATTACTAATTCACATTGATAGCTATCATATTTAAACATAAGAGTGTCATTATTTTTTTATTTAGACTAAAATGACATTTTTTGTTAACTCCAAAAGAACTTAGGAATAAATTCTATTCAAATAGTGAATGTTGGCGCAATAAATTTAATAAATACTAGAGCATAAAATTTAATGTCTAAGAAATGTAATGATTTTTCCCGCATAATTTTTTGTTATATTTATTTTAATTAATTAGAATAAAATATCAAATTATATTCTCTAATTTACCCACAGGTATTAAAAAGAGAACAAAATTTGATAGTTTTATTATAGAGAATTAATGAATTCAATTGAATTGGAACTTTGGCTCACATACACATTGTCATTAAATTCAATTTTATGTAATACATGATTTACATTGGTAACTCATGATCTATGTTTGTTAGCATCATATATTTTTTATAATAAGTATGTTTTTTATTTATTGAACTTTGTCGTTATACAAGTAGTAAAGATTTCTAATGTTAAGCGTGAAATTCTAATCTTTAAAACATGAAAAGAGAGAAGTCTCCTTTCTTTTAGGTCGTATGGACGTTGATTATGCTATTAGGAAAAATGGACCATCTATAGTTATTGAAACCATCAGTATTGATGGTATCACACTTTATGAATATTAGGTACGGTCTAATCACCTCAGTTTGAGTTTCATAAAAGTGAAGATATATGTTGGTATACATGTTTTAGTTGACCAGCATAACAATATTAAAAAGCTACTAAAGACAATTAATGAACAATTCAGCACTTCAGATAAAGCTCTTGCTAGTATCCTAATAATGGAGTTCTTGTCCCTGAAATTAAGTGGAATAAAAGTTGTGCGAGAGCACATTATGTAATTGTTGGACATAGAAGCTCATTTGAACTCTTGAGATTGATATGCCAGTCTTGTTTGGTGCTTTATATTTTGAACACCCCTCCATAATAATATGATCATTTTATGATATCTTATAACACATATATAGAGAAATGGTCAATTAATAAACTTATGACCATGTGTGTTCAAGAGAGAAAGGTTGGCTATGAAAATAGGTGAGTGCAATATTCGCTGCACAAAAAAGATACTATAATTGAAGCCAAATTAAGAAGAAAGGAAGACGGTAAAATACCACCCCAAGCTAAAATCAAAAAGAAAATTTAAGTGTTTCTTCTATAAAAAACAAGGGACGCATGAAAAAAGATTGCAACAAATTCAGAATTAGCTTGACCAAAAAGATAAAACGATAACACTTGTCTATTATGGAACTAATAAGACTAGTATTTTTTATAACACATTGTGGATTGATTCTAATCATACAAGTTACATCTGTAATACTTTACATGATACGTAAAATCTAACGAAACTAACACATCTATTTAGAGAACTAGATGCCCTCGCGTCGAAGCTAATGGAACATGTTATCTTGTACTTAATAGTGGTTTCACTTTCGAATTAAAAAACACTTCTTATGTACCGGACTTTTCTATAAATTTAATTTCAATTTTAAGACAACATTTTGTCAATCCTTTAGAACTTCGTAAAAACTTATGTTTTAATTATACTACAACTCTGGGTGTGTTGGGAATGATATATCATCTAATGATCTTTTCTATATTAATTTGTAAAAAGTTTGTACTACTGACATAATGCTTACGTGTACAGATATTTTTAATAAGATATCACTAAGTTGGATCTAGAATAAAATATAGAGTTTATTCATTAAAAATATACATTTGTGTACAAGTAATATAATGATTATGATACATAAAAGATAATACTACATTATTCATAAACTTAATTCTTAATATGAGAGAATTTTAACCAATTAGGATAATATGAGATTGAACTGAATTTCATTCATTCAAAACTTCAGCTTTATCCAACCTTACTATTTGTTGGATGATATTCTCATTTAAGGAGTTTTTATTGAATCGAATCTAACACAAACAAAATCATCTTATTTTCGGTGAGTCAATGAATAATCGAATTTAAAAACGTAAGCTTCAAACCCTTACATTTAGCATCATTTGTTGCCAACAAAAATAAAGAAAAAGTGAAGATAGATCAAAATTGGCTAGAAGAAATCCAGTCTCAAAAATCGTTTTCCATCTCAGTGCAGCTTCTACAGCTTTCATCATCAATCTCAGCCAACAATTTAAAACATCTTAATTAGTTTATTAGGCTTACTATTCACGGAGAAACAATAAATATGCCGTAAATGATATGGAGAACCATTGCAAAGTACTACACATGCTTAAAACCCTAGCTTTCTAACTACACTAATCTCAAAATTCCACAATGGTTGAGCAAGTCATATAAAGCTGCAGTACAAATACATGGCCCCTAACATGTGAGCAAAAAGACTAATAAGTTTATTGAAGTTTTTAATGCGAATTTTCACCATTAAATAAACAATAATCTCACAGCCCTTCCTCAAAACCTTCACTTACTATCAGTGAAATCAGCATCAATCACGTCACCACCGTCAGGTCCCTTGGTCGCTCCGCCGGTCGAACCAGCATCAGCTCCAGGTGCAGGGCCAGTGCCGGCTGCACCAGGCTGGTTGTAGAGGGACTGACCAAGCTGCATCACCTCCTGATTCAAAGCAGTCATTGCATCCTTGATGCTCTGAGTTGATCCACCAGAGATGGCATCCTTGAGCCCCTTGAGTTTGGCCTCAACCTTCTCTTTAACAGCAGCAGGAACCTTCTCCCCCAGCTCCTTCAACTGCTTCTCAGTTTGATAGACTACAGAGTCTGCTTGGTTCTTGGTGTCTATGGCATCTCTCTTCTCCTTGTCTTCCTTTGCAAACTTCTCTGCCTCTTTTACCATCCTATCCACCTACATGACATCGGATGTGATGAAAATAACTAACAATAAAAATAAAAAACAGGTTAGCACAAGACCATTAGTGGACCAACTTTCAAAGCTAAAATCCAATCTTAATATTTCTGCACTCAAATAAAGTTTTACTTATATCCAATGAAAATCCTAAACTACTATGAATCCTGTGCGGTCTTCACCATCATCACCTCCATTCTCTTAATTATAGTTGTCTACAAATTCCATTTTATTCTTACCCCAAACTACTGCACTCAACTGACATAAATTAAGCCATCAATAAAAAAAACCTTTCTTATAGTTGCCTACAAATTCCATTTTATTCTTACCACAAAGTACTGCAATCAATTGACCTAAATTAAGCCATCAATAAAACAAACCTTAATTTATATCTCAGTCATTAGCAAAAGGATATTTTTTAGGTTTCGGGGCTGCAATCCAACCAGGCAAAGGACTTCGATTGAAAACGGGTAAACACTAAACCGAAATAAGTTCTAAACTAAGCTACATAATACTATATGGAGTGAGGCTACAGTTCAGGATCAATCTGGTCCTAACACAACGTATTGACAAGACAACGCAAATCATAAATCTAAATTATCATTAAATTCATTATTAGCTAAACAAGATCAGAACCAACACTTAGAAAAATGACAAGGATCTACAGAAACACACCTCATCACTGGGCAGCGTGCTTGCCCCTGTAATGGTGATGTCTTGCTTCTTTCCAGTACCCTTGTCCACTGCAGTAACAGAGAGAATGCCATTGGCGTCAATATCAAACTTGACTTCAATCTGTGGTACCCCACGTGGTGCTGGTGGAATTCCATCAAGCCGGAAACTTCCAACTGATTTGTTGTCCCTCACAAATTCTCTTTCACCCTGCAGAACATTGATCTCGACACTAGTCTGACCATCTGCTGCGGTTGAGAAAACCTCTGATTTAGAGGTTGGCAGTGTGGTGTTTCTTGGAATAATCTTTGTCATCACGCCACCCAATGTCTCCAAACCAAGAGATAAAGGCGTCACATCCAGAAGAACAATGTCACTGACATCTCCGGACAATACTCCAGCCTGAAGATAGAAGAACGCATAAAATTCCATATCAAAAGATAATAAAAAAAGTACTGCACACCTAAGAAAATTAAGAGAACTAGAATAAAACCATAAATTTATCAACATTCAGAAATATGGAATTCAAAATATTCTTTTTTTTTCAATTGTTTTTATACAATGTTAATAAAAATAATTTAAATATACTCATTCCACTTAGAAAAAAGCTTGTTAGAATACACATTTAAATAATCAGAAGTTGATCTAAACAATAAAATCCACCAGGGAGGCATGAAAACGGCTATACTCTTTCTAGGGTACACAACTGAGTTGCCGTGCTATTAGTGAACTGCATGATTAAAATAGGCATAACCCACCATATGTTGATGCGGTGCTCAACATTAGTTTTCTCTGCGCTCATGAACACACGGAGCATGTTTGGGCCAATTGGAAGCTTTCAAGGCTTATTTCTCACATCAAAATTGCTTTTATTAATCACAGTGGAAATTAGAGAAAGGCTTATTTTTCACAAATCAAAATTGCTTTTATAAATTACAGTGGAAGTTGAAAAAAATATATATATATTCACACCAAGCCGAAGAGTCTTCACGTAACAATAATTTTTTTAAGCCAAAGGCATTAACCAGGGATGTTACAGGCCGATGTATAGAACCTATCTCCAAAAAAAATACTTTTGTTAAATAGATATATCTTCAGAAAATTTTATTTCGGCTTATTGTTCAATCAATGGATATCCCACCGACAAACCAAACCATAATCTGCACCATGTGAATCTATAATTTCATAAACATTCAAGATGCTGTTGATGATGCAGGAAAAATGCAAGTGTATTGTCCAAATGGAAACACGACAAATAATTTCAAAGAATTATTTTTGAAAAGCATATATAGATCAGGGAAATTATATAAGACATCAAATGTCGCCCATTTTCTCATTAAATTTAATCATTGATCAAATATTCATAAAAAGGGATCAAAATATAATGACTTCTCACCCATGCAAATGTAAAAACTTAAATTATAGATAACTTTATTAAGAAATATTATAGATATATAAATTTATACAAGTAACATTAATTAGGTTTAGAAAATATTTTAGAGATTCAATATGCTAGGCTTGAATAAGTTTAGAAATCAACTTGAAATTGATTATGTTTCTATTCAAAACAAAATCCATATATATAAAGATATGATTAATATTCATAATGAAAAAGCTCAATTCACAAAAAACATAAAATAATCATAACATTATTATATACTAAATCTATATTCAAATATCTAAGGTAATGAGTGGTGATATCTAACAGAGCTTGATGTTTTCCGCATGGTTACCATAGCCACTTCCTTTGAACAAAGAACATACAATAACTTTCCCAGTAACTTTCTCCATTAACATCATTTAATAGTGCTTACCCATCATTTGCTTATGCCCTTGTCCTTTCAAGAAGTTGCTAGTCTCATTATAAAATCAAGAAAAATGTTGAGTTTCGTTTTGTCCTTTTGTTGTCACCTATAGGGCTAATAGGAGGCGAGGCTTTCACAATTATTTATTTACCAGTAGAGGTGAAGCTTTCTGATCATTACATCCATTGACTTTCTTGTTAAATATGGTAAAATTTTCTCACACTTATTTTAAAATATTTTAGTAATTAAAACAAATTTCTAGTATTCTTTATTTATTCCGTTGATTTTTGTATCCAAGATGTCACGTCTTTAAAGTGATAAGCTTTAAATTTTTAGAGTTATTTTCATTTATTTTGATCCTACCAGGGTATTATCTTTAAATATTTTGTATAACAAGTGATCAGCATTTTCCTAAGACAATGTAACCCACTATATAATAGTTCTCCCTGAAAAACTCTCCAACATTATTTAATAGTGCTTATCTGTCATCAGTTAATGCCTTCTATACATCTTAAAATAATACTTTTCAGTAGCTTGCAAAGTTGAAAGTCTTTTCTTCTAGCTCCAATATTATTTAATAGTGCTTCACCGAAACTTTTAAACTAAATCGAGAAGTATAATGATTGGGTTCACTTTGACTTGGAAGGAGCTCAAGGTCAATCAAATATTTCACTTCCAATTCTATCATCTTTACCTTAATAGTAAGATTTTAATTTTCCTTCACAGAAATAGCAATTCATTGACTTTCAATATATAATCTCACATTTATTTTAATTTCTTTTTCATAATTATCTATCTCTAAACTTATTCCACACCCACTAAAGGTATTATTGTTCTGCTGCCTCAAAAAAATAAGAAAAAAAAAGAAAAAAAAAAGAAGAAATTTACTATCAATTAGTTTTTTCTAATATTATAAAAAGCTATTAAGTCTATTTTGCCTGTCCCAACCCCAACTGTCATTTTCAAAGACAAATCTTCTTTAAATATTTTTTTCAATCATTACATATTATTGTACTTTCAAAGAGTCTATTTCAATTTTCATAAAATATGGTTCAACAGAGCAAGATCTGACATCAACAAATTTTGTTTTCAATCTCCATGTTTTTCCATAGATTAACCAACTAGCAAGCTTAATAAGCTGTAGGATTTTTTCACATTAAATTTTCACTAATTGTGATCTTCACGCAGTGAGATTTTTTATTTTCGACCATTTGAACTTGCTAACCTCAATAAATTATTTTAGAAAAATGTCCCAAATCTTGCAAAAAATTCATGTCCTCAAGCAGTTTTGTTGTTCTTTCGAAGATGACTCAGATAAGTTAAGAATTAAAATGTAGACAAGTAAATACGACATTTTATTTTGTAGGAAAAAAAAAAGAAAAAAACACAAATAGTTAACTTATTTCAAGAATCATATGAGCAAATCAATTTATTATTTGAAAATGCTCCATCGGATTACCCAACCTCTCTTCTAGCAAGTTTTATACTAATATTAAAATCAGTGTTGTCCTACATTTTTTTTTCTGTAGTAACTTAAAATGGTACAAGGAAAGTTCACAAAGAGATTATTTGCACTTGAATTATTACATAAATAATATTCCACTCTAACAACCCACGACAATCTCCAATTTATTTTTATTTACGTCAATGCAATAATATATAAATTGTTGAATATGTGATAGCCTAGTGCTTCAACTCACTATAATTCCATCTCGTCTCTTAGATCTTTACTTGGCACAATTACTGACTCATTAATTGATGAAATAATGGATCAATTTATCTTTTCTTTTTCTTTTACTTTTTTTTTTCTAATTTCGTAGAAATTTCACTTTCCATTACTATGTACGATAAAGATAGTTATCACTTGCATTTGTCATCAATAATGAAAATGCAATAATTTGACGGAAGCATTTGTCATCGATAATGAAAAGGCAATAATTTGACGGAAGCATTATTATCTTGAAGTCAGCAGAAGTTCAATGAGGTCATCATAACCATTTTCAAGCAATATGCTACGCCCAATTAATGATTTCAAACTCATGACCCTAACCAATATTATACATGTTAAAACCTATGCACAGATGCACTGTGCACAATTTGTGACAATGCCACCTCACTTGCAACAGTACTCACTGAATTCATAGCATATTATGGAATGTCATTACCGATAGCATAAATAATTGGGAGTGATGCATTTAATTTGACAAACTATCTTGGATACCTGCCCTCACCATTCACTAGCCTTAACTTCTGATAACCAATAAAACTAAATATTAATATTATTAATAATTATAAACTTATTCATACTGTGTCCTTTCAAAGTTGAGATAATGAAAGTATATAATATGTTTTTCCAAGTTATAGGATAGAATATTCCAGTCATGCAGGATAGAAGCAGCTTAAATGAAAAAAACATCAAACTGGTTAATTACTCATTCTTGTGCAGAACAGAGGTTGCCATTCAAGTTCAATTCCCACCCCAGCTTTAGATGCATGTGTACGCAAAGTGCTAGTTAGAAAAAAATAAAAAATAAAAAAGTTCACAATTGAAATTAAATTTAACAAATGCTAACCTGAACTGCAGCACCAAGAGCAACGACCTCATCAGGATTAACTGTTACATTTGGTTCCTTTCCGGTTATCTTTCTCACTAGTTCCTGCACAGCGGGAATGCGAGTAGATCCACCCACAAGGATAATCTCATCCAAATCCGAGACTGATAGTTTTGCATCCCTCAAGGAATTATCTACAGGAGTTCTAAGCCTAGAAAAGAAACCAAAAAAAATATAAAATATTGTTTACGAAGAGCTTAACAGTAGCTATACATTAAAAAAATAGTTTACTAACAAGAGAACCTCAAAAGATAAAAATTTTTACGAATATCAGGCTAAAGATTGAAATGATGGTACTTTTGAGTATAGTTCTAGTAAAAACCATGTAGAGAAAAGAAGGACAACATTTCATTATCGATTAGATGAAAACCTGTCGAGAAGGTCCGAGCATAGCTCCTCAAATTTTGCCCTTGTGATAGTTGTCTCTATGTGTTTGGGGCCATCAGCAGTAGCAGTAATGAACGGCAAGCTGTGAATGTAAAGATATATTTAAATAATAATAATAATAATAATAATATAATGTTAATGATAAAAATAACAAGATATCAAAGCATTATCCCCTTCATTTTGACATTCTACTAGAATAAATGGTTTAAAAAACTTATCATTCAAACTGAAGAGAATGAAAATTACTAAGAAAGACCCAGCTACACAACAACACGAGGAAAAGCATGATGACAATGATAACGATGTAACATTCTAATAGCAGAAAATTCAAGAAAAGAATGCACGAGGGTAGAAACTTCTGACCTGATATTTGTCTGAGTCAAAGTTGATAACTCCATCTTAGCTTTCTCAGCTGTCTCAGTTAGTCTCTGGAGTGCTTGTTTATCCTTTAGAAGGTCAATTCCTTCATCCCTCTTAAAGTTCGAAGCCAGCCAGTCAACAATCCTCTGCCCAAAGTAATAACAGTTTCAATAATTTCAACACCATCATTTCATTAACTAAAACTTGTTAATGGTATTAAAATAGCCCAAATCATTTGGTCAATTCGCATAATAAACATCTATTAAGATAATCCAAAACGCAAAGAGCAATTTACAATAAAAAAAATGAGGTATGAGGTGCTACATTGATAAGTATCAAGATAAACGTTAGTAATAAATAGATCATAAATGCACTGCTATGATGTCATAAGTGAATGTTGTTTACCACCAAAAAGAATTAGAATTGTAATGTACCGAAATGGTCAAAAGATCACAATAAATGAGCTAGTTGTGGTCTGCCATTAGTAACACAACTAAATGGAAGTGAAGTTCATAAACAGCTCAGCCCCATGCAATGTTAAACTACAACAATAAAACATCTTCTGAACACAATATCACTAACCTTGTCAAAGTCATCACCACCAAGATGAGTATCACCAGATGTAGACAGCACCTCAAAAACGCCATCTCCAACCTCAAGAACTGCAAAAATCATCCTTAATTCATTAGAAGAAAGATGAGAATATGAGTTTTAAAGCATGCGGAAAAGAAAGAAATTAAAATTAGTGACATGTCAATGGCTGCAGGCCAGTCAAAATATTCAGTATATCACAATTAACCACAATCTCAGGACAAGCTGACGCGGAATAGCATTTGGGCTTCCTTTAGTTTGGAACTATATGCCATTGTTTTGGGAAGGATCTTGATCTTATTCTCTTAAAATTATTTTAATTTGATGTTGGCAACTCTCGTGAATGTGGATTCTCAGGCTTTGTGCTTTGTGTTGCAATGTTGTTTGTTTCGAAAAGTGGGATTATCGTGTGGATTCCTATGAAATATTGACACTTAAAAATGCCTTTGCATTCATGTCCACCATGAATAGTTGACATACCCAAACGAGTGTCTAACACAATGAAAATCATGTATGATATTTTTTACCAAAAGCAGAATTGAACACAATCAGTAGACACCTTCAACATACATAGAAAATACATTGATGAAATGTAAATTTATGTCCGAGCCATCTCAGGGAACATTTTTTTATCAATAACAGTAAAAATTTTAATAAAGAAGATTATTAATAGAGTTGATAAGCATGATGCTGTGTGTCTCAATGATTATTAAAATCATATTTTCGGGCCACTTTGAATGCTATGAACTCTTCTTTTTTTTTATTTTGGCAATTTTCTTAAGACAATATAATGCTCATATTGACAAATTATCTTGAGTGATTAATACTAATTTTGATGCCTTGTAGACAATTAAGCAAACTACAATAAAATATTCAAATATAGGTGTAATTAAACCAATATTAATTTCTTTTTCTTATAATAAAATTGAAGATCATACGTGTTTTGATTCCACATTTTATATTAATAATTGCATGCCTTAATTTTTAAGATTGTCACACCTGATAGTAGTGTAACGCTCTTGTTTAGTGTTAGCATCTATGCTTCATAGATGGACTAACTTGGGCATGGGCATTCTCTAGATTCAGACAATAGAAACTTCGTCTTATCTTTCATTTTGAAATTGCGAATTTGAAGGCAATGTTTGTTTGCATATTTCAAGTTTCCAGGTTGTGATATTACTGTATGATCTGTTTGGAGACTTATAGATATTGTGAGTTGTTTATTAA
The DNA here is from genome assembly GCA_022702705.1 of Papilionanthe hookeriana x Papilionanthe teres. NCBI lineage: Eukaryota > Viridiplantae > Streptophyta > Magnoliopsida > Asparagales > Orchidaceae > Papilionanthe > Papilionanthe hookeriana x Papilionanthe teres. Next base: position 19,147,782 of record CM040434.1, on the reverse strand, counting down.
ACTTTTAACAATCCAATATTATTCAAATTCTCAACATATATAATACAAGATTCATTCCTTACAGGTTTTGACAGTTCTGACTGTGGATGGGAAATTTAAGGGAAATTCAAATAAAAAATGAGGTTACTTTCAATTTAATAGTATTGATTTTATATCAACCATAAAAATTCTTTCTTCAGTTCCAATTTTTCTAGCGTAAATTTGAGTTGTGATTCATTTGAGTGTAGCACAAACAAAAGTACTTAAATTTTAGGAAAAATATCTCAATATTGATATGAGGCTCAGCATTATTTTCATATTTTTGTTCCTTGTTCTATTTCATCTACATAACCTTAAGTTGAATTTTTTAGTGCTGTTTAATTTGATAGAAGTTTGAAAAGCCAAAAATCCAATTTGTAGAAATAAAATTCAACTGGTTATTAAAATTAAGTGTTTCTAATTCCTCGTTTAAGCATCATACTAATTTTATCAAACCCTAACATGGAATCACCCTGCACCACCTGTGACACATTCAAGAATAAGCAATATGAAATAAATAGCAATTTCTTTGAATGATGAACTTGCATCATTTCCAAGGGTAACACAACCTCATTTCCTAATTACCTTTCATGATCTTTCTACTAATATAGTATATGCTTCACAAATTTAATGATCAATACAAATTAACAAACAAACTAGTGTTCCTTTGAAAAGAATCAAAGATGCATTTTAATTACACACAATAAAAGTTAGCTAAATATTTATTCGAACCAATTTAATGTACACTGCTATCAAAATGAAAAGCAAAAAAATGATGTGAAACATCATATCAGCTTTCATACTTAAAAATGTGCAGATAATAATACAAAAGAATACTTGGATTCATGTCAAAACCTTTCAGAGCACTATTGATAAAATTTGAACCGTGGCAACTTTTCGCCAAAGCCCATATAAACCACAGAATAGTGTTGTGATATTGCTAGTTTTATTTCAAATCCAACTAAATATGGCACTCAGTTTGATCTACGTCTGAGGTTCAAGATCCATTAAAAGCATTGAATTGGGGTGTCTCAGAATTGGTTCCATAAAAGGAAAACAATAGCAAAACCCTACCAAAAATTAGACATCTTTCAAGTACCTGAAACATCAAAGGTACCACCTCCCAAGTCAAATACCAAAATTGTTTCATTGTTCTTCTTCTGAAAACCATATGCCAAAGATGCAGCTGTTGGCTCGTTGATGATACGGAGGACTTCTAAACCAGCAATACGACCAGCATCCTTTGTCGCTGTTCTTTGGGAATCATTGAAGTAAGCAGGAACAGTGACAACAGCTTTTGTGACCTTGTCATTTAGAAACTTTGATGCATCATCAACTAACTTTCTCAAAACCTGATACAAAAAGAGAATAAAGTTTAAAATACAAGAAACATAAATTAATCACAAGATAATGCATGACATATAAATTAATAGCAAATTTGATAATTTTGATTGTAATCCGAACTAGGCAGTTACAGATGCATATACTCAAATAAAATGCCTCGGCATCAAATAGAAAGCAAGGAAGTCAAGACCGAACAGTTCATTCCAATCATTCTCCCATTCATGGTTGTATCAGTCCAGTCACAAAAAAAAAAACAAAAATGGTAGAATGAAATTACTTCGCAAAAAAACAAAATAACAGTTCCAAAAAAATGATGCTCTGTTTCACATTTTATGAAACCCTAAGCTCATCTCATGAAACTAAAGCTACCAACTGGTGTGTACCATATAAAACTTTGTTATTTATTATTGCTTTTCTAAAAAATTTATGATGATAAAGATAATTTAGCACATCAGCATTATACAAAACATTGCTCATACAAGAGTAAATTAAAAGCAAGGCAATTATTTACATGTAAAACCTAGAACGGAGCAGAGACAAAGATTTGCTCAGTTGAAGCAATTCTACAAATGTGAATCAAAATTTACAAAGAGCACTCATCCTCATAGCTAAATAAAACATTAATAGAATATAATAAACTTAAACTCCAATGTCTCATGTGTTCATAAGAATACGAGAGTTTAGGTTTTAGAGTTCCTATTGAGTGATGAGTGTAAAATGATAGTAATGGCGCACATATAAAACTGGGCTCTGAGGGTGCTCAACTTAGTCATTCCCTAATACATGAACAATGGAAAACGAAGTAGATGAGCATTGAAATTTAGTGATTAACATACATCAATCATCAATTGTTAGCAGGTGCCAAACGATGGTTGACAAGATAACTTGGACTTTGTTTTAATAAGAGGGAAGATCATATGACCTGAAAGACATGCATCCAATGTTCGTGGCTGACGAATGCCAATGATCAAACAATAGTAAACGACGATTGATAGGGAAGGTCCAAAGTTAAGCAATGGTAGGAATTCTGCTTAGCTTTTCTACTAATAAGAGAAGACGGATGACAAGCATCATATGTTTGTGCCTAACAAGCATCATTCATTAACTGTTGGAGAGTGAGGTGATGGCTAATGGGAAATAGCAAAAGCTAGGCAATGTTGACGATCAGTTTAAGTAGGTTTCATGATAAGAAATGAGATATAAGAAAAATACAAATATCAACCATTATAAGCTAACAAAAATCAATTATTAGAGTAACAAGCGATAATCAATGGAAAACATACATTTGAAAATCAAATCCTTTATTATAGAAAAGGAAAGAGGTAAAATGGGGCCATAATGAGAAAGGAAAAACCATCTTTTTAGAATGATATAGGAATCACAAACCTTAACATTCTACCACGATTACACTTTTTGCAACATAATTTTCAGCCTCAGCAAAACATTAGCTCAGGGAACAACAGCGTGAGCTTCCCACGCTCATGAAAAGGAATGGTATAAAAGAAAGAGAAATGAATTCTCCCAAATCAGCAAGTTCTACAAATTTTTTTATATTTATTTGTGCTCTCAAGAACAGAAGTAGTTGACCTCAAAAAAGTTGGAGAATGACCACCTTCAGACCGCTAGAGCTCAAATATGTAACTTTAACAAATTATCCTGACACCCATAAGCCTCCAATTTACATTTATAAGTTGCATTGATTTAATATCGAGATGAACAAATCCATACAATGCTTCAACTAAATTTTTGTCATTTTTTAACGCTAAAATCAGATCTAGCACCTTCCAAAATTGTTCTGGATCCCACAATTGGGTTTCTGGTTCAACTGTGTTGTACTCCTAATGAAGAGAACTATGATGACCATACTATTCACCGATGACAAACTTATGCCAACTACCATCTGCAGCAAATCAACTGCCCATGCAAAACTTGGCTCACGGCAATCCTATTAAGTCAACCTAGTGGCAAGATCACTCTTTTTTGTAGAGAATAATTTTGAATTTGTATAGTATTTCAGAGTTCTGTCCCCAGCATGGAGTCTCCAATTGATGATGCACTAACTTCTCTTACAAACTCAATCGCACAATCTTTTCTAATCAGGTTTCATCAACATTCTCTCAATGGCAACACCAGTTTCTGCTATTGCCTACTGTTAAAATCGATCTTAAGAGTGTATGTTTTAAAGCACGCTTTTCTAAGCAGGTTTTCACCAACATTCTCTCAATGGCAACACCCGTTTCTGCTATTGCCTACTGTAAAAATTGATCTTAAGAGTGTATATTTTAAAGCACACATTTCAGGGGATTAATTCATCATTACTTTGTATGGCCATCTATATTACATAACCAAAATAAGACAAGTTAAACAATGAGGGTATTAAAAATCATTACAAAACATATGACTGAACGCTCAACAAAATAGACTTCAATTGCAAAAGTTATAGCAGAGTAAGATATCCACAGCCTTGGAACTGATAAAAAATTGCGAAAAAGACAACAAATAATTTTTCTTTTCACCAAATAAAAGCCAAAATGACAAATTATTAAATAAAGATGCCTGTAGCACGCAAGGTACAGCTGATTATGTAGCAAAATGATAAAGCTTTAACCTTCATCATATTGATTGTAACAAAAGGAACTGATGCATATAAATCTGAGAACAAATTCAAGATTTATACCAAAATTTTCTTTTACACTGAAGTCAAGAACAGTTCAATAAAAGGGCAAAATGCATTAGCAAATAAAAAATAAAATAAAAAAAAAAAATCACGATAATATTTTAGGAACAAAACCATTTTCAGCTTACAATAACATATCGTAGTGCCAACTAAAACAAAGAAACAAAATTAACAAATAAGAAAAATAAACTGACCTGTGCCGAGATCTCTTCAGCAGCAAATTGCTTCCCAATCGCAGGGCAATCAAGTTTCACATTCCCATTCTCATCTCTCAAAACCTTGTACGAAACCTGCTTGGCCTCCTCGTCAACCTCCGACATCTTCCGGCCGATGAACCGCTTCACCGAGAAGAAAGTATTCTCGGGATTCACCACAGCCTGCCGTTTGGCTATCTGCCCTACAAGCCGATCTCCGTTCTTGGTGTATGCGACCACCGAAGGCGTCGTCCTCTGCCCCTCTGCGTTGGTCACGATAGTTGGCTTGCCGCCCTCCATGGCCGCCACCGCCGAGTTCGTTGTCCCAAGATCTATCCCAACCACCTTCTCCGCCACTACTCGCACAGGCCCAGCCCGACGAGTCTGCTGGAACTTTAACCGAGCAGCACCGAGCAGTTCCGCCTGCCTGCTGCCGAAGAAAACGGTCTTGAACGATGGTACTTTGGCGGCGGAGTTACGTTTGCAGGAGAAGGAGCCGAGGACGTGGGCTTGAGCTGAAGTGCAGGTCGATGCAGAGGCCATGGTTGTGGTATAGGAGGAGACCTGAAAACCCTAATTTGCACTTCAAAGGTACTGCGAGGGAGCTGGATAAGGCAAGTGATTTGGGCGTGCGTGAACGATAAGAGGAAGCGTGATTATTGGAGAGAGCGTCGTGGAAGGTTCTCGAATAGGCGGGCAGTTAGTGGAGCGCTCCAGTACTCTCGGTACCCGCGAGGGGGAAAATTTTTCCCTCAATACTCCGCAGGGTCTTCACCCTGCGGAGTCCAATTGCCTAATGCCACGTGGCAATTTGTCACGTATGATGCCACATGGAATTGTGGGTCCCGCTCAGAAAATAAATATTCCATTAAGTGAAGGCCCGGCCTGAAACCCTTACCCATTACTTTTCCCTACTGTTCGTTCCGTAGAAATTTTTGCCGCCTGAAGGAAGATAGCACTGTTGGATTGCAGGTGGAAATTTTATTTTGAGCTCAGGTTGTATTCGAAGCTTAGGGTTTAGGGATTCGAAAAACCGACTTCTACCTTAACTTCTCCATGGACGGTGAAATGCCTGACGATTTGAACCCCCCGTCATTCTCCCTTAACTTCGAAGAAACTAAAGTGAGTATTACTTCTTTAGGGTTGTTTTTTTTATTTTACGTTAGTTGGTTAATGGTTTTAGGGTTTAGGGATTTTTCACGTAGGGTTGACTTTGAAGAAGATGAATTAATATGTTGGTGGTTTTACGGTCGTTACGTTTGTATTATTCTTTGTGTTATTTAGGTGTTATTTTAGTGTTATTTTGTGTAAGTTGAATAAAATATTGTGTTTCGGGTGTTACTAAGGTCTTGCTTGTGATGTTTAGTTGGTTTATGACTTTGATATAGGTTTTGAGATTTTTCTGTAGGGTTGACTTTGAAGAAGATGAATTAATATGTTGGTGATTTAGGGTTGTTACCTTTGTATTATTGTTGTGTTATTTAGGTGTTATTTTAGTGTTATTTTGTGTAAGTTGAATAAAATATTGTGTTTCGGGTGTTACTTAGGTCTTTATGTGATGTTTAGTTGGTTTATGGCTTTGATGTAGGTTTTGGGATTTTTCGTAGGGTTGACTTTGAAGAAGATGAATTAATATGTTGGTGATTTAGGGTTGTTACCTTTGTATTATTGTTGTGTTATTTAGGTGTTATTTTAGTGTTATTTTGTGTAAGTTGAATAAAATATTGTGTTTCAGGTGTTACTAAGGTGCTGCTGTGATGTTTAGTTGGTTTATGGCTTTGATATAGGTTTTGGGATTTTTTATAGGGTTGACTTTGAAGAAGATGAATTAATATGTTGGTGGTTTTACGGTTGTTACGTTTGTATTATTGTTGTGTTACTTTGTGTAGTTGAATAAAATAGTGTTTAAGGTGTTACTAAGGTATCGTTGTGATGTTTATTTGGTTATATGGCTTTAATACAAGTACTTTTGTAATGCAGGGCATTCTCTTTTATTATGGTATTACTTTTCTTTGTCACTATAGTGATTAGCTTGCATTATTCTGGTATTACTCTGGTATTACTCTGGTATTACTCTGGTGTTATTGAAGCCAGATTATTGTTTTTGCTTGCATAATATATAGTGTTTATTTTACTGTCACTATAGTAATCATGCAACATAAGTATTCATATGTTATGTTGTTCCTATTATCGTGATATTGTAGTATTATTCTAGTATTATCCTGGTGTTGGAGTGGGCCGTTTATGGCATTATTGAAGTGTTATATTGCTTGTTGTCATGGCTTTTTATGCTCATCGACAATGTCTAAATTTGTATAAATATATTCATCAAATATGCGATCGGTGAGGCTACGGAATCTTGCGATCCAACGAATTACGGAGATATTTTTGAGAAGCAACGTACGCGATGAGGGAGAAGCTTATGAAAGCTATCGTATTTATGCACATCATGTAGGATTCACGGTTCGGAAGGACCACACTAGCTACCGGCCCAACTCTAGGAAATTGAAGAGCGAGAGATTATATATGCGGGAAAGCCGGCTATAAGAAAGAGCTTAACATCGGGGAGAGCGTTAAGTACGAAAAATCGGACATCGGGACCGGTTGTAAGGCCATGGTTCGATTTGTTGTTGACCTTGAGGGCAAGCTGGAAAGTGGCAAAATTCATTGAAAATCACAACCATCCTTTGGTCGAGAGTGGTGATAAACATCTTCTTCGTTCGAGCGAGAAGGATAAGCGAGTTGAATGCGGATGTCTTAAGATCCATGACGGGTGTGGGAATCGGAGCAACGGATGCATACAATTTCATTGCTTCGGAGGTTGGTGGTGTAGAGAATTTGGAATGTACCAAGACAGATGCACATAATTTCATTTAAAGAGAAAGAAGACGAGAAAATTGAGCGAGGAGATGTCAATGCACTAATCCAGCGAGTTCATGAAAAGGCAGTCGATGATAGCATGTTTGCTTGGGATTTCCAAACAGACGAGTCCGGAAGGTTAACGAATATTTTATGGAGTGATGGATTATCCAGGTTGGATTATGATTGTTTTGGGGATGTAATAATATTTGACACAAGCTATAGATTAAATAAATATAACTTATGCTGCGCTCCATTTGTGGGCGTTAACCACCATTAGCGAGAATGTACTTATTTGGAGTTGGATTTCTCTCCGATGAGACCACCGATTCATTCGTGTGGCTTTTCAAATCGTTTGCTCGAATAATGGGAGAGAAGCACCCAGTAACAATCTTTACCGACCAAGACCAAGCAATGGCAAGAGCCATTGCAGAGTACTTCCCTCAAACATGTCACAGATTATGTCAATGGCATATCCATAAAAAACTTCCTTCAAAAGTGAATTGTGGAGTTCTTACTAAGAGTATCAGTGAGCTTTTTTATAAATGCATGAGTAAGTGTGACACCGAGGCGGAGTTCGAAGAAACTTGGTCTTTAATGATTGAAGTTGGGGAACTCCAGAATAATACCTGGTTGGCTGAAATGTATCGTCATGCGAACACGGATGGTCGACGACATTTAATAAGGATGTATTCGGTATGAGAATTTTATCAACACGGAGGAGTGAGTCGACGAATAATATATGTCACAATGTTACAAAACCAGCGGCTCTCTATTGGATTGTTTCATTGGACTTGAAACCATCGTGAAATCTTGGCGTCGCAACGAGAAAGATGCGAGATTTCATATGCGGTCGATCCGTCACAACTCCAACGGTTAAGATCGATCCCGTGTTGAGGCAAGTTCGTCGCATTCTATACAAAGAAACTTTATTCAATGTTTGAACAAGAGCTACTGAATGGATTATGTGGATTTACAGTTGAATTATCCGCGGATAGTGAGGTTACATACAATGTAATGAGTTTAGATGAGGACGGGACAAGGCGACAGTGGACCGTATTAGTGGACAAAGCTAGTGCGAGGTTACATGCACCTGCAAAAATTTGAGATGATGGGACTGCTATGCTCCCATGCACTATTTGTGCTAAATTTAGTAAAAATAAAGGTGATTCCAGATAAGTATTTCTTACTGCGGTGGTCTAAAAATGCTAAAAGGGATATCTACAATAGGCATGAATCCAGAGAAATGAGAAATTCCAATGTTAACAATGTTTCATCAAGTGCAATGCTATTTAAGTCCAGTTCACAGAAGTTTGCGTATCAACTTATAAATATGGCACAAGGACATGATTCAAGTTGAGGAGTTCTCGTGGACGACCTTTAAAAAACTATCGGTTGACACAGGTGACATTATAGCAGGGAGAAAACCTGAACCTAGTACTACGACGAAAAAGAAAAAAATTCCAAAACTAGGACTTTCTGTCGACGACCCAGCAAAGGTGCGACCGAAAGGAGTTTCAACTTCGAGACTGAAAGGATATTGGGAAAAAACTCAGAAATGCAAAAGTAAGAAGTCGTTGCTTGAATCTAAAATAATGCTTTCTTTCTAAATATCGTGAGTTTTGTTCTCTTATGGTAAATAATTGTCGACTTTGCTTTCAGGAAAGAAACAACATGGTTCATCTAGCCGTGAAGCTGTTAATATATTCGAGGAAATGTTGACAGAATGTCTTACACAGGTGCATTCAATTTATTCAATTCAGTAGGTTCTTGGATAGGATTATGTAATTCATGTTTAACTGGTTTTGACATTGTATTACAGGAACACTATGAAACACAACCAGTCGGTACATACACAGGAATGCTAATGGATTCCATAAGTTAGTGATATGTTGTTTGGGTTGCTGTGTGAGATAGATGTATTTATTGTTGTTTAGGTTCCTGTTTGATATAAATGTATTTATGTTTGACAAGTTGTTTAGTTTATATTTTGCTGGAAAAATAATTCAGTCCCTATTTTATATTGCTGAGTTTATGAATTGCTTCTGTAAGCTAGGAACTAATAACACCAGAATTATACAACGTTAACTTTCAGGTATAAAATACAAGATAACAATAAAATAACACGTAAAAATTACGTCTATAAAACGTTAATAACACCGGAATAACAGCACCATTAATATCTGGTAAATACTATCTTAATAAGCCCAAATAACACGTAAATAATACGCAAGTAATACAGAAATAACACCTGAATAATAGAACGATGGAACTGTGGTAAATAATACCATGATAATACGAAATAACACGTACATATTACGTCTATAAAACGTTAATAACACGGAATAACAACACCATTAATATACGGTAAATACTAACTGAATAACCCCAAATAACACGTAAATAATACGCAAGTAATACGAAATAACACCTGAATAATACAACGATGAAACTGTGGTAAATAATACCATGGTAATACGAAATAACACGTAAAAATTACGTCTATAAAACGTTAATAACACCGGAATAACAACACCATTAATATCTGGTAAATATTATCTTAATAAGCCCAAATAACACGTAAATAATACGCAAGTAATACGAAATAACACTCGAATAATACAACGATGAAACTGTGGTAAATAATACCATGGTAATACGAAATAACACGTAAAAATTACGTCTACAAAACGTTAATAACACCAGAATAACAACACCAATAATATCTGGTAAATATTATCTTAATAAGCCCAAATAACACGTAAATAATACGCAAGTAATACAGAAATAACACCTGAATAATACAACGATGAAACTGTGGTAAATAATACCATGGTAATACGAAATAACACGTACATATTACGTCTATAAAACGTTAATAACACCGGAATGACAGCACCATTAATATCTGGTAAATACTTATCTTAATAAGCCCAAATAACACGTAAATAATACGCAAGTAATACGAAATAACACATTAATAATACAACGATGGAACCGTGGTAAATAATACCATGGTAATACGAAATAACACGTACATATTACGTACTATAAAACATTAATAACACCGGAATAACATAACCATTAATATATGGTTATGTCTAACTGAATAACCCCAAATAACACGTAAATAATACGCAAGTAATACAGAAATAACACCTGAATAATACAACGATATTTTTTGGTAAATAATACAATGGTAACCCCAAATAACACGTAAATAATACGTCATAATACGTTAATAAAACCGGAATAATACAACGATAAATATATGGTGTTACCGCGGGGCCGATTCTCATAACATCCCGTGTTACCGCGGCTTTTACTCGGCAAATAAGCGTGTTACTATGGAATATTCTGGCTACAAATCGGCAAATAATCGTGTTACTGCCGCAAAAAATCGTAAAAAAATCGTGTTACTGTGATAAAAAAAGCATTATTCTAATATAATATATATCTTGTTAGAGATATTTATAGCATACAAATATAATGTTCCGTACTTGGAAACAAACATACAAATACAAATATTTACAACATACAAATATATATTTTTTTGAAATATTTATAGCATACAAATAGAAATATTTTTCAGAAAAATTTATATTTTGAGTTTTTTAATTTCCAAAATAAAAGTAATATTTAATAGAATCAAATAATTTAAACTCTAATATTTTAATTGAAGATATATTGTTTTTATTTGCAGATTTAACCATTTTCTATACATACGATTGCAGATTTAACTAAATTCTATTTACATATGTACCACCCAAAATCTATATACATTTTCTATACATTTCGTAGATTTAACCCTTTATCTATACATTTTAAGTTCTCGCCGAGTTGCAGATATCATAAGCAAATTACGTACGAATCTTAACATTTCCAATGCCATTTTAAGTGTTGTTTCCGATCGGGTTCTTGGGCCAAGCACGATCGTTTCCATGAACTTGCACACGAACATCCCACGATCAATGCCTGTTTGATTGTGTTGGTGCGACGAGATACTATTGCATGAGGCCAATTGACGATTCTTGCCTTGAAAAGATGTCCACGATGTGCTTTGCGAACAATTGAATGCGCGAACGATTAGAATAGTAAATTGTATCATGTGTGTTATTATGAGTTGTTATGAAATAATATTTGGAATAACTTGAAATAATATTTGAAATAATAAATCCGATTTTGAAATAATATTTGAAAGAGTCTGTTTTAACTTACAACTTGTTGAGCATAGGCCTTATGAGTCGGCTTCGGAAGGAGTCATAAATTCTCCATCTAAACTTATTGATTTCGTGCACCAACAAAATCCAGGTGATCGTTATATACAATTGGAAACAATATAGTCTTCGTGTCATGTAAAGTCTCCGCAGATTATGTGATTAACAAATTGTTCGTTGTTGTCGTATTTCTGTGCATCCGAATAACATAATTAGTTTAAGTTTAGTTAAATTTTTAAAAAAATTCATGCAAATTATCTTGTCTCAAAATATTACCGGATATTGTGGTGAAACATATAGGTAAGGCCGGTATATATCGGTGTTCTCGGTGTTCGTTCCCGTGATAGCGTGGCGAAAAGATCTATGTGCTCATTCCCGATAAACTTATTCGACGGGAGATGCGATAGGGCTATTCTATCAATCATAATGCCTCCTCGATACAACACAATATCGCTACTGCATTGATAACCAGACTTCTACGTTAACTCAAATTAAGTTTAAAAACAAGTGCACCAATTGAAATTAAATGTTCACATTAACTTACGGATTTGGGTGTCTTGCAATGCAATCATCGATGACTTCCTGCATCTCATGTGGTATTAAAGATTTGCCAGGATAATCAATAGGTCCAGTTGGAGGACGACTCTGCATAAAGACATGGGCTAGATATTTCAATGTTTTCTTGAAGAAATGGATAATACATAAATTCTACTTTTATTATGTACTTACAGCTTCGGCGCGTTGGATCTCACCAGAACTCGGACTAGATATTTCAATGTTTTCTTCCACTTCTTCGCTGCCTTGCCCATCACTCTCTTGGGCATTAACTGGTTTACTCGATGGCACAAGATGAGTCCGCGATACAAAATATGTTTTTAGCAAACATACAAGGAACGTAGATCGCACTGTTCAAATAAAATCATGTAGTACTCACCGATATGGAAACCAACACACTCTTTATTGCTCTCTCGACTTCATCGGGGTCTTCCTCTTGGTGGACTTTTGGAGGATCAATATGAGCACTGCCCTCTTGGGCCACTGCCAGATCACCACTATGCACATCGACCTCTTCGGTGACTGTCGAATCATGAAGATGCACGTGGGCCTCTCGGGCTAATGCGGGAGCTTCAACCTGAAGATCAGCCGCATGGGCCAATGCGGGAGCATCGATGCGAAGATCGGCCTCCATGGCCACTACGGGATCCTCGGTATGCACATCGACCTCTTCTGCGGCTTGTCGAATCCTAAAGATGGACATGGGCCTCTTGGGTCGATGCGGGAGCTTCAACTCGAAGATCGGCCGCTTGGGCCATTGCGGGAGCATCGATCCGAAGATCGACCTCTATGGCCTCTCGCGGGATCCTCGGTATGCACATCGACCTCTTCGGCGACCGTCGAATCTCGAAAATGCACATGGGCCTCTCGGGCCACTGCGGTGAGCATCAACTCCGCAATCAGCCGCTTGGGCCACTGCGGGAGCATCCGTCTGCAAATCAGCCTCAGCGGTATGTAGTCTAGTATCTGTATCTCTGTCAGGTAATGTCGGAGAGGGATCATCAATATGTACAGGATCCTCTACATCAGCTACCCTAGGTCTTCGTACGAGCCGAGTGCCGAGTGACCGGCGGCTCAAAAGACCTCTTTCGAGAACTGCTACTGGACCGCTCATTCTCAACCTCTCCGATCGGCTACGTTCTCAACCAACCTATTTACAAGGATCGGAAATTGGCAACGGCATCGGATATGGTATGCGAGTCGTGTGTCATGTGAGTCCAATACGTCCCGAATATTTAAGGTCACTTGGTGGTTATGTCTCATCGGCTCATACATAGCTTCATTATCAGTAGGACCACCAGTTCGACCAATCACCGGGGTCATCTCACTCGACACTAGAGTACCTGCTCTAGGTGAGGATGGTCCTGCCTCGGTCTCGTATTGTGGGTGAGGCCTTGGAGGAGTACGTGGTCTCTGATCCGGATTTGAGAGCAGATGTACTTCGTCATCCCTCAAATCCAAGAATGCGTCATTGACTCGCAATGAAATTAAATGTCATTGTATAACCATTTACAATCAATTTAATCCAATGAATTACGAACTCGTGAAGGATGAAGACCCCTAAATGCTTCATGAATGCGCTTGCACGGTCCGTCCATGACTTGTGGGCCATCTCAGAGCATGCGTGGTCGAGCCTCGTGGGCGGCAGGAGTCACCGATGATGTTATCTCGTAAAACCATAGGCGAAGACGTCATACACGATAACCATTAATGTAAGAGAAAAAAAATAAAACTAAAACTCATAATGAAATGTTTTAAAGAATTACATACCGTAAGCGAAAACACGAAACCTTGGATATATCCCAATGATTTATTATCCTTTAATTTTGTGTACTGCTGTGGTGACTTGTTCCAATAAGCATTTCATGTATGGCGACGAGACGATTAAAGGAGGGGAAGGCTCGTGCATCATCAGCAAATGCAGCAAGCTCGCGTGCACATGAAAATTGCTAGAAAGAAAGAATAGGTTAGTTAACGAAATTTTATATACAGTATCGCTCAAAAGGAGGGGCGGATGCTCCCTCCGCAAAGAAAGCCGCCAATCGTTCCTTTATCGCTTTGGCATCCTCCGCGGCTAGTCCACTTCTCTTCCATGCAACCCGCTCTCCTCTCGTTCGGCATGCCAAGCAACAAGGCCACATGGTCGGCTTCTAGCCTCACCTCTTTCCCACCAAATCCGAAAACCCTCCTCCTATTATCCCAACATCTCAAAATATGCAAAGTGAGAACATTGTCTCGAGGATAGGGGGCATGTCAAAAAAATTGTAGATTCTCATTTCCCTTAAGTTATTTACGATCCTGCTCGGAAATACGATGCCCGAGTCCATCCAAGATACGACCCTCACTGCAGGATGGACGACATCCGCAGATTGAAGGTCCTTGCGCTCATTATCCCGAAAAATGAACAAAATTATGCATAAATAACACACATATGACTCATGAAAATTGTATAACACATCAAAATAAATCAACTTAAAACAATAATACGTGAATAACACAACCGAGACAACAAAAATACATCGATATTTATAGAACGATAATACATGAATAACACAAAAATAATACGAGAATGACACGTAAATAACACATTTAAAAAAATAACAATAACCTCAACACTAAAGAATAACACATAAACAGAGGATAACACAGCAAAATAAATCAGACTAAAACATGGCTACATGAATAACACAACCATACAACATAAATACATTAATAACACAGGAATAACACAGAAATAACACGAGAATAACACAGAAATAACACAGGAATAACACAATCATAGCACAGGAAAAGCACGGGAATAACACATGAATAACACGAAATAGCATAAGTAATAACACGGAGTAACCACTGGAATATTACGAATAACCTGAGAATACCACAGGAATAATACATGAATAATACATGAATAACACAGGAGTAACAGGAATAACACATGAATAACACGAGAATAACACATCAAACAATACCTAAGAATAACAGGTGAAAACATGACCAACATACATCAACTAAAGTAACACATTAATAAAACATTAATCACACATGAATTACACACTAATAATACAGGAATAAAAATAACACAATAATAATAGCAGAGATCACTACCCTAAAGACATACGAATAACATATGAATACAACAGAAGCACATCGACTAATGTAACACATTAATAATACTTGAATTGCACAGCCCTAGAACATGAATAATACATTAATAACACGGTAATAACACGATAATAATACAACAAAAACACATATAAAACAGTGTTTAATTAATGTTATTGCTTTATTTAGGATGCCGGTTATTGACTAAGAAAATTATTACATAGAGTAATACAACAAAAACACGAAAAAAATATATGTTTTACTCGGTTATTGCAACCATATTGGTGTGTTACTTGTGTATTATTGTTGTGTTATTCATGCTTTATAGTAATTCATGATTCGGAATTTACTTTTGAATGCCCTAAACCCTAAACCCTAGTATTCTTGAGGTTTAATAATATCTCAGACTTGTTTTAGGAATTCTTTAAACCCTAAAACCTAAAAAATTCCTCATACCTTGACTTAACCGACCGCTCGGATGCCATTGCCTTCTCCTTCGCTAGCGCTAGCACCGTTCCTGTGTCTCGTGTGGTCGCCGGCGATAATGGGCAGCGTAATGGTCGTCGAAATTCTAAAGAAGATGCAAGATGTAAATGGCGGAATGCGTTCCTGTTCGGGAGAGACGAAGCGCTTTTTTTGAACGACAGACGGTCCGGGTTTCGGGCCGGGTCGTAAATTCTCCCGATTTCTCTTTTGAGCGGGACCCACGGACGCCACGTGGCATCATATGTGGCAGGATGCCATGCGGCGTCCTGTAATTGGACTCCGCACGTAGAAGTACGTGCGGAGTCCTGATGGAAAAATTCTCCCCGCGAGGGATGGGTCTACTTAAATTTCTTTGTTCACAATTTTTATTTACATAACTAATACCTAAGTATTCATATTCATATGTATATTACTTATTTTTGTATAAAAAATATCATTATAATCATCTTTTAAAATTAAAATATAATTTTTATATATAAATTTATGATACTAAAATCTTATAAATGTTTGTATCAAATTTTTTATTGTTAGATATGTAATCCAATAAAATTGTTTGATTTGTATGTAACTTTCTCAATTACTTAAATATAAAGTTAGATCCTAAAATGTTTTTGATTAAACTATGAAGAGAGCTTCCCCTAACCTAGGAAGAAGACAACCTATGAGAACTAGCTTAAGAGACTAGAAAAGGAGACACCTTTTCCTTGTCCAATGGTAAGTGAACCTTAAGGAAAGCGAACAACCTAAAAAGATAACTTTCTTAACATAGGAAGTAGAAAAAATGACTAGAATATGAAGGGTGCTTGCCCAACTTGAGAACTTGCCTATGAGACATTAGGAATGGGGACACCAAGGTCTTGTCCAACCCTATGTGAAACTTAAAGAAAGGTAAATACCTTCCCCTAACCTAGAAGGTATAAAAGATAACTAGACTGGGACGGGATCCCAACATGAGAACTGGCCTAGGAGACACTAGACAAGGGGCCACTTTAGCCTTTGCAGTCCTAAATAAAACCTAAAGAAAACTGACTACCTAGGGAGGGAGCATCCCTAATATAAGAACTAGATTCGGAGCATTAGGAAAGGAAACATGATGGCCTTCTTCAATCATAAATGAAACCTAAAGATAGCTTCCTAACTATGGTGGGAGCTTCCCATAACCTAGGAAGTAGAAAAAATGTCTAGATCGATAAGGGGGTTTCCACAACTTGAGAACTAGAGTAAAAGACTAGAAGAGGTTACACCTTGGCCTTGTTCAATCCTAAAAAAAACCTAAAGAAAACTAATTACTTAAAAAGGGAGCATTTCCTAACCTAGAAGTAGAAAAAAACTGGTTGGACCTAGAAAGGAGCTTCCGTAACCTAAGACCCATCCTAAGTGACACTTGGAAAGGGGACACCATGGTCTTATCCAATACTGAGTGAAACTTAAAAAAAGTTGACTACCTAGGAAGGGAGCTTCTTCTAACCTAGGAAGTAGAAAATATGACTAGAACAGGAAGGGTGCTTTCCAAACATTTGATGATGGAAATGTTGAATTGGTTGGTGATCTTATATATAGAACTAAACCTTGCATTTAAGATTTAAGATTTAGATTTAAAATTTGAATTTTGTTTTGAAATTTATTTTCTCTTCATCCTTATGGAGAAGTGATGTACATTGTTCCATTAGGGATGTTCTAGCTTTGTGTTAGCTATCCCTTAGATGGAAGAGGGAGAAAGAAAATGCTTGTTGGAAAGGATCTTTTTGTTCATGATAAACTTAGACAATCTTAAAAGAAACCATTTGTATATCAAAATAATAATTTTATTAATGAAATTTCTATTGAGATACATTTAGATATAGTACTTTTTAGGTCACACCCGTCAATCGGAAGCATTGAGCAGTCACTTATAAAATATGCAAGTTAATTAGAACTACTTGGAAAGACTTTTTCGACAACCAAGTATGATTTCCATATTGGTTCAAACTTACTTCCTAATTGGCAATGTGCTACATGGTTTGTCTTAGAACCAAAATAAATTATTCTACTCGATAGGTTTTAGGACGAGCAAGCTTATCATGCATGCATGCTTGATATAACTTAAGATTTTGTTGGGCTTACAAATGATTGCCTTCTAAAAACTTGAGCTCTACTAAGCACAGTCAAGAAATTTGCTCAGTGTTAATTTTGTTCATGATAGAAATCTTGAGTGAGGGGTGTTGTACTTCCAGGGGTAGTGTATGCACAACCCCGTAGACCAAAGCAAACACAGTGGACTGACTCAGAGTCCTATAAATAATCTGATAGTCACACAATGATTTAATTAGTTTTCATGCCATCGATATTTATGCTTGTCCGAAATATTTTTCAAGATTTGAATAAAGGATTTA
Organism: Papilionanthe hookeriana x Papilionanthe teres; assembly: GCA_022702705.1. Taxonomy (NCBI): domain Eukaryota; kingdom Viridiplantae; phylum Streptophyta; class Magnoliopsida; order Asparagales; family Orchidaceae; genus Papilionanthe; species Papilionanthe hookeriana x Papilionanthe teres. The sequence goes on along the minus strand of CM040434.1, from coordinate 19,129,958 downwards.
TGAAAGGCCTCGACCAACTTATTAGCTTGTGGGTATTAAGAGATTGAGTAGATGATTTTTTTTTTTTTTTTTGCTCTTGAAAGTGATACTATTATTGTATATGATTCGATGAGGAACACCAAATCGATGAATGACTTGATTCGATGAGGAACACTGAATCGATGAATGACATGACACTTAAAAAATTAGAACATCTATTAGCTTTCACTTATCATAATGAGACGACATATGTCCATTTAAAGTAGTTAATTTTATAAAGTATAAATCACTGACCTATGAAGAAGGTGGGTCAATAAAATCATTGTTCTTTCTACCCCAAGTCTCAAAAGGCCATGAGGCTACTATAGGATGCAGGATGTTGGCTCTAATGTATGACTACATCATGCACTTGACATTGATGACAACAGCATGTAATAGGCTTGTAGTCATCCATCTTTGACAGATAATAGTACCTCAATCATTTTAATTTCACTTTCATATTGGTTATGGACTGTTGAGCATCGCACAACCTGACTTATGCCTCATTTTTCATCTGTTAGGCTTCATGTTTGCAAAAGCAATGTAACCATATTTGGTCAATAATGACTAATGGTACAAGATACCATCAATCATTTGAATAAGATAAAGGTTGCTTTTTGATTTGATGAACAATTGACCTATCATGAGGGATTTTGACCGCACTTTTGGTTGATGTCTAGTCTTTATTTAGAATAGCCTAGGGTCTAGCCATATGACTCTCCTGGTAACTTTCTTAGAAGACTAGTCTTGGAACCCTCCCCTTAGAAATTCAAAGTTTTCTCACTTCACTAGGAGTTTTCATATGCTTAAGGCTTAACCTCCAGCTTTTGGGAGGAAGAGACCAAGCATAAGGAAGCCCAGGGGAACTCTCCTATAGGTGGTCAGACCTTAGGATCCACCCTGGGAGGTCTGGGGCTTACATACATTTCACACTCACAAACCTAAGCAAAGTACATCTCACCCTGGCCTCCTAACTTTTTTGAAACTCATGTGTGTGGTTTCCCAACCTTTTAGCCCCAAGCTAAAGGTGTAATTAGTACAACACATATAGGACCAAATAAAGGATTACCTTTGATCCATGATTCAATCTAAACAATCCCATACCATTCACCTCTAACTAATTTTAATTTTTCCAAAATTTCAATTTTTGACCCTTGGCCCCTAAAATTACCCAAAATACCCCCAAACCCTAAAAGTCCTCCAAAACTCCTAAAATTACCCAAATTACCCAAAGTACTGCAAAATTCCCAAAATGCCCCTCTTAGCCAAAAAATCCAAAAATTCCAAAAAATACCAAAAATTCCCAAAGCTACAAAATATTCCCAATTTTATTTTTCCTAACTACCACATGGTTCAATTTGACCAATTTAACCCAATTTAACCAAAAGCCCCAATTTGATCCATTTAACCCAAAAGTGCCCAAATTAAACCCAATGTGCACCCAATGGGCCCCAATTTTGCCCAAATCTAATTCCAAAGTTTAATTCAATATCTCTAGCCTTAATCTAAACCAAATTCAAGCCCAATTTGACTCACATTTGAGTTTAATTTCACTTTAAATCCAAAATTCTCAATGTTGCCTAAGTCGCCTAAATGCCCCAAATTGAAGTGATGCCAATCAATTCCTCCCCAATATGAATTTGAAACCCTTCATAACACGTCCCTAAAAAAACTGAACCATCGATTGCCTCCAATTTGAGCCCAAGTCTCACCCAAACCCACTTAAAGTCCAAAACCCCAAATTTTGACCCAAACACGCCATGTGCCCAAAATTCCCCAAATTGAGTACCCTAACCCTAAAATTTCCACCCAATTAATGTTGGGAACTCTTTATGACATCCCCCTAGACCATTTAGTATCTTAAATTGACCTTGGACCCAAGGCTAGCTCAACTTAAACAAAAGTTAACCAAGCTTGCCCCAAATTGGCCAAAATCCCAAATCAAGCCAAATTGAACCCCCAAACCAATTCAAAACCACTCTATTGCCTTCCCAAAATCTTTGTGATAATCTTGTCCACCAAATTGCTAAATCATTTGGGCTTTAACCCAAACTCAAACCCAAGCTAACCTAACTTGAGCCCAAAGTGCCCAAAATTGAACCTATGACCCAATTCACCCAAGATGAGCTAAATTGACCAAATTGACTCCATGACAGCCAAGCTTAGGACCCTAAGGACCAGCCAAGACCAACCAAACCCAACACAAATGAGCCATGGACCAATGGTCCTTAGCCAAAGTAACTTTGCCTCACATTTTAGCTAAACCCATTTACTCAAGCAAGCCTCATTAAACCAGGCAATTAATTGCACTGAGCTCCTCCCTTACATCCCCTCAGCCTGCCAACCACCATGCTTATCCTTGCCGGCCGCCCTAGCCGCCGGAATAGGCACGCCCGAGCGCCCCCATACCCCTTTGACCTCAAAATTGAGCCTTGTCGGTGAGGCATTCCCTCACCACTCAATGGCACTACTCTGCCCTCACCTTAAGCAACCCAAAGCACCCAGATTGGCACCCTGAGCTCTACCCTCTGGCCATGGCTATAAAAACCACCCCTCACGGCCAAATTCCAAATGCTGAAAATTTCCTAAGGAAACTCTGCCAAAACCTTACCAGAGTTTCTACAGACATCCCTAAGCTCATTCCAACCATTTCCCCCATCTGGTTCCCCCTGCCTGAAGGCAATTTCCCCACTGAACTCTCAGCTCGAACTAGAACAAACTTCACCCCAGCTCCACAGTGCACCAAACCCAAATTAATTGCACCTTCAAAATATTGAAAGAAGAAGATCCCCCATCAAAGCCTCATCACAAAGAGCCTTTGCACCAGACTTTTATCAACACCAGAAATCGGTTCTGGTTGAGTTTTGGTCTAGACAATTCGCCAGGGAAAAAGGCTACATCTGGAGGTTCGTTGGGACCAATCAAAGATGCCACAAACATCTGATTGAGGCCTCCCTTCTCAGACAAATGTATTGAACTCACTCTTCCTCCCGAGCTATTCTTCATCCCCCACATGTGTAGACCGTATTTCATACCGTATAAACCGTATGGATAGGTTCATCTAGGTCAGATGAAGCCCTAGGAATAAACCCCATGTGATTTGATTGAGTCTAGCTTGAGTTCTTAGGTTTAGAAGGTGGACGGTTCACGGGTTAGACCAGGTGAAGATAATGAAGGAGCACCGTTCGATCGTGTGTGTAATGCTTGGACGACCAAGATTGCGCCGGATGAACTCTTAATGCATAAAGCGTGTGGTGACTCAGATGACGGCACCCAAATAAAAGAGGACGCGTGGTCTTTCAGAGCGGCCAATGATCCAGTCAGCGCCGCGTTGGATAAGTGGGAAAATAGGAATTATTTGATTTATTTAAATTAGTCAAAATTTAAAAATCCATAACTTGATGTAGAAAAATCATAAAAATAAAAGAAAAATACCCTAGTGCTCAGTAAACACAGAAGAGTAATGTGGAAATGGTTTGAAGTTTATTTGATGCATATTTTATTTTTAATTAAATAAATAATTTCCGGAGTCTTTTGATTCTCCATTGGCTTAGACATTTCACCATAACTTAAGATTTTGGTATGTTATTGCCTCTGGGTCCTTCCCTGACTTTTTTAAAGTCAGAGGAGACCTATAAAGAGAGATCCCTAATTTTCAAGTTATCATGCATGTTTTGGTAAAATAATTATAATAAATCAAATATTAATAAAAAAATGCAAAATAAATTTTGGCAGGTTACTTATGATCAGAGGACCCTAGGAAAAATAAAATTTGGTTTAACTCATTAAATACAACCCTAATGGTAATTAAGGCTTAAAACTTAAATAAAAATAAATTGGACTAAAAATAAGTAAAAATAACTTTATTTTTGTTCTCCACTATAATTTAAGGTCAGAAAGACTCCCCATAAAAATTTCAAATCAATTAGAGTGAATTTAATTACCTAAATGAATTTTTTAAGTTAAATCACATTTTTGGCAATTAAATAATTATAACAAATAAAATACACTTCAAAATTTTACTAAATTAATTTTGGGAGTTCCCTGTGATCAGAGGAGTCTTTAAAAAAATAAAATTGGAATTAAAATAAAATTTTTATTTTTAAGCATTATTTTAATATTTAAATAATTAAATATTCATACAAATCATAAAATTAATAAAATGGTTGGAAATGGTCTAAATTATCTCCTAAGCATTTAGAAATAATTGGGACATTTTTCCTAATTTTCTAAATGAAGATATTAATTTTTTTTAAAAGCTTAAATCAATTTTTAAAGGCTAAAATGATATTTTCTTAAATTTTCACCAAAATAATTCTAATAATTCAAAGAAAAATAAAAAAAAATATGGGATTTAGTTCTCTAGGTTTCCTAAATAATAAAATAATATTTTATATTTAATTAATACTCTATAAAGTAAAATAATTATAATAATTAAATTAAAGCTCAAAAAATCATGAAATTTGGACCAAGTGGTCCTCTAGTCTAGGTCTACCTCCAAGAAAAATTTCAATGTCAGAGGTCTTGTTTTGAATAAGTTATTGGATTTTCATTGAAAATCCCTATTTATACATTAAAAATAAATATTTAAATTAAATTAAAATTTGAAAATGACATTTTCTCCTCTAATGTTTTAATTGACTCATAAGTGGAGTCACATAAAAATTTCAAAGTCATTTGAATTAAACAAGGAATTATGAAGTGATGAAGGTCTTTAGGGGTAAAATTGTAATTTTAAAGAATTTAGCTTTAATCAATATTTAGGTTTAAATAAAATAGGAAAGGGCAATAAGTGATCTTAATCATTATGTTTGAATGATTGAAGTATAAAAATGATAAATGTTAGAAACCCATGTCATTTTTGTCACATTAAAAGACAAAATTTATGATTAAATTAATCATTATATTTTGTAAGAAAACTAAATTAAAAGATTCTTAAGGTTATGGGTTGACTTTGGAAGTTAATATTCCACTAATTTAAATACCCCCTATTTGTTATTTAAATGATAATTCAATATTTGGAAAAAAATCATAATCAAGAAGATCACTTAACTTTCTTTTCTAAAGACATAAATACACCTACTAAAATCTTAACAACTTAGTAATGAGCTAGGCTTAATTGAAAATTTGACTAATGAGGAATATAAAGTAAACACTGTTAATCTAAAACTACTTTTGAAACACTACAAGCCCATCAAAATTGAGTGAATTCTTTCATAAATCAAATTGCCCCTAAGGACCCCACTTACATAATTCTAAAATTAAATATCGAGTGATATTTATCCCACCTTTTGGGATAATTAAAACATTGGTTCATTGAACATAAGGGTATAAAAAGGACGAGTCATTTAATAATTATGATAAGTTCAAATGAACTCAAGAAAGCTCAAAAGGATTGTAAGATATCTAAGAACTCCTTAAATCTTTCCACAAGTCTTATGGACACCTTATAGGACAATTGAACCTATCATATTCATTGAATGAAGAAATCCCTTAAATGAATAGGATCCGCCAAGTTATGACATAGGGTTTGGTAGATCTGTGACGAACCTATCCATAGGGTTTTACTTTCCTACAAAAATATAAATTTTATTGTAAAAAATACTAAAGTCTCGGGTGGACGAACGAGAAGACTCGTTAGGTACTCTTTTACAAGTTTACAACGTTTTCCTTTCTGCACTTTCATTACTTTTTCTTGCTTGTGAGCTCGCATGTTAAACAACAATGTCACCTTGCATGAAAACCAAAAGTTTTAGGATAGCCACAGAACCAAAACTAAAATCAAAATTTAAAAAATCAAGACAAGATAAAATTCACTGCCACAACTGTCCAAACATAAAATAACTCAAAATTTAATCACAAACAAAACAAAAATCATAATTGCAACTAAATTAAAATGACTCGTTGGTTGATAGGAAATCCCTCGGAGGAGGTAACCTACATGTTGCTAACAGGGTTTCCCACGATCTAAATGAAATGAACTCATTAAGTTGAGTTTAGTGACCCAATGAAAAAATATTAAGATTTTCATGCCTTTTTCATATTGATTTTGATGATATTGCATATTAAAGAAGGGTATTTTTGATGTTTTTCTGCGGATATGATGATTTAAAGACATTAGAGCAAAAATAAGCAAAAATGAGCGAATTTGGAGCAAAAAGGACCAAAATTATGAAAATTTAGTCTAGGGCGTCGACAACGTGTTTTTCCAAGAGTTCAGAATATATTACAAGGGAGCCCACCGACGGTGAAGATTGAGGCTGCCGACAGCGGGGCTTATGCAGAAGGGTCCAAGGCTAAGTATTCTAGAAGGCTGCCGACAGCGAGATCGACGGTTCTCTCACAAGGTGCATTGAATAAGGACAATTTTTGAAGGGATTCTTGGAAACTCTTCGAAACTCTTCGAAACTCTTCAATTACTTTAAAAGAAACAATTTGGGGCCCAATAAAGGGTCCACTAGCGTTCATTTGTCCACCATGTGTCTATCTAATCCATTAGAGAGTCAAGTGTGTGAGTCTAGTGAGTCCATAGAGTTTCTAGAGTGTTAATTAGTGAGTTCAAATATTGATATTTGTGAGGAATTCCTTGAGATATCGTAAGAGTGGAAGGGAAGTGAGAGATTTCTTCCTCATAGCCGTTTCAGAGGAGAATTCTGCGTACTGTAAAGAAAGGAAGAGATTCAGAGGAACTTCAAGGAGTTTGCTTGGGGAGGAATTTAAGATAAGTTCTATTCACTTATTTTAGTTTGTAGAACTTTTCTTTTATATATGAAATCCAAGTTTTATCATATCCTCTCCATGAAATCTGAGTAGTTTTTCTGTCTTTCTTCTTGTTTTGATATTTTTGTGAAATGGTAAATTGAATTAGTGTGCCAAGAAAAGTTTAAAAAAGTTGTGATAATCTTTTACTTGAATCTTAATTTACTTTCAATCTGACAATTGATTAGTTAAAATATGTTGAGTTAACAACTATAGTAAAGATTACATCCGAGATTCAGGGAGGTTAAAGTCCTTGGAAGTAGGGTGCAAATAAATAGGGAAATAATATTCATCGGGCGTAGAATTGGAGATTTTAGAGTGACAGACTAAAATCTACAATTCGGTCCTATCGTTTGGGTGTTGAAGTGTAGATGTTAGCCCTCAGGCGAGGAGAACTTGGGAGCTCCGAAGTGAGAGCCGGTATCCTCCCAGCCTAGCCGCAGATTCAGTAATCAAGCATAGGATTAATCAATGTTCTTTATGTCTGGACCAAAGGGTAAAGAATAGGTATGCTCCTATTTGGCACAACACTGTTTTTAAACTAATTCTAATAATCCATTCACTTAAATATCTTAACAAAATAGAAAGAATCTTGTTTATATATTTGAACTTCACTTTGTTAGTAGAATTAGTTATTTTTTAGTAGAACTAGTTTATTAAAACTTCATATTATTGTCGATTGCATATTAGTGACAGATAGGTAATTTTGATTTCCAAGTTGTGATTCTGAATTGGTTTCTAAAATCCTAGTTCATAGCCTCTAAAATATTCCCTGTGGGATCGATATCCATGACTCCACTAGATTCCTGTATTACTTGGGTGATACGTATACCTGCGTTGAATAGTAACTCTACGATTAAAGAATATATTATATACTTGTTATAAAAGAAATTAAAATTATGCTAAGTGTGTGGAGTGGTTCAAGTTTTTGGCGCAATTGCCGGGGAATATAACATAATTAGAGTAACGGACGATTTAGGACTGTTAGAAAACTTTTTAATAGAATTGCAACTTATTTAGTTAACTGTTTTGCTGTGTACTTATTTCGTTTGTATGCGTAAATTTGGTTCTGAAAATCTTATACCCTACGATTGAGAATTATAACGCACTGTTAGGAGAATTAGAAAACTGAGAGAAGAACCTAGAAATTCTGAAACAATGGAAAACAACGTAAACAACCAAAGAATAGAAAATTAAAATCAATCTATACCATTAAGAGATTACGCTAACCCTACATTAGATGAAATTCACTTAACTATTCAAAATCCTGATGTAGCTGCTAATTCATTGGAGCTTAAACATGCAATTATCCAAATGGTACAAAACAATCAATTCAGTGGAACTTCAAATGAAGATCCTAATTTACATCTTGTAAGTTTTCTAGAACTTTGTGCTACTTTTAAAGACGACAGAGTGTCTGATGATACTGTCAGACTTAGATTTTTTCCTTCTTCACTAAGGGATAAGGCTAAGGCATGGTTAAATTCGTTAGCACCTGGATCTATTAAAACTTGGGAGGAACTTTCACAAAATTTCTTATTGAAATATTTTCCACCATCTAAGACTGCTAAGCTTAGAAATGATATCACTTCTTTCAGTCAGTATGAGGGAGAATCGATATATAAATCTTGGGAAAGATTTAAAGAACTTCTTAGAAGATGCCTGACCCACTTTTTAATGATTACAAAAATAGCAACTGCATCAAAAACTTGATCCCGCTTAATATATATATATATTTAATTTTATGATGGAATGTATAATGTGGATTCTACACAAGTATACGTATCATATCAAGTAATACATGGATCTAGTGGAGTCCTAGTTATCGATCCCACAGGGAAGTTTTAAAAGATTTGTAACAGCTAAATTTAAATGATTTACTTACTAATATAGTATACAAAAATTAGAATACTTAACTAAAGTGATCTAAAGTAAACAAATGCTTTAAATAAAGTTGATTTAAAGATTTCAGAAAAAGTATCCTTCCCTTTATTTTTAGAAACTTAAGTGAATGATGAATTCAAATAGATTTTTTATTGTATTGTGACAAATAGGAGCATTCCTATTCTTTACCCTTTAGTCAGAGTGCAAAGAACATTGACTAGTCCTATGCTTGATTGCCGAATCTGCGGCTAGGTCGGGAGGATACTTGCTGCCACTTCGAAGCTCCCACTTTTCCCTCACCCGAGTGCTAACATCTACACTTCGACTCTCGAACAATTGGACCAAATTGAATATTTTAGTTTGTCGCACTAAAATGTCCGATTCTACGTCAGATAAATAATATTTCCTATTTATTTGCACCCTCCTTCCAAGGCTTTTGACTTCACTGAATATTGGATGTAATCTTTACTATAGTTGATAATTCAACATATTTTAACAATTTAATTAGCCATATTGAAAGTAAATTAAGTTTTAAGTAAAAGATTATCACAATTTATTTTAATATATTAGGCACTTCATTTAATTTCATCGATTCGCATAATTTCATAAACAAGGAAAAAGACTAAGAAAACTACTCAGAATGCATGGGAATTAAACAAAGCACGGATTTCATTTAAAGTTAACAACAATAAACAAAGATACTTATCTCAATTTCCTCCCCAAGCTGACTCCTTGAAGTTCCTTTGACTTTTCCTTCTAGTACGAGCACACTTCTTAACTCACAACTTACACTTACTCGCACTAAACTTCGACTTAGACTCGAAAGCACACTAATAGAATACTCTAAGACTCCTAAAATAGACACACTACATACTAAAATTTGTCCTCTATTTATAGAGGTAGACAAAGGTCTAAGGGGTACTTAAGCACCTCTTGAAAAGCGTCCGGGTTCGATGTATCGGCATTTTGAACGGTCTCGCCGTCGGCGAGAAACGACCTCGCCGTCAGCGGGGCTTCTAGAAGCTCTTCAAACCGCGAGATCTCGCTGTCGGCGGGCTCGGGCTCGCTGTCGGCGAGGTAGTTGCAAACCTTTAAGAAATTCTCTTTATAATCTCGCAGTCGGCGAGCTCGATTTCGCTGTCGACGACTTAGTTCATTTTGCATGTATTTCTTTCTTTTTGATCCAAATTTGCTCTATTTTATGCCTTTTTTCTTCCATCACTTATAAATCTTCATTCCTGCAATAAAATAAAGAAAATACCCTTCTTTAAAGTGCAATTTCATAAAAAATAGGTATGAATTTCTTAACATATTTTTCTGTGATCAAAATCCCCCAAACTTAATTATTAATTGTCCTCAAGTAATTTTTATACTAAATAAAAACAATAATTTTTGTTATAGAATTTTTTTAACTCAAATAAACTATGAATTAAATTTAAATAATACTATAGTAATGTTAAATAGAAATATTTTTAAGTAATTAAATTAACTTTATAAATATAAGATTATTTAGTTATCAGATCTAAGATTTCTAGCTCTCTATTTATTTCAGGAAAGACTATATTTAAAAGAGTAATTTACTTAAGATATTTAGATGATAGGAAGTTCGAAAACACTATTTAGTAAAATACTTAATCCATATATATAAGTTTAAAAATATATTTGAGTTTTACCCTTTAGGTTGATTCCATTGAAGCCGATTTTTGATAAGGCATCTCCTCGAAGCTTCTCCTCACTTATATTTTCTTTTCTTTTCTTTTTTCTTTTTGGATTGATTTTCCATCCTTCTCTTTTCTTTTTCAAGTGAGGATTACGTATCTGGATAGCTTCGTTAATAATTTTGAACTTCAACTTTCTCTTCCTAAATTTAAAACTTAAAATATTTCTTTGCTTATATGTATTTCATAGCCTTTACTTCATTGAGTTTCAATCTCTTCTTTTTCACTTAAATACTTAAGAATTTCAATTTTAGAATATAGTTTCCCTTACTTTAAATAGTTTACTATATTCTTATTCCTTTTAACCGAATATCTTATTCTATTAAATTAATTTGGATTTCTAGAAATATTCTATTCGACTTTACTATAATAATTATATAAATTAATTCAAGTTCTTGAATTAAAAATTATTACGGAAAATCAAATAATATATATATATATTTATATATTTAAACATAGAAATTGAGAACAATTTAATAATTAAATTTGTATTTTTCCTCCCCCAAACTTAAATTTTTCTATCTATTTCTAAATGGTGAAAAGGAAAACATATAATGAATTTCCATCGTACCTTTGAGCTTTAGGTATTTCCTTTCCTTGAAATTTTTGCAGACTTTTTCATTATTTAAAGAACCTGTACTGTTAGTATTCTTCCACATATATAGTATTTAAAAGAGAGTCTTGGGTAAAGAAATTTTGAAATAAGTATAAAAACACAAACAGATTAAAACTTAATCTACTTATTACACACTCGATCAAGCTGGGTTACTAAAACAATCTAAAATTAAAGTTCACAATTTATAAAACTTAAACAACACATTTAAAGAAAAACTAACATACTACCTTAAAGAGAATTTGCATACTAATTTAACATATATAAAAAGTCTAACATAACAGCTTAGAAATTTAAAACAAACACACCAACTCCACAGTCCACAGAAAGTACATAACAATTACACACAAAGTAATAAAGTTCTTAAAATAACAATTAATCTAAACAAATCAAATAAAGTCTCTAATCTTCAGCATCAAAATCCAAAACTATATCATCTTCACGATCTCGAAGCTGAGAAGGTCGAGCAAGCGATATCGTGTGTAGTGGGGGCATTCGGGAAAGACAACATCTAATTCACCTCTCCACGTAACGATGTTCGGCCTCATAATATGTTATTTCGTATTACGAATGTCGTCGGAGATATTCATTATCATAATCGTGTCTTCTCTCCGAGCCTCCGATCCTTTGGTCCATATGCTCGAAACTTCCTTTCCATGTTCTATCCAAAATTTTCAAAACTCTTCACGTGTAGGGTCGGCTCATTCATCGGATCATGAAGGGTAGAGGTGGTGTGCGAGGGGGTCATAACTAGTAGAAGGTATATCTCTACTCGATGAAGGCATATAACTCCTCGTCACTGATCTCCATCCTTCGTGGGATTCATACGTCTTAATATTAGTCGGAGTGATGGGCTTCATTGGTTCCACCATTCCTCGTCATCTCTAGCCTCGACTCCGAGAGAGTTGGCGAGTGCAGAAATCGGACCGGGGTGTCCTAGTCCTCCTCCACTTTCACTTCGTGCGATGGGTAAATATATTCTTATAAATAATATTTCCCGCATTTATACTTTTCGATTATGAATACAATAATTCGGAATTGCTCTATCTCTTGTTACCTCATTGTGGTGATATGTGGGTAACAAGGTAGAACAAATGAAGTAGTGTCGAGCCTTAGATAATGCATTTAACATTGAAAGAGGAAAATTTACCCTTTCGCGTTGCTTTATCTTCCGAACTCCTTTCCGTCGAGTGAGAAAGTTTATCACCTCTTCCGGTGGTCCTTCCATTGTTCCAAAAGTATCATAGTCAGCTGGTATGCGAGTCACATACCTTATAAAACGAATTAATCCTAGCAGACTTGAATTCGACCAAAAATCCTCTTACTTTGATCGGTGCATCTTGATTGCGATCGGATTGGCATAAAATTCCTTGACAACTTCTACAGCAGCCTTGTTTGTGGTGTAGCAAAAATTTTTCCATCCTCTTTCCTTAATTATTCGTTCCAGTTCTCAGCCCGGATTCTTGAAAACTGGATCCTGTATGCATTTTCTTGCTTGAATGTTATGAAAGTATCGAGTTTGTGCTCTTGCATTTATGAATCGGGTTTTGTCGTAATCCAACCTTCGTCTTTGTCGAGGAGCTATTTCGTTCGATCTGAAATCAAAATTCAATAAACTTCGTATCTAAATGGCTTCATGAATTAAATCATTCAAATCGTATCTGAATTTCTCCAGTATTTTCTCATTTGAATTTTTCCAAAATTTCCCGATGTAGAAGAAATTCATGGTGAAAATCAAAAATTTTTGCATAGGAGTGAAGCACTTACCGAGGGAGATGAAATGCGGTGTCGAAAAGTGTTGAAATCGCCTCGAATCCGAGATCTCGCGAGCCACTAGGTCGGTTTTTCGAAGTTTTGAGGAAGGGGATGATGAATAGTGTCGGTTGATTCGGTCGAATATAGGACATTTCGCGATCTCGCTGTCGGCGAGATTTTTCTTGCGGTCGGCGAGCTAATTAATTTACCAAGGCCAAAGTTTCTGGAAAATCTCGCCGTCGGCGAGATCGTTCTCGCTGTCAGTGGGCTTTCCCTCACTATCGGCGGGATAATCTCGCGTCGGAGCTAAAAATTTTAAATATTTAAAATTCTTCGATCATTTTCAACCTCGATTTGGCACTAATTAATCTTCGATCACTTAATTTGATAATTTAGTATGAAGACTAGATACTTATACTCGCAAAAAGTTCACACGAAACAATATAACTTTATATATGAAATCCATAATACTTACAAACTTCACACTTTTAAACACTAACACTTAAGACTTCGATACTCGAACTCTCATAAATACTCGGCATTGCAATCCGCACTACGACACTCTAAATGTTGAGACATAACAAATACATATAATTTCATCGAATGCGAGATGATCAAATTTAAAGTTTAAATCATAGTAAAACCTAAATCCAAATCGACACATATATACACACAAATATAACATAAGATAGAAATCTTTACTACTCCTCGATTAGTACGAACTAACATCCACTCGATATTCCCGATGTGACGCGAGTGCACAAATAGATTGTAGAAAGGCACGAAAGGGAATTCGCGAGTAGATTCTTCATCAATCCACCCTTTCGTCTCGGTAAATGAATAAAGCTGGCCTCCGGATGTCCGGTATGATCAAAGTGCTCCTTCATCCTCCGAGTCGATGTGATCGAACATATCGGAGATATTATCGATGGAATTCATCATGTTTTGCGAACTCTTTCTCTAATCCTTTAATCTTTTTCGAATGAAATTTGTTTTATCGGTAAGGGGCCTCACTAAAGGATTGTTCCGTGATGCTCATCGAAATAATGGTAATCTCGTCATTGTTATCCGAAGTTGGAAATATATCCAGTAGGATCGAGTGGTTTCCATGGCAAAAGTACATTTTCCCACGCCTCATAAGAAACTTAGTGCTTGTGCATAAAGCAAATATAGTCGATGGGTGTCCGAGTCCATGAGGCCGACCCATGCACGATCAATCCCAATGCGAGACTTTACTATAATTGATCCGACATCGATAGGTAGTCGATTTGAATACGAGTAATTTAATATAGCGCATTCCTTTGAAATCTTATTTACCCTCATAGTGGGTAATAATTTTGATGAGATAAAGAAATGCCGATGCCTCGAGACGAGGGTTAAGAAGTGATGCGGAAGCCGACATACATGTCTTCGCGCGACTCCCGATCATCGGGTTCGTCGGTCGGGTATCTATAAATCTCGTTCATATTGTATCTTGAAGGAACAAAGTTTGAATAATGACGAACAAGGGTATTCTCATAGAAAATAATTCATTTACCCTTGAAGGAGTAAATGTTACCCATCTTCCTCGACGTAGACACTTCCATTGTTGATCGCATGTAGATTAGAGTAAAACTCTTTAACTACGGGAATAACTACGGCGGATGTCGTATAGCAAAATACCTCTCAATGCCGCTGCACGATCATTTCTTCAATTTTTGTGGTGGAATTCTCTACTCCTCTGTTGACAAATCCCCTTTCTTTAATAAGTCGCTTCTTCATCAAAACTTTGTTGAAAATACGCTGCGCCTCCGAATCGACGAATTTTCTTCGGTTGAAAACTCCAATTTTTGTGGTTTCTAAGAGTTTGGTGGCCATTTCGGATTGAAAGGAATGGTCTCTAGTCGTTTATAGGGAAGAAAACAGTGTAAAAATGAATTTGGGATGGTTTTCTACAAAGAAATGGCTTTAGAACCGTCCAAAACCGCACATAAAACTTAAGAGACCAATTTTTCAACTGCCTCGCCGTTGACAGGAAGTTTCTCACCATCGGCGAGCTAGTTATAAAACTGATTTAAAGATATGGCACGTGATCTCGCTGTCGGCGGGCTCGGGCTCGCTGTTGGCGAGATTCGATAAAATTGCCCAATTTCGCTCTAGTCCAAATATTTTTTGATCTCATCATATAGGTTTGAATTTGTGATGATTCTAATTAAAAATTGAATAGTAAGATTTATTTTAATATTACAGACTCACTAATTTGTATATAATTAAAATAAAAAACTACTATGGGTTGCCTCCCATAAAGCGCTTGGTTTAACGTCGTCAGCCCGACCTAATATTCAGTTAGTAATCGAAGTCGATTAAGCATTAAAACCTCTTTAAAATTTGGTCTTCTACCTTTGAAATATGGTTTTAATCTATGTACGTTTACCTTAAATCTATGTCTGTTTTTGGATCTTCGATTTCTATAGTTCCATATGAAAATATTTGAGTTATAGTGAAAGGTCCTAACCATCGAGATTTCAATTTCCAGGAAATAATTTCGATCTAGTATTATATAGCAAAACTTCTTGTCTCGGTTCAAAATTTCTCGATTAATCTTCGATCATGCCATAATTTCATCATTTCTTTATAAATCCTATCATTATCATATGATTCATTCCTTAATTCTTCTAATTCACTTAATTGCAACAATCTCTTCTCACCGAGCTTCTTTCATATTATAATTAAATTCTTTAATCGCCCGATATGCTTTATGTTACTAATTCATTTGGTAAGTGGCGAGTTTTTTCATATATAAGCACTGTAAGGAGTCATTCCGATCGGAGTTTTATAAGCGATCTTGTATGCCGTAATGCGATGTACTAGTCTTATAGACCGATCCGATTTATTAGGGTTTACGAGACTTTTCTAAAATATGCTTAATCTTTCGGTTAGAAACTTCGAGCTAATCCAGCTAGTTTGTGGATGATAAGCGATTGATATCTTATGAATAATATTATATTTTTCTACTAGTTTGTGAATATATTTATTTCTAAAATGAGTTCCTCCAGTCGGTGATAATCACTCTCGGCATTCCAAATCTAGTAAAAATATTTTTCATTAAAAATTTTGAGAACACTTTTATCATCACACCTAGGTAAAGCTTGCGCTTGATCCATTTGGAAACATAATCGACAACTACTTAATATATATGAGTTTCCAAATGAAGGAATAAAAGGTCCCATGAAATCTAATCCCCAAACATCAAAAATTTCGACTTCTAATATAAAATTCGGAGGCATTTCATTTTTCTTGATATATTTTCTACTCTTTGGCATTTATCGTAGGTTTTTATATATATCGTATACATCTCTAAATAGAGTAGGCCGGTAGAATCCATATTGTAGAATTTTATACGCAATTTTATACGTCCGAAAATGTCCTCCGAAATCAGAATCATGACATTTTTGAATAATTGGTTCGATTTCTTCATAAGGCGCGCATCTTAATAATTAGATCCTTACATTACTTATATAAGTATGGTTCATCCCAAAAGTATGTTTTAGTATCATGAATGAATTTTTTCGTTGTTGCAAAGTTAACATAGGTGGTAAAATGTTACTTACAATATAATTTACTATATCGGCATACCGAGGTATTTCCACTCATTTATATTATAAAGTTGTTCATCGGAAAGCGTACATAATTTCATTATCAGTATCAGATAATTCATGATATTCTAATCTTGATAAATGATCAGCAATTTGATTATCGGTTCCCTTTTTATTAACTATCTCAAAATCAAATTCTTGCATTAATAATATCCATCTAATTAATCTTAGTTTAGAATCCTTTTTTTGCATTAAATATTTTATAGCGAGTGATCGGTATGCGCAATACATTTAGTTCACTATTAGATAAGGTCGAAATTTATTAAAAGCATATACAACGCTTAATAATTCTCTTTCGATAGCTTGTATAATTTATTTCGACATCATTTAGAGTTTTACTAGCATAATATATAACTTTGAAAATCTTATCATATCTTTGCCCAAGAAGCTGCTCATATAGCATAATCACTAGCATCACACATAAGCTCGAATGGTTTCTCCCGATTAGGTGAAACTATTATAGGTCTTGTAATTAATTTATCTTTTAATAATTCGAAAGCATTCGAGCATTCGGTTGTAAATTCAAATTTCTTGTCCTTTTCGAAGTTGGCGTAGAGGTTTAGTAATTTTTGAAAAATCTTTTATATAACGTACGTAGAATCCGGCATGTCCAAGAAAACTTCTTACCCCTTGCACCGCAGTTGGAGGTGGTAATTTAGCTATAACTTGAATTTTTGCAGGGTCTACTTCCATGCCCTTTTCCGAAATTTTATGCCCTAATACAATGTCGCCTGTAACCATAAATTGACATTTCTCCCAATTAAGAACTAAATTAGTTTTCTCGCATACTTCGAAGTACTTTTTCGAAGATGATTTAATCATGTGTCAAATGATGTTCCAAATACAGAGAAATCATCCATAAGTACTTCTATTCCATTCTCAATTAATTTACTAAATATAGACATCATACATCTCTGGAATGTTGCAGGTGCATTACATAATCCAAAAGGCATCCTTCGAAAAGCGAAAGTTCCATAAGGACTAGTAAATGTAGTTTTCTCTTGATCCTCGGGAGCAATTTGTATTTGATGATAACCGGTGTATCCATCTAAGAAACAAAAATACTTATGTCCAGCTAATCTATCTAACATCCGAGTGCAGAAATGGTAAAGGGAAGTGATCTTTCCGGTGGCTGCGTTTAATTTTCTATAATCGATACATATTCGCCATCCGAGTAACTTGTCTTATAGGGATAAGATCATTATTTTCATTAGCTTTTACGGTCACTCCTCTTTTCTTAGGCACACGGTGAATTGGGCTTACCCAACATCTGTCGGAAATAGGATATATAATACCATTATCTAACAATTTTAAAATTTATTTCTTGACTTACTTCTTTCATTATCGGGTTTAATCTCCTTTGGGGATCTACTTTAGGCTTATGTTCATTATCTAAAATAATTACGTGCATACAGATTGAATGACTAATTCCTTTAATATCTACTGTAAAGTCCGACCAAAAGTTTTCTTATATTTTTTAAGGTATCTAAAAGTTTTTGTTCTTGAGATTCATTTAATTCGGATGAAATAATAGCTGGTAGAGTTGAAGAATTACCTAAGTAAGCATATTTCAAATGAATAGGTAACATTTTTAACTCGAAGTTCGGGAGGTTTAATAATCGATGGAACTATATTTTTTTCGGTGTTTTACGTATTATCCAAAAATTCAAATTTCTCTTGAATATAATCTAGTTCTTCATTTATATCGGCTTTTTCAATTAATTCGGTATTTTCTTTTTCTAATTTTTCTTCGTAATATTCCTTAAAATGTTCTTTTTGTAAATGATCGAGTACTTCCATTCGAAAACACTCATCATCTTTTTCTAGCGCAGGATATTTCATTGATTTAGCAATATTAAAATTAACTTTTTGGTCATTTACTCTCATAGTTAATTCTCCCTTATGAACATCAATCATAGCTTTCCCAGTGGCTAAAAATGGTCTTCCTAAGATGATAAGAATTTCTTTATATTCTTCCATATCTAAAACAATAAAATCTACAGGGAAGATAAATTTATCCACTTTTACTAAAACATCTTCAATAACTCCCTTAGGATATGTAACGAACGATCAACTAAGCGAAGGGTTACCGAAGTAGGTGAAATTTCTCCCGATCCTAATCTCTTAAAAATTGATAGAGGCATTAGATTGATGCTTGCTCCTAAGTCACACAAAGCTTTTCCATAGAATTTTTCTCCGATAGCGCGAGGGTATAGTGAAACTACCGGGATCTTTTAATTTTTCGAGAAGCTTTTTCGAATAATAGCACTACACTCCTCATTAAGTGCGACCAGTTTCATTATCGGTAAATTTTCTTTTTTTATTTAGAATATCTTTCATGAATTTTACATAGTTTGGCATACGTTCAAAGCTTCTACGAAAGGAATATTTATTGTTAATTTCTTCGAATTCGAGGAATTTAGCAATTGTTTATCTTTTTTATGTTGATTTAGTCGTTGAGGAAATGGTGGTGGAGGTTTTTCAACAGAAATTTTCATTGGTATTAAAGGATTTTCTAAGTTCGGATCTTGTTGATTCTTTTTCTTTTCGATTTCCACTTCCTCTTTTTGACTTTCAAGTTCTTTCTGAATTTGAGGTTCTAATTCTTTTCCACTTTGTAATTGTATTGCTTTAATTTGTTCCTTTCCTTTGTCTTTGGGATTTATTTCCACATTACTAGAAAATGTTTCAGGTATTCTATTATTAAGCACGGTAGCGATATGTCCAAGTTGAGTTTCAATATTTTTAAAAGCTGTTCCTTGATTTTGTAATTGGTTTCCTTATATTTGTAATTGATTTCCTTGATTTTGTAATTGATTTCTCTGATTTTTAAATGTTGACCCATATTTAATATTAATTCTTCTATAGATAATTTCTTATTTTTAAATTGAGGGTTATTATTATTAAATCCAGGTGGATAACGAGGTTTATATTTAGAATTTCCTTGGTTAGATGAATTTTCTAATGGTTGTGTTATGTTGTTCATCCATGGTTGATTAGTTGTATTATTATTCCAATTAAAATTAGGATGATTTTTCCATCCAGGATTATAATAATTCGCATAAGGATTATTGGGTTTGTTATTAATAGCATTCATAGTTTCATATGAAGGTTGAGATTCTATAAGTTGTCCAGATGAGTTTTCTTCTAATATAGTTGGAGAGTAATTCATTCCAAAATGATCTAATTTTTTAGATATAGCAGCGATTTGCGAAGCTAACATAGATATTGCATCATTTTCATGAATATTGGCTATCTTTTTAGGATTCATTCTATCAGTAGGCCATTGAAAATTATTGGTAGCCATTTCTTCGATTAGTTCATAGGCTTCATCAAATGGTTTTGACATTAATGATCCTCCAGCAGCAGCATCAATGATTGATCTAAGAGATCTTTTTAATCCATTATAGAAAGTTTGAATAATTAACCAATCTGGTAACGCATGATGCGGGCATTTCCTAAGAGGTTCTTTAAATCTCTCCCAAGCTTCATATATTGATTCTCCATCAAACTGACTAAAAGAAATTATATCATTTCTAAGCTTAGCAGTTTTAGATGGTGGAAAATATTTGGATAGATGTAAATTAGGATCTTCAGTAGGTGAACCACTAAATTGATTGTTTTGTACCATTTGGATAATTGCAGGTTTAAGTTCAAATGAGTTAGCAGCTACATCAGGGTTTTGAATAGTTAAATGAATTTCATCTAATGTAGGGTTGGCATAATCTCTTAATGGTCCTCGTTGATTGATATTTTCAATTTCAGGAATATTCGCCATTTGTGTTAAATTTATAATTTCTCTTTTTTGTTTTCTAATTCTTTTAATTGTACGCTCTAATTCTGAATCCTAAGGTATTAAATTTTTGTTTCCAAATTTACACATACAATTTTGTAAAATAAAATTTAAAATAGTCCGTTACTCTAGTAAATAATTTCTTTACTTCTCCGACAACGGAGCCAAAAACTTGACCCACTTTTTAATGTTTACAAGAATAGCAACGGCATCAAAAACTTGATCCCGCTTAATATATATATTTAATTTTATGATGGAATGTATAATGTGGATTCTACGCAAGTATACGTATCGTATCAAGTAATACAGGGCTCTAGTGGAGTCCTAGTTATCGATCCCACAGGGAAGTTTTAAAAGATTTGTAACATCTAAATTTAAAGGAATTACTTACTAATATAGTATACGAAAATTGGAATACTTAACTAAAGCGATCTGAAGTAAACAAATGCTTTAAATAAAGTTGATTTAAAGATTTCAGAAAAAGTATCCTTCCCCTTGTTTTTAGAAATTAAGTGAATGATGAATTTAAATAGATTTTTTTATTGTATTGTGACAAATAGGAGCATTCCTATTCTTTACCCTTTGGTCCAGGTGTAAAGAACATTGACTAGTCCTATGCTTGATTACCGAATCGCGGCTAGGCTGGGAGGATACTTGTTGCCACTTCGAAGCTCCCACGTTCCCCTCACTTCGAGGGCTAACATCTACACTTCGACTCTCAAACAATAGGACCAAATTGAATATTTTAATCAGTCACACTAAAATGTCCGATTCTACGTCCGATAAATAATATTTTCCTATTTATTTGCACCCTCCTTCCAAGACTTTTGACTTCCCCGAATATTGGATGTAATCTTTGCTTATAGTTGATAATTCAACATATTTTAACAATTCAATTGGCCGGATTGAAAGTAAATTAAGTTTTAAGTAAAAGATTATCACAATTTATTTTAATATATTAGGCACTCTATTTAATTTCATCAATTCACATAATTTCATAAACAAGGAGAAAGACTAAGAAAACTACTCAGAATGCATGGGAATTAAACAAAGCATGGATTTCATTTAAAGTTAACAACAATAACAAAGATACTTATCTCAATTTCCTCCTCAAGCTGACTCCTTGAAGTTCCTTTGACTTTTCCTTCTAGTACAACACACTTCTTAACTCACTACTTACACTTACTCACACTAAACTTCGACTTAGACTCAAAAGCACACTAATAGAATACTCTCAAGACTCCTAAAATAGACACACTACATACTAAAATTTGTCCTCTATTTATAGAGGTAGAAAAAGGTCCAAGGGGTACTTAAGCACCTCTTCAAAAAGCGTCCAGGTTCAATGTATCTGGTATTTTAAACGGTCTCGCCGTCAGCGGGGCTTCTAGAAGGTCTTCAAACCGCGCGATCTCACTGTTGGCGGGCTCGGGCTCGCTGTCGGCGAGAGAGTTGCAAACCTTTAAGAAATTCTCTTTATAATCTTGCCGTCGGCGGGCTCGATTTCGCCGTCAGCGACTTAGTTCATTTTGCATGTATTTCTTTCTTTTTTATCTAAATTTGCTCTATTTTATGCCTTTTTTCTTCCATCACTTATAAATCTTCGTTCCTACAATAAAATAAAGAAAATACCTTACTTTAAAGTGCAATTTCATAAAAAATAGCTATGAATTTCTTAACATATTTTTCTGTGATCAATGCCCACATCATGCTCTACCAGATTGGTTAATTATTCAAACATTTTATAATGCATTAGTAGGATCTATTAGATCTATTATTGACGCTGCTGCTGGTGGATCACTAATGTCTAAACCTTTTGAAGAAGCTTATGCTTTAATAGAAGAAATGGCTACCAATAATTTTCAATGACCTGCTGAAAGGGTAAATCCTAAGAAAGTAGCCAGTATTCATGATTCAGATGCTTTAACTATGATAGTTTCTCAAATTTCTTCTCTTTCAAAGAAAATAGATCATTACGGAATTAATCGTTCTCAAACACATCCAGTGTTAGAAGAAAATTCATTAGGGCAAATTGTAGATGCTCAATCTTCATATGAAACTATAAATTTGATAAATAATAGACAAAATAACCCTTATTCAAACTATTATAATCCAGGTTGGAAGAAACATCCAAACTTTAATTGGAATAACCAAGGTAATGCTAATCCTGTTAATCCTCAGTGGGAGAACAATCCTGTAAACCCATTAGGAAATATAAACAATCAAGGTAATTCCATATATAGACCTTATAATCCACTAGGTTTTTATAATAATGCACATTTCAAGGAGAAGAAGTTATCTATGGAAGAACTAGTTTTGAATATGGGTAATCAATTACAAAGTTAATGAGATGCTATTAAAAACATAGAAAACCAGTTAGGGCAAATTGCTACTGCACTAAGCAATAGACCTGTTGGAACTTTACCTAGTAATGTTGAAGTAAATCCTAAAGATCAAGGAAAAGAACAGATCAAGGCTATCCAATTGAGAAGTGGAAAAGAGTTGGAAACAAGAGTTAAAAAAGAAACTATAGTTGAAAAGGAAAAAGAAGAAACTGAAGGAGAAAACAAAAGTCAATATCCTGATATTCCTCTGAAACCTATGAAAATTACTATTGAAAGATCACCACCACCATTTCCTTAAAGATTTAAGGACCAAGATAAAGGAAAAAGATTTGCTAAATTCTTATACATTTTGAAAAAAATTGTCAATTAATATTCCTTTTGTTGAAGCTTTGGAACAAATGCCTAATTATGTTAAATTTATGAATGATATACTCAACAAAAAGAGGAAGTTACTTGATCATGAGACCGTTGCACTCACTGAAGAGTTTAGTGTTATAATTCAGAAAAAATTTCCTAAAAAACTTAAAGATCCTGGTAGTTTCAATATCCCGTGTGCTATTGGTGAAAAATTTTATGGGCGAGCATTATATGATTTGGGAGCTAGCATAAATTTAATGCCTTTATCAACTTTTAAAAGGTTAGGAATATGAGAAATTGCACCGACTTCTGTAACTCTACAGTTAGCTGATCGAACTATTACACATCCTAAAGGAGTTGTAGAAGATTTTTTGGTCAAGGTTCATAAATTTATTTTTCCTGTGGACTTTATCATTTTAGATGTGGAAGAAGATAAGGAAATACCTATCATTTTAGGAAGACCATTCTTAGCTACAGAAAGATCCATGATAGATGTTCAAAAAGGAGAATTGACTATGAGAGTAAATGATCAAGAAGTAACATTTAACATCTCAAAGTCAAAGAAATATTCTTCAATAGAAAAAGATGATGAATGTTTCATAATGGTTATATGTGATTATTTGAGAAAAAAATATTTCAAGGAAAATTATGAAGAAAATGAAGACATGGAAAAAGATAAATATGATGAAATTAATAACAAAGAAGCTGATTATATTCAGAAGAAATTTGAAACGCTCGATTCAACAGCACCAGAGAATGAAATATTAATTCCATCTGTTGTAAAACCCCCCGAACTTGAATTAAAAAATCTTCCAAATCATTTGAAGTATGTATTTTTAGGAGAGTTTTCAACATTATCAGTAATTGTGTCCTCAAACATAAATGAAATTGAAGAACCAAAATTAATGGATAGATTAAAAAAATACAAAAAACTTTTGGATGAACTCTAGCTGATATTAAGGGAATTAGTCCTTCGATTTGTATGAATAGAATTTTATTAAACGATGAACATAAACCAAGAATTGATCCACAAAGAAGACTGAACCCTATTATAAAAGAAGTAGTTAAAAAATAGATTTTAAATTGGTTAGATGATGGAATTATATATCCTATTTCAGATAGTGCTTGGGTAAGTCCAATTCATTGTGTTCCTAAGAAAGGAAGCGTAACTGTTGAAGAAAATAAAAATAATGAATTAATACCTATCAGACAAGTTTTTGGATGGCGTATTTGTTTTGATTATAGAAAATTAAATGTCACCACTAGAAAAGATTATTTTCCTCTTCCTTTTCTAGATCAAATGCTGGATAGATTTGCTGGAAATAAGTATTACTACTTTCTGGATGGATATACCAGTTACCATCAAATTCCTATTGCTCCCGAGGATCAAGAGAAAACAACATTTACTAGTCCTCATGGAACTTTTGCTTTTCGAAGAATGCCTTTTGTATTATGTAAGTCCCTGCAACATTCCAGAGATATATGATGTCTATATTTAGTAAGTTAATTGATAATGGAAAAGAAATATTTATGGATGATTTCTCTGTATTTGGAACATCATTTGACACATGCTTAAATCATCTTGAAAAAGTTTTAGAGCTATGCGAAAGAACTAATTTATTTCTAAATTGGGAGAAATATCAATTTATGATTGCAGGAGGAATTGTATTAGGGCATAAAATTTTAGAAAATGACATGGAAGTAGACCCTGCAAAAATTCAAGTAATAGCTAAATTACCACCTCCAACTTCAATGAGAGGGGTAATAAGTTTTCTTGGACATGCTGGTTTTTACAGGTATTATATTAAATATTTTGTAAAAATTACCAAACTTCTATGCCAACTTTTAGTAAAGGACAAGAAATTTGAATTTACCGAAGACTGCTTAAATGCCTTTGAGTTATTAAAGGAAAAACTAATCACAGCACCTGTAATAGTTTCATCTGATTGGGAGAAACCATTTGAATTAATGTGTGATGCTAGTGACTATGCTATTGGAGCTGTTCTTGGTCAAAGATATGATAAAATTTTTAAAGTTATACACTACGCTAGTAGAACTCTTAACAATGTTCAAATTAACTATACGGTTACTAAAAAAGAGTTACTGGCTATTGTATATGCTTTTGATAAATTCAGATCTTATTTAATTGGGACTAAATGTATTGTGCATACTGATCATTCTGATATTAAATATATGATGCAAAAGAAGGATACTAAACCAAGATTAATTAGATGTGTACTTTTAATGCAAGAATTTGATTTTATGGTAATTGATAGAAAGTGAATTGATAATCAAATTGCTGATCATTTGTTGAGACTAGAATATCATGAATCATCTGACACCGATAATGAAATAACAGACAGTTTCCCTGATGAACAACTTTATAATATTAATGAGTGGAAAATACTTTGGTATGATGATATAGTTAACTATATAGTAAGTGATATTTTGCCACATATGTTAACACTAAAACAACAGAAAAAATTCATTCATGATGCAAAAACATATTTTTGGGATGAACCATATTTATATAAGTAATGTAACGATCTTATTATTAGGAGATGTGTGCCTTATGAAGAAACTTAACTGATTATTAAAAAATGTCATGATTCTGAATTTAGAGGACATTTTGGGATTGACAAAACTGCGAATAAAATTTTGTAAGCTGGATTTTATTGGCCTACTCTCTTTAGAGATGTTTACAGATATATCAAAGTTTGTGATAGATGTCAACAAGTAGGTAATATATCTAGAAGAAATGAAATGTCTCTGAATTTTATGTTAGAAGTTGAGATTTTTGATGTTTGAGGATTATATTTCATGGGTCCATTTATTCCTTCATTTGGGAACTTATATATATATTTTTATTGCAATTGATTATGTATCAAAGTGGATTGAAGCACAAGCTTTACTTCATTGTGATGCTAAAAGTGTTTCAAGATTCTTAATGAAAAACATTTTCACAAGATACGAAATGCCGAGAGTGATTATCACTGACGGAGGATCCCATTTTAGGAATAAATACATTCAGAGATTGGCAGAAAAGTTTAATATTATTCATAGATTCTCTACTGCTTATCATCCTCAAACCAGTGATTTAGCTGAATTTTCTAATCGTGAGATTAAACAAATTTTAGAAAAGACTGTAAATCCAAGTAGAGTAGATTGGTCTGCAAGACTGGATACTGCATTATGGGCATACAGGACTGCTTATAAAACTTCTATTTGTATGACTCCTTACAAACTTATTTATGGAAAGACTTGTCACTTACCAATAGAATTGGAGCATAAAGCATATTGGGCGATTAAAGAATTCAATTATAATTTGAAAAATGTTGGTGATAAGAGATTGTTACAATTGAATGAATTAGAAGAATTAAGAAACGAATCTTATGATAACGACCGAATTTATAAGGAAAAACTGAAGTTAAGGCATGATCAGAAGATTAATCAAAAGTACTTTAAACTAGGCTAAGAAGTTTTACTTTACATTACAAGGTTGAAATTATTTCCTAGGAAATTGAAGTCTCGTTGGTTAGTACCCTTTATTGTGACTCGAGTTTATACTTATGGAGCTGTTGAAATTAAAGATCCGAAGACTAGGAATAGATTTAAAGTAAATGGACATAGATTAAAATCATATTTTGAGGGTAAAAGACTAAATTTTAAAGAAGTTTTAATGCTCAGTCAACCTGAATAACACCTGAATAGGTCGGACTGACAACGTTAAATCAAGCGCTTTATGGGAAACAACCCATAGTTATCTTTAATTTTGTGTGTTTGTTTAATTTTATCATTAGTTTGTAGTAATATTGAACTCTACTACTTGTATTTGCCCTTTAATTTGGATCCATAAAGAAAATTTGGTACATATTTGACCACGACATTTTTGTGCAAAATTTTGCCTAGGGCACCGACGGCGCACTCGACGCTGCTGACTGCGAGTTTTTCCCGAGAGCTCTGGAATTTAATTGCACAAGGCTCGCTGACAGCAACATCGAGGCCGCCGACAGCGAGATTGGCGAGCGGGCAGTTTTTCGAGTTCAAAATGACAGTTTTTGGCGGTTTTTAGCAAATTTGTCCCCTATAAACTTCCATGAACGGTTCCTAAACACTCAAATTCCCAAAAATGAATGGAAACTTCCTTGAATTCCTCTCAAATGGCTTTCAATTCAGTAAATTACCCTAGATTTCAAGTATACAAACGGAGAAAGTTCGTCAGTATCGATGCACAACGACTTTTCAATAAGGTGATGTCAAAGAGAAGGCTAATCAAGGAAAGAGGATTTGTCAATCGAGGATTAAGCAATTCTGCGTCAGCAATTGAAGAAATGATCGTGCGACGAAGATGGGAAGTATTTTGATATACTACTACCGTAGTAGTCGTTTCTATGGTGAAGGAATTTTACGCCAATTTGCATAGAATCAACCAAGGAAGTATCTATGTGCGAGGTAGGTGGATAACATTTAATTCTGGAATGATTAATGAATTATACATGCTTAAGAATGTTCTCGTCTGCCAATTTTCCAATTTCGTCTTGAAAAGAGACAAAATGAATGAAATTTACTAATATTTGACGGACAAAACTGAAGACTGAAAAGTTAGAGAAAACGAGCACGTTAGTTTTTCTGCAACACTTTTAAATCCCGTTTCGAAAAATTGGCACTTTTTCATATCTGTAAAATTATTACTGACGATGAAAATCAGTAAAGTCACCAAAGAGAGTGTTATATTGAACTACTGCATTCTAATGGGATGGCCAATTGATATTGGATCAATTATTGTGAAGTCTGTGTTTAGCCTGATTGTTCAAGGATCATCTCAAGGGCTTGGACATCCTTCAACAATTTTCTCAATATGCAGTCTGTTTCAAGTATCATACAAGATTTGGGAAAAGGTACTGCTACCTTGGAAACCTTTAGACCCAACCCGTATGTTCCCAACCAATGATGAGGAGAATGATATGGGCGTGATTATGGATCAAGCATCACAAAATTCTATTCCTATTCGACCTCTAGTAGCAGACAGGACACCGATGATCTTACACAGAATCAAGAATCTGGAGAAGCAGGTATAAAATTTAACGAGCACAGTTAACAATATGTCTGATTTCTTTGATCATATCGATTGAAGGATGAAAGAACATTTTGATCATACTGAGCATTTTGAAGCGAGTTTGATATGCTTAATGAGAAAGATGGGATGGATTAAAGAAGATTCAACTGAAGAATTCCCATTCCGATCTTTTTATAACATGTTCGTCCGTGTTCAAGTGATGGGTGATATCAGAGGAGAAACCGACACTGAGTCAGAAGAGTAGTAGAATTACTTTACTTTATTTGTATCATTATGTTGAACTTGATTTGAACTATGTTTGTGTGTTTGCTTTCTTTTTTTGATTTTTAATCTCAATATAGTTGAGATTATGATTGGAATGTTTGTTTTCAGCATTTTGAGTGTTGTGGCTTGGATTGCGACACTGAATTGAGGAATTTAGGTTCAGAAAATACATGTTTATGTGTGTTATGTAATGTGTATTATAAACAATTGGATTTAATATATAATTGTGAAGTCTTATTGCGTGTATGTTTATTTGTGTTAATACATCACTTAATCACTTAAAATATATGATTAAAATGATCGAATGGGTGACGAAGAGACTTAAAATTGATCGAAATAACAAAAATATAAAAATGATCAATATTTGAGAATCTCGCCGACGACGCGCTCGAGGCCGCCAACGGCGTGATTTTCCCAAGGCTATTGGAATTAAATTCAATTGAGCCCGCCGACGACGCGAACAACCCTGCGGATGGCGAGATCCCAAAAATTACCTTTTAACGGCGATTTTGACCGGTCAACCGCCACTATTTATCGTCTTCTTCCCCGATTTACCAAAAATTTTGACCTAGGGCTTGATAGATCTCAGATTTGGAGCGATTTCAACACATTATAACACCAGATTTCATCTTCCCTTGTTAAGAGCTTCCCTCCTATGTAAAAATTTTTTATTTTCACCATGAATTTCTTCCACATTAACAAATTTTGGAAAAATTTAAAAATGTGGAGAAAAGACTTGGAAGGAATTCATGGAACTTGATTTAGATCGCTTTACACCACCTTTAGAAGCCATTGTATTATTATTTTGGAGTTTAGTTTGGATTTTTGTAATTTTGATATATCAAACAATGACTCCACGTCAAAAGAGGAGACTTGAATTCGACGAGACTCGATTTATAAATGCTAAAGCACAATTGAGATACACTTCAATCTTTCAAGGAAAGAAGTGTATTCAAGATTGAGTTTTTGATAATCCCGGAGGAGAGGTGTGTCGGCATATTTTTGAGTTGTGTGTTTTATTTTGAAAAGGGGTCGCCTAACAGAAGTTGTCGGCGAATTTAAATTTTAAATTTAATTTAAATATATATATAATTTAGAAAATAGTATTTGATTTTGAAAATAATTTTAAATTTGAAAATTTTAAGATATGAAATCAAACCGATCTCACATCCCAAATAGTTTATATAAACGAGCACCGCACCACAAACCGTGTATCTATCCCTAAGGATAGACACACTGCTTGATGGTGGGGCTCGATTAAATAAACTAGAAGATTTGTGACATCCGTTTCGGTCTGCGAACCAATTTTATAAGCCGACAAATTCCTTGCTTAATATGAAAACATTAAACAGGGTTTATATTACCTGGGTTCTTTAAAATTCCCTATAAGGGCAAGCCCCTATAGTTAATTACATCTTAAGTGACGAGAATCACCTAAGAAAACTCTCGATAATAATCAATAATTCTGCTCTCAAGAATTTCAAAGTTTAAGGTTTTCAAACGATTGGATTTTGGAAATTTCAATAGGGAATAGCTCAAATTTGGAACAGTTTATTTTAGGAGTCCAAAGGAAGAGGAGTAGGGGATGTCACAAACCCGAAGTGAACTTCAGTGACTTCCCAGACTATCCTAATGTTAGGCTTTGAATTTCGGGAATTCCTAATGTTTATTTAAATGTTTTGACCTTGCCAATTTTAATTAATTAGGGCTTATATTTGTATGATAAAACCAAACAAATAGCCTCGAAGATGTGAGGGTTTATTGTCGTACCGGACGACTACCTCGGAATCCTAAGACCGGTTAGGGCTTAATTTGCAATGCAAGTGCCTAACGAAGAGTTGAGGATTTATGTTGCACTAGGCAAACTACCTCGAAGTCCTATGGCTTTGTTATTTAATTCTAAGAAAGTTTTGCTGAAGTAGACTCAGGTTTTACTGATGACGATGGCCGTGCTGCCCACCATGCTCCGAGCTCCTTGTTGTTGCAGAGGTTCAATTTTAGAAGTCATAAATCAGGGGATGAGAAAAGTGTTTTGGTTTAGAGAAAATCTTAATTTCCAAGTGTTTTTTACGTTTTAATTAAAACAAATCTTAAAGTTGATTATAACGACACCGGTTAAGATCCCACGGTTCCATCCTTCCGGCATCATTATTTTTATCGGATTCACTTAGTCCGGATGAATTTGCTAAACTCAATTGAATGAGTTCCACACTTTCATTTAGACCGTGGGAAATCCGATTAGCAACACGTAGGTTACATCATCCGAGGTATTCCCGATCATCCAACAGGACATTTTAATTTAATTATAATTGAAGTTTTGTGTTATCGTTTGTGATTAAATTTTGAGTTGTTTTATATTTTGAAATGTTGTGGCGGTGAATTTTATCTTGCAATGACTTTTAACTTAGTTTTGGTTTCGAGTTTTAGGGACTATCCTAAAGGTGTGGGTTTTCATACAAGAAAAGTAAGTGCGATGCGATTAATGAAATTGCGATAATGTAAATTGCAAGAAAGTAAATTGCAATAAAATAAAAGCGTACTGGAGGGTCTTCCCGTCATCCCAAGCTGCACTTAAAACACAATTAGAAAATTTAAGCAAGTTCCTAGGTAAAGCTAAGGTAAGGGTTATGGTTTTCTACCAAATTCCTAATCCTATAGCTAGTCATTTCCTATGACGTCTAGGTTCTTGTGTTTTGGTTTGAAGACGATTTTCTTCATCAAAGAACAATTAAATTCAATTGTTCTTATCAACATCCTATCATATCGAGGAAGTGTTTAAGACAAATCTTAAACATCTTTTCAATATTTCTAGGATTGTTTTAAGTCCAAATGAATTTAATTATATAAATGAATTAATCGTCTAGGGATTCAAGTTTTGTTAACTTGCTCAGTGAACTAGGACATTTGAATATCCTATGAGTGAAGTAACATTTCATTTAATGTTCTGTTTAGGAGTTATGATAACTAAAGCTTTTGAGGGTAAATTGGTGTTCAAATGGTTTGATTTAAGTTAATGGGTTTAAATTTGGAATAGTGTTCAAGTTATTTTTAGATTTATTTTGAATTCTTTATGTCTTTGGTGATGTTATATTTAATTCAACTTAATTTAATTTAATTTGATTTAATTGAGTTTTAATTTAATTTAATTCAATTTAATTCAATTTAGTTTGATTTGATGTTAAATTAAATTAATTTGATTTGATTTAATTTTAATTTAATTTGATTTAATTTCCTTTAATTTAATTTAATTTAATTTAATTTAATTTAATTTAATTTAATTTAATTTAATTTAATTAATTTAATTTAATTTAATTTATTCATTTAATTTAATTTAATTTAATTTAATCTTTAATTTAATTCAACTTTTAATTTTAATTTAATCCAATTTAATTTACTTAATTTAATTTACTTAATTTAATTTAATTTTTAATTTAATTTTATTTTTAATTTTAATTGAAATTTTTTGAAAGAGTTTAATAATTTAATTTTAGTTTAATGATTAAGTCTTTTAATATTTTGAATTTGAGTTATCATTTTAATTAAGAATTGAATATTAATGAGATAATTAATTTAGGGATTTTTAAATTAAAGAATAAATCTCTTCCTAATAATATCCCTATTTTAATAATTCCAATTTTATTATTCTTCCAAATTTAATCAATTATTTAATTAAGGTTTAATTATTTTAAAATTGTTTAATGGGTTTCTACCCTTTAATTATTTAAATTTCAATCATCCAAATCAGATTAGGATCAAATATTTTACTTGTTGATTTTTTTGTTAAACCTAAAGTTTTAATTAAGGGTTAAAATTTTAATTACCACTTTACCCTTTAAGCTTAATAATTTCATAACTCACTAAATTGAACTCAAATGAACTTGAAATTTTTATGTGACTTCACTCATATGTCAATAAAGACATGAGAGGAGAAAATGTGATTTTTCTGTATTTAATTTATTTATATAATTATTTTTGGTAGAAAATAGAGATTTCCAAGGAAAATTTAATAACATTACCAAGGGAAAGTTTCTGTCCTTAAGAAAATTAGGGGACATTTCTAATGACGAGTGGACCACTTGGACCAATTTTGGTGATTTTTTGAATTATATTATTTTTATTATAATTATTTTAAGTTTTGGAGTATTAATTAATTTAAAAATAAAATAAAAGCTAAAAAATGAATTTTATATTTTTCAAAAATCTCTCTCATATCAGGGAAATCAGAGAAGCAAATTTTGAAATTTTCTGATTTTTCTATGATTTATTATAATTATTTTAGTGAAAATGCTAGAAAATACATTTTTTTTAATTTTAAAATTACCCTAGAGCTTTAAAATTTAATATCTCACTAAATAGACCTAAGAAAAATATGAGGTTTGTTCCTAAGTGATTAAAATTCAAAATGTGACATTTTGGTGAATTTTATTATTTTTGTGATTTTTATTATTTTTTTAATTATTAAAAATATTAAAATAATATTAAAAATCAACTTTTTTAGAAAATTGAAATTTTAATTTTCTTAAATTCCCCTAATATTAGAGAGGCTCCAAAACCAATTTGGTGAATTTTTGCAAGATATTTTGAAAGTTATGAATTTTTTAAAGTTTAAAATGACTAAGTGGCTTAATCAACCCAATTAGTAGAAGCTAAACAAGTCCGATTGACCTCAAATTTTTATGGTGGGTTCCTCTGATCCTGAAGGTCAGTGGAGAATTGATTTCAAGTCAATTTGATGTATGGTTAGCTCTAATTAATTAGAGATCCATTTTGGGTGTTTAAGCCGATTAGGGTTGTTTTAAATGAACTAACTCAAAACCTATTTTTCTAGGGTCCTGCTGGTCATAAGGAACATCACCAAATTTTCCTAGAATTTATTTCACAACATGCTATTTATTGGAATTAAAATACTCAAAACGAGTATCATGAACTTGAAAAATCAATAACTTTTCATAGGGATGGCCTCTGACTTTGGAAAATTCGGGGAATGTTCCCAAATTCGGAGGCTTAAAAGCCCTATGGTCTCATGCCATAGTGAATTGTATAAATGCATGGAGAATTAAAAATATGTAGAGAGTAAATAAATTATTAAAAATAAAATACTTAATGAAATTAAATGATTTCTTTTCTACATTATTCTCCTCTGTTCACTGAGCAAGAGGGTATTTTTATTTTATTTTTCTGATTTTTCTACACAAAGTTATGAATTTTTGAAGTTTAGGGAATTAAATAAATCGAAAAAACCCTAATTTTCTATTTATCCACGCGGCGCCGCGTCAGCCTCGGCGGCTCCGAAGCGCCGCGTGGCGCGCTCCCGATTCGACGCCGCCATCGACTCGGCGCTCCCGGGCCCGGCCGCATCGTTCCGTCTTCGATCCGACGCGATCCCGGTCGTCCGTCCGCGCGTGTATTGGATGGACGGCATCCGTTCATCGTCCCCAAGTGTCCTCACGCGAGAGCCGTCCACACTAAATCCCTAATATCTCACTCGATATTCAATGAATTTTCATGTTCTTATGCTCTATGGATTCGTCTTGAAGAGACGAACACATCTATACGGTTATCATGCATTGAAATTAAAGAATTTGAAATGGAGAATCTCCAAAAGCTCGGGATGAAGAATTAGCTCGTACCTTTGCTCAGAGAAGTGTGGCTTCGATCTGAGGGTTGTTGCACCTTCGATTGGATCCCAGCAAGCTCCGGATGAAGTCTCCCAGTGCAGTGAATTGTCTAGGTATGATTTCAACCACGGCCGATCACAAAGCTTAGAGGCTGGAGCAAGCCGGGTGGCACTAGAGATGGGGCTTTTGTCGGTGGACACCTTCCCTTGGTCCAGTGAAGGTGTAGAACCAATCAATTTGGGGATTGGCTCACTGTGGAGAAGTGTCCTAGTTTTGGGTGGAATTTCGGTTGAGAAATTGGATTTTGTCGAGTGGGGATTAGGGCAAATTGACATCGGGGATCGAGCTGCTCTAAGGGTGGAGAAGGGTTTGGAACAATTTTGGCGAGTTTCGGCAAGGTTTGTGCGACTCTCCCCTCGTGGCCGTGAGGGGGTTGGGTTTAAATAGAGGTGGCTGGAGAGCCTCACGGGGATGGCCAAGGGTTGGGATCGGTTGCTGCGGTCATGGGAAGAACGACCATGGTGGCCATTGGGCATGGGGCGGCTCGGCGAGGTGGAATTCCAAAGTTTGGCTCCTCCCGAGGTCTCGGCCATGGTGTTTTCCGGCGACCCGGGCGGGCTGGCCGGCGAGCATGGGTCACCCTCGAAGTCCGAGTGGGTCGGGGCTGGAGGTTTGTGCGATCAATTGGCAATTGCCATGTGTAAAGGCTTTGAATTAAAATGGAATGGGGAAGGGGCATTTTGGCTTCAATTTGGTCGACCCATTGGTTTGGGTTGGGTGCACCTCCCCATGGCCTGATTTTGGGTCGAGAGGATCGATTGGGTCGACCAAGAGAGAATGGTATGGTCTCTATCCATGATGAGGTGGCTAAACATGGTTTAGTGTGTGTCATGAATAAGGTTAAAAAGGCTTAATGAAAGATTAGGAAAGGAGCCCCTCCTTTTACCATTAATGGCATGGTCACATGCCAAACTTTCATGGCTTCATATGGCTTGTGAATGGCTCATTCATGGCTCCATTTGGCTTGGGAAAAGTTTAGTCGACTTCATAAAAATGGATTTTAAGGATTTTGGACATTTTGGTGGAAAGTTGGATGAAGCTTTATTTAGAATTATTTGATCATTGGATTAGGACTTAGGGATGATTTTAATTGAATGCATGATGAAGAGAATTTGTCATATGGGCCTTAGATTGATTTTGCCCTTTTGGATTTTGGTGGAGGTGGGCTTTAGGAAGGTTTAAGAAAGTGGGCTTTTGGTTTGGAAATAAATTTATGGATGGGGAATTTGTGAAGGATTGGGCCAAACAAATGTTGTTTTTAGCTCATGGATGTGTCATGAGTGACTTGAAGCAAATTTGGGGTGATTTGGGTTTGAATTGGGTTGAATTTGGGTTCTTTTGGTGAATGGGCCAACATAGGCCCAAGTGGGCCAAGTTGGGCTAGGGTTGAAATTGATGTAAAATAAACGTTGGGAAATGTTTATGAGAGTGTTTCAAAGAGGTTTTGACTTTGGTTGGGCTTTGATTTTGGGGTTTGGGCTCATTTGGGTTAGGTTTGGTTTTAGGTCAAAATAGGGCCTTTTAGCTTTGGGTTGAATTTGAGTGGGATTTGGGTCCAAATTTTGGGCAAATCATGTTAGTGTTTTGTTTGTGGGAATGTTAAGGAAGATTTGGAAAAGATTTGGGGTTAATTGGAGTTGAATTGGGTGAGTTTGGGTTAAGTTTGGGTCATGGGTCCAAATTGGGCTTTAAGGCCAAAAGTGAAATTGGATCCAAATGTCAGTCAAATTGAACTTGGATTTGGTCTAGATTGGTATTGGGAATGTTGAATTGAAGTTTAGAATTGAATTGGACCAGAATTTGGGTCAATTGGGTAGGTTTGGTTTGACATTGGGTTCACTTTGGGTTAAAATGGGTCGAATTGGGGGTTTTGACAAAAGTAGGGTAAATTGACAAAATTGGCCCATGGTGTAGTTGGACAAAATGAAATTGGGAATATTTGGGATTTTCTGGAATTTTCTGGGAATTTTCTGAATTTTTGGATTTTTTGGGTCGAGGGGGTATTTTGGGTATTTGGAGGGTATTGGGAGGTATTTTTAGAATTTTTGGTATTTTTGGGTATGGATGATCAATTTGAGTGGAGAGAAATGTTTGGGATTGATTTTGGGGAATTTTGAGCAATTTAGGTGATTTTGCAAATTTTGGGTAGTTTCAAGGGTTTTGGGTAGGCTAGACGGGTGTAGGGTCCCGGGGGTCAAAAATTGAAAATTTGGAAAATTGAAAATTTGGAAAATTGAAGATTGGGTGAATTTGAGTGGAATGAAGTCATTTTGGTTGAGCCATGAAGTCACATCAAGCTCACATGAGCCATGAAGGGACTCATTTGAGGCATCCATTATGTTGTTCCTAACCCTCTTGCGAGGGCTTAGGGGTTAAGGACCATCCATGTGAATCACCTACATGAGTCAGGAGGTCAAGTTGGGTATGGGTGTGGTTTTAGGAGGTGTGTGGAAGTGTAGTGTGTAGGTGTAGTGTAAGTCGGCCCCTTCACTGAGACCGGGCCACTCGGGGCGATCTAAGGCCGAAGAGTCCTATAGGAACTCATCCTTTAAACTTCCACATTTGATTTCAACCCTCCAGGTGATTAGGGGTCTACGATCAAGTTTGTGGAGTTTGCGGGGAGTTTAGAAGTGGTTTGAATTTCTAAAAGGTGGGTCCCAATTCTAGTCCTCTAAGATAGTCAAAGGAAAAGCCTAAGGCTAGATCCTAAGCACTAAAAAGAAGAAGAGAAGACCTCATCAAAAATGAGGTCAACAAGGTGGAATGAGTCATTAGAGAAAGGAGATGGGATAACTTTTGTTACACTACAAATAAAATTGCTATTGAAGTTGTAAGAGAATTCTATTCTAATCTGACTCAACTTGAGGACGAGCCTATCTAAGTAAGGATTTTTTGTCGATTTTAATGCTACCCGCATTAATCTTTTTACGAGCTTCACGATTACTTTTCTAGCGAGTATGAAACATTTGAAAGTATGGAAGATCCATTAAACAATGTTATTGACTTTCTCACTGATGGGAAAGGCACTTAGAAAATTAAGATCATGAACGGATTAACTTTCCTCTTTCTATGATGAATGCCACAGCTAAGGCTTGGCATTATTTCATTTGTTCAACTCTGTTACCGACCTATCATCATAGTAAAATCTCGAGAGACAGAGCTGTTCTGAATTTTTATATTCAGAACAATAGAAGTATAAATGTGGGGAGAATAATTTACAAGAATATTATGGCTACAACGAAGAGTGAATCAAGTGGATATTTTGGACATCCTGGCCTAATTTATGCACTTTGTCAATTATCTGGAGTAGAAGCTAATGAGGATGAAGAATGGGTATATCCTATGAAACCCATTAGTAAAGCAAATTTGAAGACTTATGAATCCCATGAGGAATGGAAATCTGGGAGTAGGAGTAAGGCACCTTCTACTAGTAGAGACATCCCTTCTAATAGTAATGACCTTCCTGGCTCTAGCTTTCCTACTCTGTATGATTTGATGAATGAGATGACCCTACAGCGGAAAAGTTTTGAAGAGTTAGATGAAAATCTGGAAAGAATTGATCATATGATTGAAGGTTTAGAGCAGAGACATGATCACGATAGTGAGTATCTTCAGTTGCACTCTGATTTTGAGATTGCTTATTATGATGCTCAGGCTAGGTACTACAAGGAGAGCCTGATGTCATTTTTCCTGAATGCCCCCGTTATACTCATTATTAGTCTAATCCACCTGCTGACTAGGGTGATGAAGACATAGCATGGGATTTTGACGACTGATCTTAATGATGTGATTGTGATGTATGTGTTTATCTTGTTGTAGTACTTTCATTTTAATTTTTGTATCCTATGGAATATGTTTTGTTTCTGAGATATGTGTTTAGTTTTGTAGTTCATATCTTCATTTATGGATTGTGATGGATTGTGATTGTAATTGTAATTGTGAACTTTTAAGTTAAAAATAGTAGGCTATTTGTTATGTGTTGTGAAATGCATATGTACTGTGTAGTTAATTGTTGTTAAATGTTTTAGTTTATATACTTGTTTCAAAATTTTATTGCCCCAGCAAATTCTCTAAACTATTATATGTGTAGAAAGTTTTTAATATTACAGGTCAGTTGAAGTTAAAAATTTTTTAGAAGAACCTGCAAAATTTCAAAAAGACAAAAATGCCTAAAGTGCGAATATATGATTTTTATATTTAGAATTTTTCTTTCCACCCTGTATTATTTCTATTATGAAAAACTTTAAGTTTGGGGGGGGGGAATTATTAACTATTATGTGTTCTCAATTAAAATATTTTCAAAATTTATAACATGATTTTTGTGATAAAATTTAATTCAGATAACTATATTTAGATTTTATCTAAATATTATAGAATGTTTAAAGAAATATTTTTGATAATGAAAATCAATTTTGTAGGTTAAGATATTTAGTATAAATGGATAAGAATTTAGTTAAATATTTAAAATAAAGAAAACTATATTTTGAAATATTAAGAATCTTAAGAATTTAGTAGAGAAAGAAAAATTGGGATTCAATGATGTAAAAACTATGAATTACATATAAGGTAAAGAATATTTTTTCAAAGTTATGAAAAGAAGAGTGAGTTCAAAATTATTAACAGGCTATCCAGATATAGTAATCCTCACTTAAAAACGAAAAAAAAGAAAAGGATTGAAAAACAATCCCTGAAAAGAAAACAAAAAATATATAGGATTGAAAAACAATCCAAAAGGAAAAAAAAGTAAGTGAGTAGAAGCTTGAGGAGATGTCTTATCAAAACTTGGCTTCACTTGGATTAACCTAAAGAGAAAACTAAAAAACATTTCTGAACTTATATTTATGACTAGTTTTATTACTAGTAGTGTCCTCATGAATTTCATATCTTCTGAATATTCTAAGTGAATTAATATTGCTACATATAGTCATTCTTGAAATGAATAGAAAACTAGAACTCTTAGATTTGATGACTAGATAGTCTTATATCTGCAGAATTAATTTAATTATTTGAAAATCTTTCTAAGCATTATTACTATGATATTTATTTAAATCAAAATTATAGTCTTTCTGAATTAAAACTTTACCACAATGAATCATAACTTTTATGTAGTACTAAAGATTACTTGAGGACAAGTAATAATTATGTTTGTGGGATTTTGACCCAATGAAAAAATATTAAGATTTTCATGCCTATTTTATATTGATTTTGATGATATTGCACTTTAAAGAAGGGTATTTTTGATGTTTTTCTGCAGATATGTTGTTTAAGGACATTGGAGCGAAAATATGTAAAATGGAGCGAATTTAGAGTAAAAAGGACCAAAATTATGAAAATTTTATCTATGGCGCCGACGGCAGATCGACGGCGCTGACGGCGTGTTTTTCCCGAGAGTTCAGAATATATTACAAGGGAGCCCGCCGACAGCGAAATCGAGGCCGCTGACAGCGGGGCTTATGCAGAAGGGTCGAAGGCTAAGCATTGAATGAGGATGATGTTTGAAGGGATGCTTGGAAAACTCTTGGAAACTCTTCAATTACTTTAAAAGAAACAATTTGGGGCCGAAACAAGGGTCCACTAGCGTTCATTTGTGTCCGCCACGTGTCTATCTAATCCATTAGAGAGTCAAGTGTGTGAGTCAATAGAGTTTATAAAGTGTTAATTAGTGAGTTCAAATAGTGATATTTGTGAGGAATTCTTTGAGAGATTGTAAGAGTGGAAGGAAAGTGAGAGATTTTTTCCTCATTGTCGTTTCGAAGGAATATTCTACGTACTGTAAAGAAAGGAAGAGATGCTTGGGGAGGAATTTAACATAGGTTGTATTCACTTATTTTAGTTTGTAGAACTTTTCTTTTATATATGAAATCCAAGTGTTATCGTATCCTCTCCATGAAATCTGAGTAATTTTTTTGTCTTTCTCCATGTTTTGATATTTTTGTGAAATGGTAAATTGAATTAGTGTGCCAAGAAAAGTTTAAAGAAGTTGTGATAATCTTTTACTTGAATCTTAATTTACTTTCAATCTGGCAAATTGATTAGTTAAAATATGTTGAGTTAACAACTACAGTAAAGATTACATCCGTGATTCAGGGAGGTCAAAGTCCTTGGAAGTAGGGTGCAAATAAATAGAGAAATAATATTCATCGGGCGTAGAATTGGAGATTTTAGAGTAACGAACTAAAATCCTCAATTCAGTCCTATCGTTTGGGTGCTGAAGTGTAGATGTTAGCCCTCAGACGAGGGGAATGTGGGAGCTCCAAAGTGATAGCCGCTATCCTTCTAGCCTAGCCGCAGATTCAGTAATCAAGTATAGGATTAGTCAATGTTCTTTATGCCTGGACCAAAGGGTAAAGAATAGGTATGCTCCTATTTGGCACAACACTGTTTTTTAACTAATTCTAATAATCCATTCACTTAAATATCTTAATAAAGGAGAAAGATTCTTGCTTATATATTTGAACTTCACTTTATTAGTAGAATTAGTTATTTATTAGTAGAACAATTTTATTAAAACTTCATATTATTATTGATTGCATATTAGTGACAGATAGAAAATTTCGACTTTCAAGTTGTGATTCTGAATTGGTTTCTAAAATTCTAGTTCATAGCCTCTAAAATATTCCCTGTGGGATTGATATCCAGTACTCCACTAGAGCCCTGTATTACTTGAGCGATACGTATACTTGCGTTGAATAGTAACTCTATGATTAAAGAATATATTATATACTTGTTATAAAATAAATTAAAATTACGCTAAGTGGGCGGAGTGGTTCATTTAGTAAATTCATTTGGACTAAGTGAATCCGATGAAAATAGTGTTGCTGGGATGATTGAACCGTGGGATCTTAACCGGCATCGCTATAATTAACTTTAATATTCCCTAATAAAATATCAAGACACCTCAATTTAAATATGTCCAAAACATGATACTTCTCTTCTCTCTTACAATTAACAGTTCTTTAAACTAAACCTGCTACGATGAGGAGCTTGGAGCATGCACAGTGGGCAGCGCGACCATCTTCAATATTAAAACTCCTTAGAAATTAAAATAATAAGCCATAGGACTTCGAGGTAGCTTACTTAGTGCAGTATAAACCCTCACTTTATCTCTTTAGGTCTTTGCATAACCACATTTTGTAACATAAGCCCTAACTTGTTTTAGGATTCCGAGGTTGTCATCGATATGACATAAATCCTCCTATCTTCCAGGCTATTCACATGATCTGTATCAAGTGAATATAAGTCCTAAATAATAAAATTGGTAGGATAAAACATCAAATAAATATTTCTAACCGGAGCCGAACAATAGCATAGTTCGGGAAAACACCGTGATTCTTCTTGGATCTTTGTCTTTCCCCTAGTCTTTCCCTCCTTTGGATTCCTACAAAAATTATTCCAAAATTTGAGCCACTCACCTATTGGATTTCCTATTACCACATTTACTTGAAGAACCATACCCTTTTGGAAGTCATGAATATAAATGTTTCCTGATCTATATCAAGAGTTTTCTTAGGTAACTTCGGTTATCTAAGATGTAATTAACTATAGAGGCTTGTCGTTATAGGAAACTTAAAGACCCCAGATTAATATAAACCCTATCTAATTCCTTCATATTAGAGGGGAAATTGTAGGTTAACAATAGTTCGCAGACCAAACGGATGTCATGAATTCTTTAGTTTATTTGATCAAGCCTGACCGCCAAGCAATGTATCTATTTTTTCGGGATAGATACATGTCTTGTGGTAAAGTGATCGATCGTCTAAACTATCCCTTATATGAGATCAGTTTGATTTCATATGTTTTCAACTTTAAAATATTATATTCAAAAACCCATATATATTAAATTAAATCAAAACTCTATTTCATAAAACTATATATATTTTAAACTACCTCACCATCACGAACACCTTTATTCGACCGACAGTTTTTTGGCAACTCCACTAGGGAGATGTTTCTCTCTTCATTAAGATCAGGAAATATTATATTCATACATCGGTAATGTGTTCATGTCCCTCATGAATCCGTTTACCATTCTTCTGTTGATATGCTTTACCCATTTATCTCTTAGGAAAGTATGATCAACTTTCCATGAGTTCATGACCATTTGTTTAACCATCCTTAAACAGAGGGGGTTCAGAGATCTTTAGGATTCTTCTTGATTTTGTGGGGTTGGACCCCTAATGGGTGTGTTGGCGGACAAGTTTCACCAGGGCAATGTTCATCGTGAAGGGGATCCCGGACCCGGACGGGGTCCCACACTTCACCCCCTCTTTATGCTTCCCGGGCTCAATCCTGCCATCGGCAGATTGACCCATTCCTCCTTAAAATCTTGAAACTCCTTTTAACGAACATAATATTAAAATGAATTGAATTTGTGCCCAGTTCATAGAATAACTTTCCTTTTTCGTAGTGTTTGCACTATGATTCAAGGGTTTGAGCCATCACTAACTTTCGGAATTCCTTTCCTTCAGAAATCAAGATGTCAACCCCTACGTTGACTTTCTCCTGCAACTTGTCCTCCTCTTTTGAAGCCCGTCTTGCAGCTCCGATGATTCAATTCGGTACCGGCTTCAATGAGTTTGAAGTCGTACTTGGAAAAGCCCCATTCATGGTTGTGAAAGTTGCCACCCTAGAAATTCATGAGCCGTCTACTGAGTTATACTGGAACTCCCACCAAGATTTCCCTTCTTCTAAGAAGGTGAAAGTTTTTACTGCTCCCGTCAAGTCAGTCATCTCCGTGTCTAGGAGAGTCATCACCCCAACTGCTCTTGGTATTGCCGTCACTGCACCTACTTTCTCGTCTGCCAAAGGGAAAAATGTTATGTATTAAGAAGACTCCGACAACGCCTTTCTTGCCCCGCCGTTAGTTTTTCAGATGGGTTCTAGTTCCAGAGTTCCCTTCCAACCAAATCTCAAAGGAGGAACCGCAATCAAAGAAATCTCAAAGCCGCCAGGGCACAAGTTACAAGCCTGCCAGTGATTGATGAGATTCCTCAGTAGGAGGAACTCAGTTTACCGGTTACCTCCCCTCTCCTTCGAGAGAGTAGGTTCCACCCGTTAGTCAACACTACCGGAGATGAAAGCCTTCACAGGATTGCTGCTACGCTATCATCGCCACATGGTCGTAATGAGGTGAGGGAGAGGCCCACACCCATCACCCAAACTCATACCCTGCTCCGAAGATTGGTTGAAAATGAGGGATGC
The DNA here is from genome assembly GCA_022702705.1 of Papilionanthe hookeriana x Papilionanthe teres. Lineage (NCBI taxonomy): Eukaryota > Viridiplantae > Streptophyta > Magnoliopsida > Asparagales > Orchidaceae > Papilionanthe > Papilionanthe hookeriana x Papilionanthe teres. The sequence goes on along the minus strand of CM040434.1, from coordinate 19,086,861 downwards.
TCTATTGCTAAGCTTCTCAAGAAGTTGGGATGTGTAATATCCCCCGAAATAAAAGATGAAATTCTAAAGATGAAAAGACCCGTATGAGTGTCCGTCAAATACCGCTTGAAAAAACATGTTGATGATACTACAAGTGTTACTACTGCCGTTCTGACACCTGCGGTACACAGATCGGTTAGGTTTCAACTGGGTCTGAAAGTACCATGTGCCGATGATTTTTTTATCTCTGTGCATGGTCTACACCCTAAGGAGCACACTTCTCCTTGCTACTCTGATGTCCCCGCCGAGACACCTCGTCTCAAGGCGTCGACATTTAAGAAGAAAGTGCGGTTACCAAAGGTCGTTGCACTAGTACGTTCCCAAAAGTTTGTTGACCACCAGATGGATCATGAGTCCGATGTTCCCGTTGCCACTACCGCCGTTGCTTCTGAGTCAATTACAGAGAGAAGCGACAACCGAGAAAATCCTATAAATTTGAAATCAACAAAAGAGAAAATAATTGACGATAAAGTTCAAAAGCTCTGAGCAGAAATTTTAGAATTGGCTAAGCAATGAGCATTTAATATCGATAATGAAGATTACTTACTATCAGATTACTTGGACGAAGAGTTCATGGAAATTAATATCGTTGAAACTAGGTCCACGTCATCTGCGTGCGATGCTCTTGGTGAGGAGAACACTGCGGATGAGCTTCGAAGGACTATTCTGATGAGAGATGAACAGATTAGCCATCTGGAGAAGAAAATGAAGGAGATGACCGCCGCCATGACCGTCATGGCTACACTCCATGGACAGTCACAGTCACGACCCGCAGCATCTCTGGAAATTAACCAGCCCGAAATCATACACATTATAGATGAAAGAAGAGAAATCACTTCTTCTAATGAAGACGAACCACCGAGGAAAGATCCAACTCCAGGTCTGCCAGAAAAGGACATCAAGAAAATGATCGACCAACAAGTTTGGGAGGCCTTGGCTCAGTCCAAAGGCGGAGCATCAATTTCAAAGGGTAGACCTTACTCGGAGGAATTTGATGTCGTGCTTTATCCCAAAGGCTTCGTGCCCCCAACTTTCAAGACATTCAATGGAATGGGAAATCCTCGTCAGCATGTGACACACTTCAGAGCCAGTTGTTGCAACATAGAAGGGAGTGAAGCATTGTTGTTCCAACAGTTCGTCAGCAGCTTATCAGGGATATCAATGATTAGTATGTCAAGCTTCCCAATGGATCAGTAAAAAAATTTACAGAAATGAAAAACATGTTCGTGAAAAGATTCGCTTGTGCCTAGCACCATGTTACTATAGGAGATCTCGTAATAGAGCGGTAGAAGCCCGACGAGACTCTGGTTGACTACATCTTGAGGTGGAGAAACTTAAACATGAAGTGTGAACCTCAGCTACAAGATCAACATGCGATCAAGATACTACTTAATAGTATCCACGGCCCTGTGGCTTTCATGCTTAAGGGCCTCACCATTAAGTCCTTCGGGAAGCTACTCAACAAGGCCAACAGTTTACAAGAAGAAGTCAAACATATAGAGCCTACAAAGAAAGCAGAAAAAGCAAGGCCCTCCAAAGCATATAAAAAGAGATCTGGCATAGTGGCAATGGTCGATAGAGGAAGCAACCGATGAGGATTCAGGCCGAGCAGTCGCCACAACAGCACAATCAGTCCCCTTAGTACAGTCAGCCTCCACATTATAGTCAGTCTCAGCAGTATGGTTAGTCTCGTGCACAACAGAGCAGTCATTCTGGTCAGCAGTTGAGGTCATACAGGACAGATGGACGACAAGGTCGAATAATATCATAACAGCTACGCAGAAATTACTCCTTCAAATACGATGCTGTAGCAAAGATGTTCAAAAATCTGATGAAGACCCGAGTTCAGATTGTCTGAGCCAAAGAAGCCAGAAGAGACGAACAAAAAGGATCAACCCAACTTTTGTCCCTAACACAGGATGCTCGGCCATACCATAGAAAGCTGCTTCAGTTTTAAGGATTAGATCGAAAGAAATTACAAAGAAGGGAACATAAGAATACTAAATGAATATTTGAAAGAACCTGAAAGAGGTTCTATCAATGTGATTTCAGCCAAGCCAGTCTCTCCAGTCAACCCGTATACCAGCCAGGGTGGATGGAGTACGATTTGGAATGAGCTCAAGAGAGTCCTGGATCAAAACCAGTCCATTTCAAAGAAAGCCGCTGCCCGGAATCCGCAACCAGCCTAGCCTAAGATGAAGATTCCACCAAGGAGGCAACCACAGAAGGAAAGAAAAAAGAAAGAGATCGCAAATGAAATTAAGGATGATAATGCGAAGGGTAGGATAGGAACTGCCCCTGTTAGATTGGTTGTCTCAGATACAAGGGTGAAACCCCTCGAACCCCTAACTTTGTACGTTTATTTTTATGCCTCTCCAGGGTCTCATAATGATAATATAAATGATGTTGGCTACGTTCTTACTATCTCTAGTGGAAACCTGAATAATCATAACCTATCTAACCCCGATTTCGATTCCTAAAATGATCCTCAAATCATGGTTGTTCCTAATAAAGTTGTTGGTAAAGATGAAGAAGATATCGACAACACCGGTTACGACAGCACGAGGAGCGAGGAGCCAGTCCTCGAATGCAAAGAAACTCTGCTTGCCATCAACCTGCATCTTTCAGATATAGAAATGATACCAGAAGAGTCAACCACAACATCAGGAGAACCTCTGTGTCCATAAGAGGAAGAAATGACAGAAGTACATTTAAGAAGCGGAAAGGTGTTACCACCAAGAACAGCTCCAGTAGATAAAGGAAATTAGATGATTATTCAAGATGAAATATCTCCAACAAAAAAAGAAGTACAAATTCGAAACGAGATTGAGAATTCAAATAAAGTGGACTACAATGTATTAGCACATCTCAGGAAGTTTCCAGTTAAACTAAGCATTTACAACGCTTTGATCTGGTCAAAGGAGATGAGAGAAAATCTAATCAAAGCTTTAACTAATCTAGATATTTGTTTAGCACAGTTGACTAGAACATCCTCAGATGGAGTTTGTACTTTGAAAGGACAACCATGTGTAACCTTCACCGATGAAGATTTGCTACTCGGTACAACCTATCACAATCGCCTGCTCTACATTTCAATCATCATTGGTAGATTTGTACTTTCCAGAGTGTTAGTAGATCCTGGAGTGTCACTCAACATAGTGAGTCTACGGAGGTTAGCCTACTTGGACATCGACACACGAGAGCTCACTACAGATAAAATGATGCTAAGCGAATTCAACCAAAAAAGAGAAAGAGCCCTTAGATATATAACACTGCAAATGAAAGCTGGAAATCTATTAACAACCGCAAAATTCCATGTCATCGATGCAGATACCTCGTTCAATAGCCAGCTTGGTTTGCCGTGACTTCACGAGTACAATATGGTCCCATCATCGCTTCACCAATGCATCAAGTACTACAAAGACGGACAAGAACATTGAATCAAGGCTTACAACCTTTCTCAATACATGAAGTACGCATCCACGAAGACGCCGCCTTCTATGCTTCCCCAAAGAAAACAATACTTTTAAGAGAAGTTACAACAAGTAAAGTCGAAGAAGAACTACAAAAATGGGACCATGTACCTCCGCTTCAACAATCTCCCACAACTCCTTCGCAACGAGTTGGTGGAGGTCCTTTTAGCCCACACATCTGAGGTCGAGGACGGTGATGTGGTATAGGAAGAACTCACTAGATTGTTGAACGGGTGCAGCCGACGATCAACATCGACGTAGAAAGAAGCTCTGAAGAGGATGCATTCAACAAAGAAACAATGAAGATAAGTCAGAAGAGACCTCACTTTGAGATTTCTATAGATGACACAGAAAAGGATGAATATAAATTGATGTACGATCGAATTAATCATTATGTTCAAGCCATGACCCTAACTCCAATCCATTCTCAAAAGGTCGAGAGTATAGAAGTCAAGAAAGTTCATAATGATGGTTTTAAACCGATCAAGTTTTATAGAGCTTCTCCTTCTATTTCTAAACCTTACATAATTCTTGAAGAAAACAATTCTATTGAATTAATGGAATTATCTTTTGGTTACTTTTCACCGTATGTACAAAAATTAATTCAACAAGGACATGTGCCTAAGCAAATGTCAAAAGATAAGTTACAATCATTTGAAAAATTATGGAATACAAAAGGAAAGAAACTCAAATCAAAAGAAGGCATTGGGTTCGGTACGATTTGACTCATCGATGAATAGGGATTTTGCATGGTTGTTACTAGTAAGCCAGTGGAAAATTGCCTCAACATTCAAGATGAATTCTAAGATCAATCAATAGAAGATGCTCCGTTGGAGTTCGAATAAGAAATCAGATCAACTTTGGATGAATTAAAAGAAATCAATCTCAGGACTGAGGAGCAGCCTTGACCCACTTTCATAAGTTTGTTACTCAACAAAGAAGAGGTTACAGACTTGGTCAGGTTACTGTCAGATTTTAAGGATTGCTTCGCTTGGAGCTATGACAAAATGACCGGACTATCTCTAGAGGTTGCAATTCACCGACACTGAGTGGATCGAATTACATCGCCAGTAAAACAAGCTCCCAGAATAATGCGTCTCGAAATAGAACAACAAGTTACGTCATAAGTAAAGAAATTAATATATGCTAACTTTGTTTGAGAAGAACAATATCTGACATACAACGTTGTGTCAGTCAAGAAGAAAAACAGACAGATTCGAGTGTGTCGACTTCAGGGACTTAAATAAAGTATTTCCGAAAGATGAATTCCCGTTACCAATACCAAAATTAATGGTGGACATTGCGTCGTCACATGAAATTTTCTCCTTCATGGATGGATCGTCAGGTTACAATCAAATCAAGATGGCTCCAAAAGATGCAACGCTTACAACCTTCAGAACTCCGATTGGAATCTACTGCTACACCATGATGTCATTCGGTTTGAAGAATGTCAGAGCTAATTAGCAAAGAACAATGACAAAAATCTTTAACGACCTCATTTACAACCAAGTGGAATGCTACATGGATAATTTGGTCATCAAGAGCAAAGTAAAAAAAAATCACCTATATGATTTGAGGATGGTATTTGAACGATTACGATAATATAATCTGAAGATGAATCCCTTAATGTGCGCTTTTAGCATTACCTCTGGGAAATTTCTAGGATTCATTGTCTGTCATCGGGGAATCGAAATCGACCCAGAGAAGATTAAAGCTATATTAGAGGTGACTCCTCCCAGAAACTTGAAACAACTACATTCTTTTCAAGGCAAATTGGCATATTTGAGACGCTTTATATCTAATTTGTCAAGAAGGATTCTACCCTTTTCGAACTTACTTCGAAAGGATGTCACATTTGTTTGGGGAAAGCCGTGTCAACAGGCTTTCGAAGATATTAAACGATACCTAACGACACCTCCTATTTTGGCAGCCTCTTTCTCGGGTGGATCGTTAATACTTTATACTGTGGCTTTAGACGAATCCCTCGGTGCTTTACTTGCCCAAGTCAATGATGAAGGTAAAGAGAACGCACTCTACTAACTAAATTGACTTTTAACACTTGTAGAAGCAAAGTATCCTCATATTGAGAAACATTGTCTAGCTTTGGTTTTCACCACTCAAAAGCTTATACATTACATGTTGTCTCATAAAGTCAACTTGATCTTGAAAGTTAATCCATTGCAATATTTAATTATCCGACCAACACTTTCTGGACATTTAGCAAGGTGGTCGATGATATTATTGCAATTTGATATAATTTTTTTACCCCTTCGCGCTATCAAAGGACAGATTCTCGCGGGTTTTCTCGCGACGCACCCACTACCAACTGGGTCTCCTATCAAAGATGACTTACCAGACGAACAAATAATGCAAGCGGAAGATCCCAACACTCAACATTGGGAATTGTACTTCGATGGGGCATTAACAGCCAGAATAAACAAAGAGCAACATACAGTGATACCCGGCAAAGCCAAGATCGGTTTGATCTTCGTGACACCAGATCGGGCCATACTAAGATTTTCCTTCCACCTGACAGAACCGTGTACCAATAACAAAGTAGAATATGAAACTCTAATTACTGATTTAGAATTAGCAATATTAATGGAAATAATAGTCATTGCCATTTATGGCGACTCACAACTCGTCATACAACAAGTTGCAGGATAATATAAGATTCTGAAACTGAGATTAGAAGACTACCATCGATACGCGATGAAATTGCTAGAACAGATTCCAAGTGTGATATTCTATAGAATCCCTCGAGCAGACAATGCCCAAGCAGATGTCTTAGCGAAGCTTGCTAAAGAATTGGCTTGTCCACCCGAAGATTCTATAGAAATTACAGTGTAAGGACGTCAAGTTTTGTCGCAGATCGACCTCGACAGTCTGCACAAGCTCAGAAAAGAAGAGATGGCAGCCACAGTGTCAGACGATACAGAAGATTGGTGTCAGGCATTACTAGAATATTTGCAAACAGGAAGATTACCAGATGACAAGTCAATAGCACATCATATTCAGAAGAGGGCTTTGTCGTATGCCTTAATCGATAATGTTCTATACAGAAGATCCTTCGATCAGATGTGGCTCAGATGTCTCCGCAGAGCAGAAGCATAGAAAATAGTCAAAGAAGTACATCTCGGATTGTGTGGCGCTCACCAGTCAGGGCCGAAGATGAAAATAAAAATTAAAAGAGTCGGATATTATTGGCCGGCACGGCATGGATATAGCTAAGAAATGTCATCAATGTGAAGTGCACAGAGTGGTCTTGCACCAACCTCCGAATGTTTTACATGCCATGATTGCATCGTGGCCATTCAAGTGTTGGGGCACGGATATAGTGGGTCTGAAAGACCCTCCTTCTTCAAAAGGACACAGGTCTATACTCACTGCTACGGATTACTTCTCCAAACGGACAGAGGCAGTTCCTCTACGGGAAGTTACATCACAACAAGTTCTACAATTCTTCAAGAATCAGTTTATCTACCGTTTCGGTGTCCCGTACAGGATCATTTCTGATAATGGGTCCACTTTCAAGAGCACGAAAATCAACAACTTCGATAGGAGACACTGGATAGATTGGAGATACTCTACAACCTATTACCCCAGATCAAACAGCTTGGCAGAAGTCTTCAACAAAACACTCGTACAGATCTTAAAGAAGACGCTCAACGAAAAAAAAGAGGATGACACGAGAAATTACTGGAAGCTTTGTGGGCTTACAGGACAACAGTCAGAATGCCGACGCAGTCTACACCTTACGCACTGGTGTACATGTCTGAGGTGGTTCTTTTGCTAAAAGTTCAACTACCGTCACTCCGGGTCACCGTCACTAATCAAATCACAACAGAAGAAAATGTTAAATTACGACTTGCAGAACTAGAAAGCCTTGAAGGAAAAAGATTATTTGCACAACAGAATTTAGAACTCTACCAAGCAAAGATGATTCAAGCCCACGATAAATTGGTCCGCCCGAGGTTATTTAAAATTGGTGACCTCGTCCTCGTTTTTAAAAGACCTATTCTTGTACACCACAAGATAGGTGGAAAATCTGAATCGACCTGGGAAGATCCATTCGTGGTAGAACAAGTTTTCTCAAAAGGGTCGTACCAGTTGGTGGATTCCTAAGGGAATAGACCCATGTTGCCAATAAATCAACGATATCTAAAGAAATACTACGCGACGTGATGAAACTGATAAGGATATATAAATTCCGATGTAACCATGTGGCCAATATCTGTGAGTGGATCCGAACTTTGTAATAAAATAAAAGTTAAATGAAATAAAATAAATTTTCTCATAAAATAAAATACGCTTGTTAAATTTCTAGTTCAAAATCTTATAAAATCATATTAAATAAGATAATGACATCAAAATGATTACAAAAGAATTATTAATAAATGATAATAATAACCTTGTTATTGTTCTTGTTCCTGCAAAGCATCAGCTACTGACATTTTTCCTGTCTTCTTATGAAAGAACTGTCAGGTCGCGTGGCATTTGCTTTAAAAGACGGCTTGAACCTTACGTCTTGAAAAGAAAGAGTACATACTAGAAGACTACAAATATGATGAAAAGTGATCGCAGATAGACCGGACATGCCTCAGAACATGGAGGCATTGGAGGTTTCGTTGACTCGCACCCCCTCTCTAGGAGACACAGTCAGGTTCCGTCAATGATCACTACTCCAGAGGGTGATCTTGTTATTGGTTTAGCTGATAGAGTTCCAGATGCACTGTTGGCGCGCACTAAAAGAGGAAATGCAAATCGCCGCAAGCATCGCCTCTTAGACAGGATGGAGAGGAGACAGGCTCGAGAGTTAGCCACCAGGCTACCACCCATTCCAGAAGATTCTTATGATCCTGAAATGAAAGACAATGAAGATAATGCTCCGTGCACCGATACTGAGCAAGAGACTGCATAGGATCCTACGTTGAAATTGGATCCGATGGAAGAAATATTTACTTGGTGTCCGACTTGCAAATCGGATTTGCCCAGACTACCTTCAGTGATAGGAGCATTTTCAGAGTTCCCACAGTGTCACGTTCTACAGCTAAAGGAGTATGGCACATTCAAAGCATATGCAGCATTTTCGATGCTACTCAGGAGCAGGGAACATCCTGATGTAGAGCCATATGTGCCACAATTTGTTCTGCCGCTGTCATGGTGAGGAATTCCAGACTACATCATGGCAAAAATCAGAAAAATCAGAAATAACGAATTTCAACATTATGAATAAATACAAGGAAAATTCGTTAACATCATGGAAGGCGTCGAGCTATACACAGACGTGTTTTCGAAGAATGATCAAGAAAAGATTCTGGATTGCGTCTTTTCTCTCCAAGACATGGGCAAAGTATGCCTTCTAAGGCCGTGGGCATATACAAAGCCAACAAAATGGAAAACAGGAAAGGACAGAGTCACGATTCAGTGTGACTCCTGCTACAATTTTGCTAAGGATAGATACGTCAATCCCCCGGGGATTCTACAACACTATGAGATGGATCCGATGCCGCCACAAATCAAGAAGAAGGTAAAAAGGATGGTCGAGTGGCACGTCCTGCCTGCAGACTGTATTCTTAACAGCTACATCATAATTATTTATGAGGACGGGTACTGTATCCCGCCTCACATCGACTACCATGACTTTGTGAGACCATTCTGCACGGTCTCCTTTGTAAGTGAAAGTAGTATTTTGCTTAGATGAGAAATTCAGATTGTCGGACAGGGAGAGTTCCGAGGCTCTGTTGAAATCCCTCTACTAATCAGATCAGTACTTGTGCTGAAAGGAAATGGGGCAGATCTTGCAAAGCACTGCATCCCAGGAGTTACAGGACAAAGGGTATCAGTTACCTTCAAAAGAATGGATGAGGATAAGACATTGTTTTACTACGAGCCGGACCCAGAACTGAAGAACCTCCGCCCCTTACCACTGTTACAACAGCACCTCCGGATGTTTGCAAGGGGACTTTTGTTCCGAAGCGTAGCCTCTGCAGGTTAGCTTATTCACAGAAATGCCTCAGATGGCAGATATCTACTTCCTCTATGACGGGTTATATCAGTCATCACAGTTTTGTATCAGCCAAATATGATATGACAGCTTTGTTCAGCTTTGTATGCTTGATCAACCTTTTGGATGCTTGTCAGCATATGATCAGTTGCACTGATGCCTTCGATAGAAAATAAATGAAGATTTCTACTTTAGTTTGCCAATTTTGTCAGAAATGTCTCTTTTTGACGTGATGGTCGAGAGCAGCAAAATCGTACATCGGTCCCAAGTTAAAACGAACAAAGAATGATATAAAATTAAAAAAGATGAAAATATAAGATAAAAAGTAATAACAAATCGAAAAAGTCAAAATCCAATTGAGTGAATGAAATAAAAATAAAATTTAATCTAAAACAAAATCAAACAAAATGAAATCAAATGAAACAAAATTAAATGAAACAAAAAAAAATTGAAAGAAAATGATAAATTGAAAATTGATGATAAGCTAATTCTCTTTCTCGAAACTTTGAGTCTCTGTACTCATCTTCAATTCCTTCATTTCCGAAAGTACTCCGCGAATTTGACCGTTTACACAGCGTCACTTCTCACAAATTCGAAAGATCACGAAATTTTGTAAATCTTGCAATGGCTACTGGTGTCTTGGCCGAATTGCACCAACTCTACCTTCTCCAAAAAGTCAACATCAAGTTTTCTCCAAATCTTTGAAATCTTGAGGGCAGTACTTAAATTTTGTTTCCCCTCTGCTATCTTTGAGCAGGATATGGTAAAGATTCCCCAAAATTTCCCTATATTTCCATTTCCTATCCGAGGAATTTTTCCACCTTCCATGAAATTCCGGGATTGGAGCTCAGTCGTTCTATTCCCTAAATTCCCTATATTTCCATTTCCTGTCCGAGAAATTTTTTCGCCTTCCATGAAATTCCGGGATCGGAGCTCACTCGTCTGATTCTCTAAATTCCCTATATTTTCATTTCTCTTCCGAGAAATTTTCTGCCTTCCATAAAATTTTAGGATCAGAATTGATTCCTTTAAATTTCCTAAATCTTCCACATCAAAAAAAAATCTCGAGATCGGTACCGAAATTCCGATTCTTATTTCTGAGACTGGTAGCTAAATTCCAGTTCTTATCTTTCTGGATCAGTACCTAAATTATGATTTCCACCTTTCGAGATCGGTACTGAAATTCCGATTTCCCCCCTGCACTCACTTCAAACTCAAAAATTCCCACAAAATTAAAAATTTCAAATTAAAAATTCCATAAATCCGGAAATCTCCATAAAATTCCATAAAACTTAAAATTAACTCCAAATTAAAACGCAAAACTCAAATTAAAATCATAAGATTTAAATCAAAATTTGAAATTCAAATCAAATTCTAACTCTAATTTCCAAATTCTAAAAACTCAAATCAATTCGGATCGGACTCTTTCAGAGTTTGGAGGCTTAAAATTCATAGCTCCTCTCATGAAGGTATTCCATTTTCCTTCCCCTGCAGGAATTCCTAAGGCTTGAAGATTTCAACCGAATAATCCCCGGCGGAAATTTCCTCGCTAAATTCTATGTTTTTGTCTTAGGTTTTGACTTGTACAATTATGTTGGTTTTGTTGATCTCGTCGGTCAACAACAATACGTGCAGTGTGCTTACCCAGTACATCACACCTATTGGGGGTCCATTTATTGACCTCACTTTTGGTTGAGGTCTAGTCTTTCTTTAGACTAGCCTAGGGTTTGACCATATGACTCTCCTGGTGACTTTCTTATAAGACTAGTCTTGGAACCCTCCCCTTATAAATTTAAACTTTTCTCACTTCACTAGGAGTTTTCATATGCTTAAGGCCCGACCTTCAGCTTTTGGGAGGAAGAGATCAAGCATAAGGAAGCCCAGGGGAAGTCTCCTATAGGTGGTCAGACCTTAGAATCTACCCTGGGAGGCCTAGGGCTTACATACATTTCACACTCACAAACCTAAGCAAAGTACAACTCACCACGGCCTCCCAACTCTTTGGAAACTCATGTGTGTAGTTTTCCCAACCTCTTAGCCCCAAGCTAAAGGTGTATTAGTACCAACACATAGAAGACCAAATAAAGGATTACCCTTGATCCATGGCTCAATCTAAACAATCCCATACAATTCACCTCTAACTAACCTCAATTTTTCCAAAATTTTCAATTTTGACCCTTGGCCCCTAAAATTACCCAAAATACCCTTAAACTCTAAAAGTTCTCCAAAACTTCCAAAATTACCCAAATTACTCATTTCTCTCCAAAAATTATTCAAAAATATATCCCATCACTCAAATTGACCAAAATTTCCAAAAAACCCCAAAATTTCCAAAATGACCAAAATGCCTCTCTTAGCCCAAATATCCAAAAAATCCCAAAAATTTTCAAAACCTACCAAATATTTCCAATTACATGTTTCCTAACTACCACTTGATGCAATTTGGCCAATTTAGCCCAATTTAACCAAAAGCCCTAATTTGACCCATTTAAAGTGTTCAAATTAAACCCAATGTCCACCCAATTGACCCTAATTTTGCCCAAATCCAATTCTAAACTTTAATTAAATATCTCTAGCCTCAATCGAAACCAAAAACAAGCCCAATTTGACTCACATTTGAGTTTAATTTTACTTAAAATTCAAAATTCCTAATTTTTCTTGAGTGAACTAAATCCCCCAAATTGACCTGATGCCAACCAATTTCTCCCCAATTTGAATTCTAAACCCTTCATAACACTTACCTAAACAATATTAAACCGTCAATTGCCCCCAATTTGAGATCAAGTCTCACCCAAACTGACTTAAAGTCCAAAACCCCAAATTTTGACCCAAACATGCCATGTGCCCAAAATTCCCCAAATTGAGTAACCTAACCCTAAATTCTACCCAATTAATGTTGGGAACTCTTTATGACATCCCCCTAGATCATTTGAAACCTTCAATTGACCTTGGAACCAAGGCTAGCTCAACCTAAACCCAGGTTAACCCAATGGCTAAAATCCCAAATCAAGCCAAATTGAACCCCCAAACCAATTCAAAACCACTCCAAAGCCTTCCCAAATTCTTTACGACAATCATGTCCACCAAATTGCTCAATCATTTGGGCTTAAACCAAGCTCAAACCCAAGCTAACCTAACTTGAGCCCAAAGTGCCCAAAATTGACTTATGACCCAATTCACCCAAGTTGAGCCAAATTGACCAAATTGACTCCATGACAACCAAGCTTAGGACCCCAAGGACTAGCCAAGACCAACCAAACCTAACCCAAATTAGCCATGAACCAATGGTCCTTAGCCAAAGACAACTTTGCCTCACCTTTTGGCTAAAGACATTTACTCAAGCAAGCCTCATTAAACTAGGCAATTAATTGCACTGGGCTCCTCCCTTACATCCCCTTAGCCTGCCAGCCACCATGCTTGTCTATGTCGGCTGCCCAAACAGTCGGAACAGGCACCCCCGAGCGCCCCCATACCCCTTTAAGCTTAAAATTAAACATTTTTAGTGAGGCATTTCCTCACCACTCAATGACACAGCTCTGCCCTCACCTTAAGCAACCCAAAGAACCCACGTTGGCACCCTGAGCTCCACCCTTCGGCCATGGCTATAAAAACCACCCCTCACGGCCAAATTCCAAGTGCTGAAAATTTCCTGAGGAAACTCTGCCAAAACCTTACCAGAGCTTCTCCAGACCTCCCTAAGCTCATCCCAACCATTTTCCCCTCTAGTTTGCCCTTCATGAGAGCAATTTCCCCACTGAAATCTCAGCCAGAACCAGGACAAACTTCACCACAGCTCATAGTGCACCAAACCCAAATTAATTACACACACACCTTCAGAACATTGAAAAGAAGAAGATCCCAAATCAAAGCCCCATCACAAAGACCCTCTGCACCAAACGTTGATCAACACCTGAAATCGGGTCTGGTCGAGTTTGGGTCTAGATAATTCACCATGACAAATGGGTCCATCTGGAGGTTCTTTGGGACCAATCGAAGCTGCCACAACTATCTAATTGAGGCATCCCCTCTCAGACAAAGGTATTGAACTCACTCTTCCTCCCGAGCTATTCTTCGTCCCCCACATGTTTAGACCATATTTCATACCGTATAAACTGTATGGATAGGTTCGTCTAGGTTGGATGAAGCTCTATGAACAAACCCCATGTGATTTGGTTGAGTCTAACTCGAGTTCTTTGGTCTAGAAGGTGGATGACTCACAGGTTAGACCAGGTGAAGACGATGAAGGAGCATCGTTCGATCGCGTGTGTAATGCTCGGATGGCCAGGATTGAGCCGGATAAACTCTTGATGCATAAAGCGCGCAGTGACTCAAATGGTGGAGCCAAGCCAGAAGAGGACTCGTGGTCTTTCGGAGCGGCCAAGGATCTAGTCAGCGCCGCGTTGGATAAGTGGGAAAATAGGAATTATTTGATTTATTTAAATCAGTCCAACTTTAAAAATCCATAATTTGGTGTAGAAAAATCATTAAAAATAGAAGAAAAATACCATAGTGCTCACTAAGTCGAGGAGAATAATGTTGAAATAGTTTGAAGTCTTTTGATTCTCTATTGGCTTAAACATTTGACCATAACTTAAGATTTTGGTATGTTATTGCCTCTGTCTTTGGGGACCTTCCCTGATTTTTCTAAAGTCAGGGGAGACCTCTAGACATAGATCCATAATTTTCAAGTTATCATGCCTGTTTTGGTAAAATAATTATAATAAATCAAATATTAATCATAAAAATGCAAAATAAATTTTGGTAGGTTACTTATGACCAGAGGACCCTAGGAAAAATAAAACTTGGTTTAACTCATTAAATACAACCCTAATGGTAATTAAGGCCTAAAACTTAAATAAAAATAAATTAGACTAAATAAAAATAAAAATAACTTAATTTTTATTCTCCATTGTAATTTAAGGTCAGAAAGACTCCCCATAAAAATTTCAAATCAATTGGAGTTAATTTAAATACCTAAATGAATTTTTCAAGTTAAATCACATTTTTGGCAATTAAATAATTATAACAATTAAAATACACTTCAAAATTTCACTAAATTAATTTTGGGAGTTCTCTGTGATCAGAGGAGTCTTTAAAAAAATAAAATTAGAATTAAAATAAAATTTTCATTTTTAAGCATTATTTTAATATTTAAATAATTTAAAATTCATAAAAATCATAAAATTAATAAATGGTTGGAAATGGTCTAAATTTTCTCCTAAGCATTTAAGAACAATTGGGACATTTTTCCTAATTTTCTAAATAAAGATATTAAATTTTTTTAAAGGCCAAAATCAATTTTTAAAGGCTAAAATGACATTTCCTTAAATTCTAACCAAAATAATTCTAATAATTCAGAGAAAAGTCAGAAAAATATGGGATTTGGTCCTCTGAGTTCCCTGACCTCAGAGGGATTTTTGAAAAATACAAAACTTAATTTTCAACTTAAATAATATTTTATATTTTATTAATACTCTAAAATGTAAAATAATTATAATAATTAAATTAACGCTCAAAAAATCCCGAAATTTAGTCCAAGTGGTCATCTTGTCTAGTTCTACCTCCAATAAAAATTTCAAACTTAGAGGTCTTGTTTTGAATAAGTTATCGGATTTTCATTGAAAATCCTTATTTTTGCATTAAAAATAAATATATAAATAAATTAAAATTTGAAAAATCACATTTTCTCCCCTAATGTTTTAATTGACCCATAAGTGGAGTCACATAAAAACTTCAAAGTCATTTGAATTAAACTCGAGAAATTATGAAGTGATAAAGGTCTTTAGGGGTAAAATTGTAATTTTGAAAAATTTAGCCTTAATCAATATTTAGATTTAATTAAAATAGGAAACGACAATAAGTGATCTTAATCATTATGTTTGAATGATTCAAATATAAAAATGGTAAATGGTAGAAACTCATCTCATTTATGTCACATTAAAAGACAAATTTTATGATTTAATTAATCATTATAATTTGGAAGAAAACTAAATTAAAAGATCCTTAAGGTTAGGGGTTTGACTTTGGAAGTTAATATTCCACTAATTTAAATACCCCATATTTGATATTTAAATGATAATTCAATATTTGGAAAAAAATCATAATCATGAAGGTCACTTAACTTTCTTTTCTAAAGACATAAATACACCTACTAAAATCTTAACAGCTCAGTAATGAGCTATGCTTAATTGAAAATTTGACTAATGAGGAATAGAAAGGAAAACACAGTTAATCTAAAAATAACTTTGAAACACTACAAGCCCATCAAAATTGAGTGAATTCTTTCATAAATCAAATTGCCCCTAAGGACCCCACTTACATAATTTTGAAATTAAATATCGAGTAATATTTATCCCACCTTTTGGGATAATTAAAACATTGGTTCATTGAGCATAAGGGTATAAAAGGATGAATCATTTAATAATTATGATAAGTTCAAATGAACTCAAGGAAGCTCAAAAGGATTGTGAGATATCTAGGAACTCCCTAGATCTTTCCACAAGTCTTCTGGACACCTTATAGGACAACTGAACCTATCATATTCATTGAATGAAGAAATCCATTAAATGATTAGGACCCACCAAGTTATGACATAGGGTTTGGTAGGTCTGTGATGAACATATCCATAAGGTTTTACTTTCCTGCAAAAATATAGATATTTATTCCAAAAAATACTAAAGTCTCAGGTTGAGGAACGAGAAAACTCGTCATGTACACTTTTACAAGTTTACAGCTTTTTCCTTAATGCACTTTCCTTACTTTTCTTGCTTGTGAGCTCTCATGTTAAACAACAATGTCACCCTGCATGAAAACCAAAACTTTTAGGATTGCCACAAAACCAAAACCAAATTCAAAATTAAAAATATTAAGACAAGATAAAATTCACCGCCACAAACTTCAAAACATAAAACAACTCAAAATTTAATCACAAACAACAAAAATCATAATTACAAAAATAAAAACGTCTTGTTGGATGATCGGGAATCCCTCGGAGGAGGTAACCTAGGTGCTGCTAATGGGGTTTCCCACGGTCTAAATGAAAGTATGGAACTCATTAAGTTGAGTTTAGTAAATTCATTTGGACTAAGTGAATCCGATGAAAATAGTGGTGCCGAGATGATGGAACCGTGAGATCTTAACTGGTGTCGCTATAATCAACTTTAATATTCCCCTAGTAAAATATTAAGACACCTCAATTTAAATATATCCAAAACATGACACATCTCTTCTCTCTTACAATTGAAACTTTTTAAACTAAACCTGCTACGATGAGGAGCTTGAAGCATGCACAGTGGGCAACACGGTCATCTTCAACAACAAAACTCCTTAGAAATTAAAACAACAAGTCATAAGACTTCGAGGTAGCTTGCTTAGTACAATATAAACCCTCACTTTATCTCTTTAGGCATTTGCATAATAACGTTGTGCAACATAAGTCCTAAATTGTATTAGGATTCCGAGGTTATCATCGAATATGACATAAATCCCCCTATCTTCCAGGCTATTCACATGATCAGTATCAAGTGAACATAAGTCCTAAAAAATAAAATTAGTAGGATGAAACATCAAATAAATATTTCAAATCGGAGCCAAATAATAGAATAGTTAGGGAAAACACTGAGATTCATCTTAGATCTTTGTCTTTCCCCTAGTCTTTCCTTCCTTTAGATTCCTACAAAAATTGTTTCAAAATTTGAGCCACTCACCTATTGGATTTTCTATTACCAGATTTTCTTGAAGAATCTTACCCTTTTGGAAGTCATGAATATAAATGTTTCCTGATCTATATCAAGAGTTCTTAGGTAACTTCGGTTATCTAAGATGTAATTAACTATAGAGGCTTGTCGTTATAGGAAACTTAAAGACCCCAAATTAATATAAATCCTATCTAATTCCTTCATATTAGAGGGGAAATTGTCGGTTAACAATGGTTCGCAGACCAAATGGATGTCATGAATTCTTTAGTTTATTTGATCAAGCCTTACCACCAAGCAATGTATCTATTCTTCGGGATAAATACATGTCTTGTGATAAAGTGCTCGATTGTCTAAAGTATCGCTTATATGAGATCGGTTTGATTTCAAATTTTTCAACTTTAAAATATGATTTCCAAAAACCCATATTTATTTAATTAAATCAAAACTCTAATTCATAAAACTATATATATTTTAAACTACCTTACGATCACGAACGCGTTTATTCGACCGACAAGGGAATTTACCACCATTAAGATAATCGATGCAAGGATGCCTCAAATCATTGACTGTTTCATCTCCGATAAGGGATATTTAAGCCTCAACATCGGTTGACTGATACATTTTAAATCCTTCGGAGATAGGACATGGTTGTTCTGTGCCACTATAGAAATGGATTCCTTCTTAAGAAAAGTAAGTTCCTTAGAAAGTTTGGCCAAAGCATCCGCTGTGACATTTTTACCATGGAAAATATGGAACAAAGTCACAATCAGAACTTACTTGATAAGCTTTATCATGAATTGATGACATGAAAGAAGCTTGTGCTTCAAAAACTTATAGATTACGACAACTTGTGTAATGACTAATTGTGTATCACCATAAATATTAAATTCTTTAATATCCATCAAGATCACTAATTTTAAATCTTGATCACAACTTCATACTCGCCATTTTTTGTATGAGGTTCTTGTTGGTTTTATTTTTAGTGTGTTTAAAGAATCATATAGATTCAAAACTTTTATTGTTGAAATCAAACACAACAACAAAAGTGATAAAAATAACTTGAGAAAAAGCAATACCACTTATGATGGGTTCAATTACATAAAAAATGGATAGTTACAAAGTCTGCAATTAAAACCAATAAATCTTTTCTCGATCTAATTTGAAGACTCGATAGGGTTTAGATTAGTCCTAGGTTCAAACGTCCTATAAAGGCAAGCCTTTATGGTTAATTACATCTTAAGCAATAAAAGTTACATAAGAGATTCAAAGTTTAGTTTTCATGATTGATTATTAGGAATATCAGAAGTAAAAAGCTCAAAAGTATAACATATTATTTATGGAACCCAAATGAAGAAGATTGGAAGATGTTAAAGATACCGAAGAACTCAGTGATAGCTCAACTATCATATTGTTTAATTTTAGTGATTTTTAAAGAGATTTATTTGATGTTTTAGTTGACATTTTATTAAAAATTAAGAACTAAGATCAGACTATATACGGTTGTGAAAAGGGATAGAACGTGAGGGTTTATGTCATTACTAGATGAATAACCTTAGAATTATAGAAGGGAATCTCAGAATCTAGTCTAAAGGAAGAGAAAATATAACAAACAATTAAATTGAAATGAACTTATAACCCAGCCTAGAAACGGATGCTATTTATATAAATAATTGTGCATGATTGGTCTCGATGAATATAAGATATTATAGATTGTTATTTCTTAGAAGAAGTAGGTCTTACAACTTGATTATAAAATCAAGCTGCTTAAGTCTGAATGGTATGCATAATATTTAAGACTGATGTAAATATATTTTTGTAATTTTAAATTTTAAATTTTAAGGCAGACCACACTCTAGTATTTTATTACTTTTGTCGAGTGATTAGAGTAAGCTGTGTATAGGCATACATAACCTTGATGATGAATGTTTAGAAGATTTATTAATAAGATAAAATGATATGCAAAGCCTAACATATTATATAAGGTAGTGATCTCCAAAGGACAAAAGAAATCTTTTTCATTCAATGTGTAAGGGCCTAAGATGACTGGGCTAAGATGCATATCTATTGGGAGTTGGGTAATGGCAACATCTCCTGTTGGCAAGGTTGTTACTCTACACTATATTTGGTGGAGGAAGTGCACTCTAACCTCCTTATCACCGACACTTCGATTGACGGTCAATGGAATTTACCCCCTCTGAATCAGTTGGTGGGTTCTGAAAATGCACATTTTATATCTTCTATCCCATTTGAACTTCACAAGAAAGACACACCCCTACTAAACATGACTTTAAAAGGGTCTATACCAAAACAATATATTATACTTTACATCAAACTCTATAAACTTCAATGGGGAGATAGTATATGGAGTTGGGCTCTCTCTCTCTCTCTCTCTCTCTCTCTCTCTCTCTCTCTCTCTCTCTCTCTCTCTATTTCATTTTTTGGTTTGGAGGATTTTTCATTGTGTGATTCCTTGTGATGACATTTTAAAACTAAAAGGTTTAAGGGTTGCATCTCAATGCCTTTTATGCAAAGTTGAGGAAGAATCTATTGACATCTTTTTTTTTCTGTTCATTTTCTTTAAAAGTTTGGAGGAAGGTTGGTCACTGGTTTTGCACCACTTTGACACCTTCTCGGGACTTTCTTGGCACTTGTGATTTATGCAATCTGGATCGGAGGAACAAACATTTTTTACAAATTTATCCTTACATTTTTTGTTGGTTCATTTGGATGGCTCGTAACGATATTAAGCATTATGGTATAACTATTACTAGTGCTAATGTATTTGTAAATCTCATTGCATATTAACAAAATTTTTGCATTGGGAGTGAAGAAACTTGCTTTCTTCTCTGGCATACAATATTTTGAATCGTTGAGGATACCCTCCACTCTTGGGGGGAGGACATGACAACTCCCGACTTTGGTGAGATGACTGCCTCCTCCTCCAAGTTGGGTGACAATTAACATCGATGGTAGTTGGAATATATCTACTGCTGGTTTTGGGGAAGGTGAGGAATGCATATGGTAGCTATATTTTATGTTTCTTCTCCCCTTGTTTTACTGATATCCCTCTTGAAACTAATGCTAGAGCAGTTTTGGTGGATGTCTCTATTGATGTTTTCGTTCAGTGACCTCTTCTACTTATTGAGATAGATTCTATCACACTTATCAAAATTCTAAATGGTTGTCAGGAAACATCATGGGACATTTTGTATTATACAAAGAGAATTAAACTTCTTTCTTCTCATCTGTTAATCAGTTGGAAATTCATTCAAAGGGAAAGCATAGGCCGACAAACTGGTTAGCTACTGTTGTTGCTAAAAGTCAAAATATTATTGTGGGCAGGGCGCCCCCCTACATTTCACAACTTGGTTATTGGCGACACCCTGCATGCCCCCTATGTTCATGGCTAATGTTTTTATTGGGTTGTTGGTGGATGTTCTTACAGGCCGATTTATATTTTGTTTATCATAATTCTATACAGTTGTGTTTCTTGGTTCTTTATTATCTATATAATTCTTATGGTTATCGTTTGTCGTTCACTCCTTATTTAGGTTGTTTATTTATGCATCATTCAAAGAATAATGGATGAATATGCGGTGCCTGCTCAAATCTCGATTTTGTTTCTCATCGTATAATTTACTGTTGGTTTGTTTAAATTGCGGTGGAACCTGTGCTGAGGCTTTCTCATGTTTCACCACATATCTATGGCATTCGGATCCTCTAGCTGTTGTTTATTGTTTTGTTTTTTTGTTATCCATGCTACATATATTGGGTAGGAGTTCCCCCTGGTTCGAGCAGCCTTTTGTTGATAGTTTTTTCGCATGATAGTAAAATGTTGTTTGCATCTATTTTTTGCTATCTAATCTCAGTTCCGCCTCTATGTTTTATTCTCTTCATGGTATATCGTGGTGAACTGCCTATTATCTTGCATGGGAGTTCTTAGATGTAAATGATGTTCTGACCTTCACGTTCCTTTCATAGATGCTGGTCAAGACCCACGCTGGGTTTGTTGGGTAGATTTCTATGGGTGCTTTAGCAAATACATGCTTTGGGCAGATTTCTATATATTCTACATTATACGCTCCTCCACATGTGTATGCTTCTACTTTTGTCTGTTCGTGGCTATTGCTCGACACGTGATCATCTTCATGGCTTTGACGCTGGTTTTATGTCCTCTGTTATTAGTCCTCTTTATTCTTTTTGGCTATACATGTATATGTTGGGGATTTCCTTTTTTGTTGTGTTGTATACCGGTTATTTTGAGTTAGTTAGCCCATCTCATCCTCCTATTTTTTATACCTCCTCTTTTTTTTATTAATATATAACAATCGGGCTTTTCTTAATATATATATATATATATATATATATATATATATATATATATATATATATATATATATATATATATAACAAGGTGCTGGTGGTGCTCCTTTCCTCCTCCTATAGGGTTGACAAATCCATGGAGGTAAGATTTGGAGTTGGTTTATCTCTCTACTTGCTACATTTTAGTTTTCACTTGGCTGCTTCCTTGGTTTTGGTTGCTTTTTGGTGGTTTGGTCTTTCCTAGGTTGTCCCCACTTTGAAGTTGCGGGTTACTATTACATTGGCTATATGGGTTCCTCTCTGCTTGTTGTTGGTGAAGCTGCTTTATGTTGAATGACAAAATCTTTTACTGACATTGTTTCAAACAATTTGGGCTTCAATACTGGAAATGCTAATAATCTAGTTTTCCCATAATGCTACCATGATTCTTTTGAAGGAAAGGTCGACTGCCCTTTCATTAGGAAAGCTTCTGTAAAAGGGTGGAAACTAGCCCTTATTTTCTCTGAAAGTAATGTGCATTGCTTAGCATAATCATGTAAATTTACACTTATTGGAGAATTTCAATTTGTCCACCTCAAGATGGAGCTAATAAGAAAAGTGTTTGGAAATTTTGAGACTTGTGGGAAATTGGAAGGTGGGACTCTTTAACGGAAGACATGCAATGATTCAACATAGTAAGGAGAAAGATTATGCAAAACACTTTTCCAAAAAATCTATAAAGATAGATGGTACAATAATGAAGCTTCTTAAGTGTTCAATTGATTTTGACTCTAGTCCCCCCCCCCCCCCATTTCTCAATTTAGTTTAAACTACCTGGCCTCAAACTTAACCTCTTTAATCATCAAATTTTGTTCTCTATTGGGGCTATCTTAGGAAGGCCAATGAAGCTAGATGTTTTAACATTTAATCAAACTAGACCTTCTATTGGTATAATTCTGGCAGAAAGAGATATTACCCTTGTTGATTTTGAAGAAATTTAACTTGATACAACACATAATGGGTACTGGCAACCTGTCATCATGGAACAAAGGCCTCTCTCTTGTGAAAATTGCAAAATGTTTGGACACAATATAGAAAATGTTTCAGGCTTCATCCTAAACTAAAGCCTAATGCTCCTATTCATTTAGATACACAGGGTGAGGAATAAGAGAACAACCAAGAAGTACATTTCCAAAATATGGGGAGTGTAGGAGAGACTATTCCTAAAAAACCCCAACTGAAGAAAAAAAAAACAGAGGTGAAAGATGAATTGAATTTGGTAATGAATCATGTGTAAAAGGAATTGTTGACTGAAGGGAAAAAAAATGTTATTGGACAACTTGCCACACATAATACAGATCAATTAATAAGAGATATGGATGAAGTAGAGGTACTTCCTAATGCTATGACATATTCTGCAATATAATAAAATGCACAAGCTGAGCACACTGATTTGCATGGGGTACTCACTGATATGAAATAAGCACTTGAGGAAGAGTGTTCAACCCAAAAAACAAGGAGGAAAAGAAAAGCTCTAATAGAGTTGAGACACTTACCAGAGGAAAATATCATATTTGTTGGGGGTTCTTCATATAATCATCAAGCTGACTCCCTCTCTAGGCTAACTAGAGCTGGGAAATCAATTCATAATGATTAACAATTTATGTTGGAATATTAGGGGAATTGCTAGGCCTGGCTCATCTTAACCAGGTTTATAAATTATGGGTGATGACTACTCCGTAACCTTTGGTTCACAAACACCAAAAGGGAATTGACACGCCTAAAAATGACTTGATTTTTTTTATATATATCTTATGCTTAATTTTAATGATATTGCACTTTAAAGGAAGGTATTTTGCATGTTTTTGGTTTTAGATACAATAAATGGACTCTTGAAGAAAAAGAAGCAAAAACGGTGCAATTTAGAGCAAAAATAAGCAATAAAGCAAATTATGGCTTGACACATTTCGATAAGTCTTTCTATGCTTAATCTATTTTACACTTCTTGCATATTTTTGAATGATATTATACTTTAAAGAAAGACGTTTTCATGCTTATTTTGTAGGTATATCTGCTAGGAATGCAACACAACTGAAACAGGGCGAAACGGAGCTAAAACGGAGCCAAACGGAGCAAAACAGTGAAGCTGCGCAGAATGGGCGCCGATGGCGCCCGATATATTGCCAACGGTGCCAGAAACCCGAGAGCGACGAAAATATGGCACCAACAGCGCCTAAAACAACGCCGATGGCGCCCGAGACAATTTGGACGTGATTTTGGGTGGTTATAGCCGAGATTCAATGAGTCTGGATGCTTTTTGGAAGGTTTCTTGAAACGCCTATTGGGAAATTCATCCCTACACTATTTTAAAGTGAATTTGAAGCCAAAAAAGGTGTGTGAGTGGAAAAACGTGGAGAATGATTAAAAATCTTAGAATAGGAGTAGAAATGTAGATTTCTACCTTTTTAGAGAAATTGGTGAGGGGATTTTGAGAGAATCTGTAAGAGAATGTTCTAGCATTGCATGGATCAGCGGGAAACTTTGTAGGAGAGATCTTCATCTTTCTTTCAAGGGGAAAAAACTAAGTATTGTATTTTTCATTATCTTATGATTTTTTAAACACTTATGTGGTAGATTTTCTTTGATGAAATAAAGTTTTCCGTTGTGTTTTCTTCGTACTTTGTGTTGTCTTTCTCTTACTCTTTCTTTATATTTGGAAATAGTGGCATGAGAATATTATGTCATTATTTTCCTTTTACTTTTCTTTTGCAATGAGTAGGATTCATTTTTAGGATATTGGGATGCATGCTAGAAGAAGTTTTATTTATAAATGTGATGGTATTTTACTTGCACACTTACATTACAAAAAGAGCTTGTTGTAGTGTTAAAATTCGTTGTAATTGCACTATGATCCGAGAGGTGGTGTAATTCTCAACAAAGTGGAACCACATTCAAATTCCATGGATGGTAAAGTTCATGGGGGTCAAGTGGAAATAAATATGGAAATATACTTTGATGGGCGTAGAATTGGAGATTTTAAGGTGACAGACTAAAATCTTCAATTCGGTCATAATGTTTGGAAACTAAAGCGAGAGTTAGCCACGGATTTAGGGAAGTGAGAGCTGCGAGTGAGAGTAAGTATCCTCCCAATCTATCCACGGATTTAGGGACTAAACTTAGGATTAGTCAATATTCTTTATGCACTGGGTAAAGAATAGAATTGCTCCTATTTGACATATACAATATTTAAAACATTTCATTCCTATACATTGTCCAATTCACTACATAAGAATAGTAGATTTTGTTATCTCAAAATTCACCAAACCTATTCATCCAGAAAGGGTTATCTTTAGAATTAATATTTTCCTTTAGGAGTAATAATTAGTTATTTCAAACATAAGACTTACTTTTACGAGTATTTGTTAGAAAAACCACTTATATCAATCTTCCAAATTAAAGTCTGATAGTAGTAGACTAGAATTTGACTAAGGACCTCTTACCTCGCTTCCCTGTGGGATCGATAAATGGGACTCCACTAGAGCCATGTATTACTTGATACGATGCATATACTTGTGCAGTACCTTTAGTGTGTGCACATACATACAAATATAAAAACACAGAAAAATAGCACACATAGGAGGCACATCAAGATTTTGGTGTCATTGACGGGGAAGCTTAGGTAAGAATTTTAGGAGAATTTTAGGAGAAGCAATTAAGCTTAGAATTGGAAAATTTTAGTGTCGTAAAATTGTTTTTTGTGTGAAAAGTGTTGTAAAAAAATTGTTTGTGTGAAAAACAAGGTTTTTGTAAAAATGTTTTGTTGTGTTGAATATATTTATTGTTTTATTTATTCTATTATTAATGTATTTTTTGTTGTGTTACGTATGCAAAATAAAGATCTGTAGAACTTGTGTCTTATGGTCCCGAGTTAGAGAAATAGAAAAAAAAATAAAAAATAGAAAGGACTAGAAAAACTAGAAATCGAAATAGAAAATATTCAAAATAATAACTTGAAAAATCATCATAAATCATTGAGGGATTATGTAAATCTTACGACAGATGAAATTCACTCATGTATACAAAACCTTATCGTAGAAGCTTACTCGTTTGAATTAAATTCAACAATTTTCCAATTGGTGAAAAACAACCAGTTTGGGGGAACTCCTTCGAAGGATCCCTATTAAAACTTATCTAGTTTTCTAGAACTTTATGCTACATTTCGTTATAACGGCATGTCAGACGATGTTGTTAGACTAAGGCTTTTTTCCTTTCTCACTAAGGGATACAGCTAAAATGTGACTCATTAGCACCTAACTCTATTAAAAATTGGGAGAAGTTAACTCAAAAATTCCTAGCTAAGTATTTTCCACCTTCAAGGACTATTAAACTTAGAAATAATATTATCTCATTTTGTCAGTATGAAGGAGAATCAATATACGAAACCTGGGAAAGATTTAAGGCACTCCTAAGAAAGTGTCCACATCATGCTCTGCAAGATTGGCTAATAATTCAAATTTTTTATAATGGGTTAGTAGGATCCCTTAGGTCCATTATTGATGTTGTTGCTAGTGGTTCATTAATGGCAAAACCATTTGATGAAGTGTATGCATTAATTGAAGAAATGACTATAAATGAATTTCAATGGCCCTCTACAAGGACAAATCCTAAAAATTTAGCTAGTGTTCATGATACAGAAGCGATTGTAATTCTTGCATCTTAGGTTGCTGCAATATCAAGTAAGTTAAACTAACTTGGAATGAACCAGCTTCAATTTACTCCTATAAGTGAGGAAAGTTCATTAGGGAATATGATTGATTCAACTTATTATATGAGGTTTTAAATACCATAAACAACTCGTATTCTAACTTTTACAACCCAGGTTGGGAGAATCATCCTAATTTTAACTAGAATCATACTACTGGGGGGTGGAAACCAACAATGGGAAAATAATCATGTAAATCATAATAGAAGTTGGAATAATCAGGGAAACACGAACTATAGACCTTTAAATCCACCAAATTCTAATAATGATCAACAATTTAAGGATAAGAAGATGTCTATAAACGAAGTGGTTTTGCAAATGAGAAACCAATTGCAAAGTCAAAATGCTGCAATTAGAAACATAGAAAATCAACTGGGACAAATTAATAATTCACTTAGCAATAAATCCCAAGGAACACTTCCTACCAACACTGAGACCAAACCTAAAGAGAATAATAATGAACAAGTAGAAGCTGTCCAATTTAGAAGTAGAAGAGAGATAGAAAATGTGGTTAGAAAAGATAAAGAAGTTGTGAGAGAAACAAATGAAACAAAAAGACCTGAAGAACATGTTTCTAAGGATATAGAAAAATTAATATTTCCAACAACAACAACAACAACAACAACAACAACAAAGCCTTAATCCCACTAAGTGGGGTCGGCTACATGAATCCTTTTTCTCCATTGTGTCCGATTTAGTGTCAAATTTTCGTTCAATTCTAATAAATTAAGATCATTTTTTATGCAATAAGCCCAAGTTTTCCTAGGTCCCGCTCTCGCCTTTCTTAACATAAGTTGTATTTAAAACATCTACTCTCCTAATCGGATCATCGAGTGGTCGACGTTTAATGTGACCAAACCATCTAAGGCGACTCTCTCTAATTTTATCCGTCACCGGTGCAACTCCAACCCTTTTACGTGATATATTCATTTTGCATTTTGTCTCTAAGAGTAAAGCCACTCATCCACCTAATCATTCTCATCTCGGCAACACTTAACTTAACATTATGCTTCTCTTTTAAAGGCCAACATTCAAGCACCATAGTAGCATCGAAGGTCTCACCACCATCTTGTAAAATTTTCCTTTCGAGCCTAAGTGGTACTTTCTTATCACACAATAGGCCGGACGCATTCCTCCACTTCAACCAACCAACCCGAATTCTACTATTCACATCCCCATCTATATCACCATCGCTTTGAACAATGGACCCAAGATATCTAAATCGTTCACACCTTTTAATAATTTGATCACCCAAAGTTACACTCGTCGTCACTAGACCTACTATTACTAAAATTACATTCCATGTATTCAGCTTTAGTTCTACTCAAACGAAGACCTTTAGACTCCAATGTAGACCTCCATAATTCAAGTTTTTCCTGGACTTTTTCTCTTGTCTTATCCACAAGGAGGATATCATCGGCAAAAAGCATACACCAAGGTACATCCTCTTGTAAATGCCCAAGTAAGACCATCCATAAATAAAGCAAAAAGATATGGGCTTAAAGCCGATCCTTGATGTAAACCAACGTAAATAGTAAAATACTTGGTCAATCCTCCTTCGGCTCGAACACATGTAACGACTCTAAGCATACATATCTTTAATGACTTGAATATAAGTTATATCAACACCTTTCTTCTCAAGGACTCTCCAAAGAACATCTCTAGGAACCTTATCGTAAGCTTTTTCTAAATCAATAAAAATCAAATGTAGATCCTCCTTATTATCTCTATACTTCTCCATCAAACCTCTCAATAAATGTATAGCTTCCATAGTAGACCCGCCTGGCATAAATCCAAATCAATTATGAGAAATCTTCGTAATACGTCTTAACCTATGTTCAATTACCCTCTCCCATAATTTTAAAGTATGACACATCAATTTAATTCCTCTATAATTTGCACACTCTTGTGCATCTCCTTTATTCTTAAAAATGGGGACCAAAATGCTCTTTCTCCACTCCTCTTGCATCTTTTTAGTTTTTAAAACAATATTAAAAAGTTTAGTAAGCCAGGAAACCCCCAAATCACCTAAACATTTCCACACTTCAATTGGGATATCATCGGGTCCTACGGACTTGCTCCTTAGTTTTCTTTAAAGCCTCATCAACTTCTTTTTACTAATGCGACGGTAAAAATGAAAAGTTTTATTATTATTAACGATATTAAGATCACTAAGGTCAATCGTACTTTCAGCATCATCATTAAAAAGTTTATCAAAATAACTCACCCACCTATGTTGAATATCTTTTTCTAAGAAAAGCACTTTTTGATTTTCATCTTTAATACACTTTACTCGAGTTAAATCTTTAGTTTTCTTTTCTCTTTGTTTAGCTAGTTTATACATATATTTTTCACCTTCCTTAGTATCTAACATGTTATAAAGATCACTAAAAGCAAAATTTTTAGCGTCACCGATTATTCTTTTACACTCCTCGTGGGCCGTTTTATATTTTTCCCAGCTCTCTACGCTTTTACATTTAAACCAATTTTTATAACATAACTTCTTATATTTTATCTTTTCTTGCACATTATCATTCCACCACCAACTATTTTTATTTATAGAAACTTTTCTTTTGATTCTCCAAGTACATCTTTAGCTACTTGTTTAATAAGTATTAGTTAATTTTTCCACATAACATTCACGTCTTCATGAACATCCCAAATATTTAAATCTTGAATTTTACTCATAAAAATAATTTTATTTGTGTCTTTTAGGTGCCCCCATCTTATTCTACGATGTTGATTCCTAGTATTCTTTATTTTACAACTCTTCATCTTAAAATCTAGAACTAATAATCGATGTTGGTACTTAATTGCTCACTTGGAATAACCTTACAATCCTTACAATCTCGACGATCTCTTCTTCTCATAAGAAAATAATCGATTTGTGTTTTATTAGATCCATTCTTATAAGTAATAAGATGTTCATCTCTTTTCTTGAATAAAGTATTAGTAATAATCAAATCATACGCTAAAGCAAAATCTAAAATGGTTCTACCTTCTTCATTAATCGCTCCATAACCGTAGCCACCATGAATATTTCTGAAATCTTCTACCACTACTGGATGTCCATTTAAATCTCCTCTAATAAAAATTTTTTCTTCAAGTGACATCAAGTGTATTAACTTTTCTAAGTCATTCCAGAATTTATCTTTAGAGCCTATATCTAAGCCTCCTTGAGGAGCATAAGCACTAATAATATTAAAAATCTTAGTATCAATAATAATCTTAAGCAGCTATAATTCTATCTCCAACTCTATTAATTTTGACAACATTATCTTTCAAACTCTTATCTATAATTACACCTACACCATTTCTAGTACGACTCTTACCGTAATACCATAGTTTAAAACCTAAGTTATCAATCTCCTTAGCTTTTTCTCCAACCCATTTAGTTTCTTGAATACATAGGATATTTATCTTTCTATGGATCATAATATCAACCAATTCCATTAGTTTACCATTGAGAGTACCTATATTCCGGGATCCTATCCTAATACTAGTATCATGGACTAACTTCTTTACCCGCATCCGTCCGTAATGTGGGAACCCTCGCTACTCGACACTACACCCGGCGCGCGGTGTAGCGGCCCTTGCACACTTTCCACTCGTATTCGGAGCCATACGGCGCGTCGCTTCCGGGGACGCCCAAGCACTTACACAATGATCAAAAGGATTCATGTCATGATTTTTTTTCGACAAGTTTTACGCTGGCTGTCGACTACCTAACGCAACCCTCCACTTTTCACATCCGGGCTTGGGACCGGCAACGGCAGTGTTGAAAAATTAATATTTCCAACTAAAATAAATTTGGAAAGGCTATCACCTCCATTTCCTCATAGACTTATACATCATGAGTTGAAAACGTTGTTTAAAGAAGACTGTATGTATGTTCAGGAGAGGTGTGAAATGATGGACGCTACCAAAAATAGTGAACTTTTAATTCCATCTGTTGAAAAATCTCATGAACTTAAGATGGATGCACCCCATACAATTTTAAAGCCTACTTATTTAGGGAATTCATCTACACCACTAGTCTTTATATTTTTAGATTTGACTCAATTACAAAAAAAACCTGAGTTGCATGATGAACAAGATAAAATTATTGAACTAAGACTTGGAAGAGAATTTGATGATATATTTCAAAAGAACTTTGAGTTGAGAAAAGAGAATAATGATATTGAAAGACCATTGAAAGAAATTTTTAAGAAATTAGAAAAACTTATTTCCTCAACTAAGATAGATATAAAAAGACTAACTTACACAAACTGAATTAAAATGAACATACGATTTTGCATAAATTAACGAGAATTTATTCAAATAATGGAAATCATGTAATAGAATACCTTTCCAAAATATTATGACTACCATATTGTGTAATAATTAGATTTATTTGAGAAGAATAAATCTAATAAAAGAACTAGGCTCTGATAGCCCTTGAAGATTGCCATAATAACTAAGAAAGGGGTGATTTGGGTGTGTAAATTTTTTTTTCAAATTTAAGATTTAATTTTGACACTATTGTTGACAGGTCCTAATTATCAAATGTGAAAAGTAGAGAGTTGTAATCGGTAGTCGACAACAACATAAAATTTTTTGGTGAAAATCCATGGCATGAATACCTTAAATTATCATGTTAGTGTTAGAGCATCCCATAAAAGTAATGTGCTACAAGGGCTGAACACAGTGAAAAGTGCGCAAGGGCTACTGCACCATCACTCGAGTATGGTGTTAATAAGCAAGGGTTCCATCATTATAGATAAATGAGACTAATTAAGTTAGTTTATGGAATTAATATTATGATAGAAACTTATAATATCGATCCTCTTATGTAAATTAATGGAATTAGAATATATTATGACTAATAGAAAAGTAAATATCTTATGCATTCAAGAAACTGAATGGGTTAAAAAAAGACTAATGATATTGATAGCTTAGGTTTTAAACATTGATATTCATGCAAGAGTAATACTAGAAATAATGTAGGTATAATTATAGATAATCTTTTGATAGATAATTTTACAAAAATTAATGAAATTAGATATAGAACTATAACTCTAAGGAATATTGTTGATATTAAGATTTTTTAATATTATAAATGTTTATGCTTTCTAATTAGGTTTTGATATATATTCAAAAGAAAATTTTAAAATGACTAAAAAGAATTCCTATAAATGATACTTCTTAAAAAAAAAATTTATTGGATGAGATTTAAATAGACATGTTCATATAATGGTAAAAGATTTTACAATTATTCATTATGGCTAAGATTCTGTAGTGACTAATGTAGAAGTTAGAGTTATTGAATTTTGTTTTATCTTATAATTTTGTTATTTCTATAGTTTATTTAAGAAAAGGGATAAGAATATTATTATTTATAAAAGTGGATTTAATAAAACACATTGATTATTTTTTATGAGAAAAACATAACATTAAGATTATAAATATTGTAAGGTTATTTCAAGTGAAAATTTAACTATCCAAACATCAATTACAGTTTTGAATTTTAAGATGAACGGTTGGAAGAAAAAATAAAATAAATAATTATCATATAATAGATATCAACATTAAAACCCATAAATAAAATTATTTTTATGAGTAAACTTTATGATGTTCAGATTTGGAATGCTCATGAAAAATCAAATACTATGTGGGATAAATAATGAGTTTTATTAAGCAAGTTATAAAAGTTCTACTTGAAGAATCATATAAAACAAGCTTGTATGAATAAAACTAATTCGTGATGGAATCATAAAGTGCTAGAAAATATAAAAATAAGTTTTGTTGCAAAAATTAATTTTAATGTAGATGATTAGAAAAAAATATAAAATGACTCGTAACACATATAAGAGAATAATTTGTAATACTAAGTTTTTAATTTTTAGTGATCTTTACAATAGACTAGTGAGTGAAATATATATTAATAAACTAGCCAAGGAAAAAGAGAAGAAATATTAATGAAGTGTATTAATATTAAAAACAAAAAAAAGTGATTTTTTTATATAATGGTATTCAAAATAGGTGAATGAGATATTTTGATAATTCTTTAATAAAGAGTGTGAAAACACTATGACTTTATTTATCTTAACATCGTAGATAATAATAAATTTTTTTATTTCTACTTTCACATTAATCAAATGGATGTTGAGATTGCTTTAAAGAAAATGAAATGTGGAATTCAAATTATCTGAAATTAGGTAAGCAATATGAATAATCTGAAATTAGGTAGTAATACAAATCATCTAAAATTAGTGTCATTAAAAGTATAAATATTGATAAGTAATTTTTAGCTCAACAATTTGTGCATGTTCAAATCATTGGATAAAGCATGGATAAACTTTTTAAGTTTGTCTGTGGAACGAGTTAAACTTAAACAAGAATGATCATGCTTACATCAAGCTTAACAAAAACTATATATATATATATATATGTTTCTCCCTCCCTTTATTCGATGCGATATAATCACAGAAACGTTTATGAAAAAACCATTTATATTATAACAGATGCAGAGAACATTTCTTATATTTAAGCTATAGTAAAGTGCTACACCTAACTTTTATTCCACCTTCCTCTCGGGCTACTATGTCCAGAGAGCTTTCTTAGGCATGACTATTGGAGATTCTTCGGTTATATTATACCAAAAGAGATGATTTTGTCAATATAACAGATCCATCCCAAGAAAAATAAGATAACTTCACATAAACAACAGAACAAAAGACATAACATGAAAGCCTAAAATGCATGACCCACCAGATACCCTAAATAAAAAAGAAATTAAATATGACTCTGACCATTGAGAAAAGATCTCTGTTTACAGGGAAGACCAGGGAACATTTATTTTCGCTAATTATTGTTGAACATGGCATGCCTCCCCGTTGTTGCCGATATAATAGAGAATAAATGCGGATAAAGAGAGCAGCATCAACCAGCCAAATAATTGAGAACTAAATGCACGGAAGAATATGTATTGTTCTATATTTCGGTGGGTACTGCCATTGTGCAGAACATTATGTAAATATTATACAGGAAAGCTCAAAAATACATGATAACAAGTGATTATAATATCTACATTCGTTTTATATATCCAAATACATAGTTAATGATAAAGTTGAGAAGATTAGTGAGCTCATGAGAAACTGCGAAAGGATAGTCACCCAAACTTTAAAGGCACTTACCTAATTTAGAGGGCTCGAGTACATAGCCCAAGCTTAACACCTAGGGCAGTTGCCAAGTTCAAAAGTCGCTCACCGAAAGGCTTTTGTCGAGGTTTTAAGAAAATCCTGCCTATTTAAAAGGGACAGTTTTTATTTCTTTCGTCGGCGGACCTTTGAGATACTCATCAATGTTGCAATTCACATGTACTTGTTGGGATTATGATCACCATGTTCATCTTTTTTTAAGGAACATTATGTAATTTTTGATAACATGTACTATTTTTTGTAGTGCCCAAAAGTTTAATAAGGGTCAAAGAACAAATTTAAGGATAAAATACAGTACTCTGAATTTTCAAATAAGAATAAATTAAAATCCTAATGTTTCTTTCACTTTTTTCTATTTCCCCCTTCTTTCTTATTTCCTGCAGTTTTGTTGGTCTTATAAATTCTGTAAGGTTCAAATATTACAACTGATGGATTTGAATCCAACATCCTTTTAGGAAGACTGAGCCTGGATTGATACAAAAATTAGAAACCAGAGACAATGATAAATAGAGCATCATAATGGAGAAAGAATCTTTAACATGAAAAACTAGAAGTCATAAACAATTACTAACTTGCAAACATGAAGGATACAATGAGGATCTATAGCATGAAAAACTACAAGACATACAATAAACAACTTGCAAATAAAAACAGAATCACAATAAGATTCTATAAATCATGGTAATGATAGATTAGAGCAATTACAGGGATTGAGCCAGCGGAAGGCCTGATTCAATGATACAAAAGCCATTCCAAATCGTAAAAGCACTAAACGCTTCACCTATTATGGACCTAATAGAAAAGAGAAAGTCACTCTACTAGCCTAACAAATCTAAAAGAAAAGGCCTCGGATAAAAAATGCATTTAGTGGTGGTATTGCTAAAGCTAAATCTCCAATGAAGTTCAAAATAGCAAACTTAAAGCAAAAAAAAAAGGAATAACGGGCCCAACTAATCATGTAGTTTACTCTGTGTAACCAACCTTGTTACTTAACATCAAAAAAACTTTAAAATGCTCACCTATTTTTCACCACCTTTTAAAAATTCACTTCTTCTGAACTCCTCCCACAAAAAGTAATCACTTCTTCTGTTAACTTCATAAAAAATGTTCATTACCTAATTATCTAGTACCCAAAAGACTCTAAAAAACACATTGGCTCAGTCGAACAAGAGGAACGTCTAACTCCCTTAACTTTATTGAATGGTTCCAAATAAACACAAACCAAGAATCTAGAGTCTATAGTTGCCCAAGTTGGCCTCGCTTGATAGCTTGTCGGCCTGCAACAACTAAAGACATTGCCAAAGTTATTGAATCTTGCCAACAACTATACCAAAATCAAGGAGCATACTAATATGTACGGGTCCTCTACCTCAATACGTGCAAAAGATGCTTGAGAAATGTCTGATTTCTAAGGTTTAGACAAATTAAAAATTGCTCCAAAATCTAGAGAACATGGAGAGGACTATACTTCCAAACCACCCATATTACCGTCCAAAGTTTGTCAACCAATGGATCGCTAAAGATCACTAGCCCAACGGTTCTTAGAAATGATGAAGCGCAAAAATACATAATATCTACATTCGTTTCTGCAGTAAAGTCGCATTATATTTTATGTAAATATTCTATAGAAAAGCTAATATCTATATTTTTTTTATATATCCAAATATATTTTTAAGAGTATAGCTGAGAAGATTAGTGAACGCATGAGAAACTACAACAGCTCTCAAAACCACTCACCCAAGGCAATAAGACATTCAACACACTCTGAATGATATTCACCCAAGCTTTAAAGGAACTCACCTAATCTAGAAGGCTCAAGTTCGGAGCGCAATCGCTCAAGTCAGAGAGTCCAAGCTTAACTATGAATGCACTTGTCAACTTCAAAAATCACTCACAGCAAGCATTTGTCCAAGGCTCAAGAAAAATCCGCCTATTTAGAAGCGGCGGCTTTATTTCTTTAGTCAGCAATACTTTTAAAATACTCTCCAAAATTGCAAATCACATGTACTTACTAAGATTATGATCACCAAGTCCATCTTTTTGTAATAAACATTATGCATTTATTAGAGTAACATGTGGCATCTCTTGTAGAGCCCAAAAGTTAAATAAGTGTCAAAGGGCAATTTTTAGAAATAAAATACAATATTCTGAAATCCCTGATATGAAGAAATAAAAGTCCTTCAAATATTCTTTCCTTTTCTCGATTTTCCCCATCTTTTTTATTTCCAAGAGTTTTTTTAACATCTTATGAGTTATGAAAGGTTCAAATATTACCACTGATAGATTTGAATCTAACATCCTTTTAGATGGACTGAGCATGGATTGATACAAAGAATTAGAAACCATAGAAAATGATAAGTAAAGCATCTTAATGGAGAAAGAATATTTAACATGAGAAACTAGAATTCATAACCAATAAGCAACTTGCGAAGAGGAAGGATAGAATTACATTGATGGTCTATAAAGCATGGTAATGGGAGCTTAGAGCAGTCCAAAAGATAGAGACAGTGGAAGGCCGTTCAGATTCAATTATACAAATGCTATCTCAAAGCATAAAAGCACTAATCACTTCACCAGTTATGGACAAAACTAACAACCCCAATAGTAAAGAGAAATCCACTCCATTACCCAAATGGATCGAAAAGCAAAGGCCTCAGCTAATGAATGCATTTAGTGGAATTATTGCTAAACCTCAGACTTCAATGAAGTTTAAAATAGAAAACATAAAGCCAGACAAAGGAATAATGGACCCACTTTGTTACTTAACATCAACAAAAATTTAAAGAAAGGTTTGGATAGCACTCAAAACACTGAATTTTACATTTCTCGAACCTAAAATCTCGATCACAGAAGAGTCCTCGGCCTCCTCAACATCCAGTCTCTTCTCACCTGCTCGTATTCCGTGCTAGCTCGCCGCATTCCCCTCTCTCTGATTCTGTCTCTGATTATTCCTTGCTTTCAAGAACTGTCTCTCCTCTCTCCCTTCTCATTCTCCGCTCCCTGAGGGAAGACGAAGCCACACGCTGCACTCAAGGATGTGTCCTCACAGCTCTAAGCTAGTCCGAATCAGCAAGCCCAAATCTTCACGCACAACCCATTCACACATCTCCCACTTCTTCCTCATTGTTCTCATACACAACCCCTCTTCCATCTCCTCCAAATTTATCCAGAAACTTGCACGTCTCTACCCCCTACCACATACACAAATCTCCTCGCACTTTCACTGTTCCAGCCCATTGCACCTCGACCAGCAACCCTTTCACCCTTCTCGGTCTCTTGCATACCGCCGAACTCGTTCCTCTCCTCCTGCTCGGATCTCCTCGCAGCAGCTCCCAAAGGATTCACGATGATTGCCACATGATCGAAGGATGTAAATGGAAAAAAACTCGAGGAAGAAGGTGCTGCCATGTAAAATTAACGGAGGTGCTTTGTGAGTAAATAACAAAGTTTAGGCATGAGATAAGTAAAATTCAAAATTTCGGGTGCTATGTATGTAAAACCCCCACCTTTAAAATGCTCATCTAGTTTTCATCACCTTTAAACAATCAACTCTTCTGTAGTTCTCACACCTCTCACTAGGTTCATCACTTCTTTTGTTGAGTTCATAAAAATGTTCATTACCCAATTATCCAATACCCAAAGGACTCTAAAGAACTCATTGGCTCAGTTGCAAAAGAGTAGAGTGAGTCCCTTAAAAATTTTAATGAATATTTTCAAAGAGAAAAGTTGGAAGAAAAGAATCTAGAATCTGTAGTTGCACAAGTTGCCCTCGCTCGATAGCTTGTCAGCTTGCAACAATTAAAGACATTGGCAAAGTTATTGAAACTTGATAACAACTATATCAACATCAAAGAGCATACTAGTATGGATGGGTCATCTATCTCAACTAGTAAAAAAGTGCTCGAGCAATATTGGATTTTCAATAAGGTTTAGACAACATTAAAAATTGCTCCAAAACCTAAAGAATGGAGATAAGATCATACTTTCAAAACCACCCGTACCACCATCCAATATTTCTTAACTCATGAGATCACTAAGAATCACCAGCCCAACGGTTCTAAAAAGTGACAAAGCCCCGGATTAATCCTTTATTTGTTAGAGTTTATAAAAGAATTCATTGCCCAAACATCCAATATGCCCAAATTACTAAAGAATCCATAGGCTTTGTTGAAGAAGAGTCGGGTGAGTCCCTTAAAAACATTATTGAATGGTTCCAAGGAAAAATGTCAGAAACCAAGAATTTAGAATCTACAGTCACACAAGTTGCCCTTACTTGATAGCTCATCGGCCTACAACAACAAAAGACTTTGGCAAAGTTACTAAAACTCGCCAACAACTATATCAACATCAAAGACAATACTAGTATGGATGGATCCTCTACCTCAACTCGCACCAAAGATGCTCAAGCAATGCTAGATTTCCATCAAGGTTTAGACAACAAGAAAAATTGACCCAAAACCTAACGAATGGAGAGAAGACCATACTTCCAAAATCACCCATACTACCATCCAATGTTGGTCAACCCATGAGAAGACCATTCTGCCATAGTTCTTATCCATTTTAGACATATATTGGAAGAGAAGTACTAAAGCCTTGGAGAAAATATCTTAAAGATCATATATCCATATAAAATGAGGAATAATTTTACCCAAATTTTTTGTTTTTAATTTTATCCAATGAAAATTTTTTATAAAAAATCATATTTGTAGTTCCTCGTAAAAAATAATTAAAATAGAACTTTTAACCGGTCAACAAATGAATAATATAGGGGATAACAAGACAACTCCAAATAGTTTGTGGACACCACTTGTTATTAGTCACCTTGGAAAAGCTCGTCTCCTCCCCTCAAACATGCTGGAAAAACTCAACCCTCTTTGGCTAGTTAAATAAAATCATTAAAATAACAAACCAAATGCCAAGTAAAAATTTGACCTTGGCACACCAGCCCAAATCTGGAGTATGTTAGCCTCAAACTATGGCGAGTACCGATAATAAAATTAGGAAAACTAGAACGTAAAAGAAGAATACTCGAGTATAAAATAGCTGGATTAGCTTGAGTTTAGGGATTAGAGTTATCTCAGCTCAGGGTCAAGCCTAGAAATAGCAAGAATAATGTCTATAGAGGAACAAAGCTCCAAGATAGAATAATAATATATTCTTAGCAAAGTCATCATTTTTATCTCTTAACACGAGGTTGTCAAAGATAAAATGGTACCTAATGTATTATCTCATAAAGTTTTACTTAATTAAATGTGAACTCACTTTCAAGAATTATCTCTATTTCCTCACCAAACTTCCTCTCATGAACATTGAAAAATCTAGCTTTGGAGTTCAACTTTCGCTTGCAAACAAGATTTGCATTAAATCAATCACTTCTACGAAAAAAACTAAATGCTTGTGAAAGGTAAGGCCCATCTATGGTGATGACCCATAAATGGATGCACGCAAGAGAAAATCAAATTAATACTTAAGAGGAATATTGATCATTTGAAATTACCCTTGTCCAAACTTTTGAAACTCAATAAGTTTAGTCATTAGCTCTGCTCCAATAACATGAGAGAAGTAAACAATTATGGGACATTCAACAAACGCATAGATATATTTTCTACTCGATAAATTCTCAAGTACATATTCAATGATTTCAAATTAAATAATCAATATGCCACTTAATATGGAATCATATTTGCTCTGTTCATTATAAGAATATACTACTCGGTATATTTTGGCGTTATTTATACACAACTCATTATACATATGTAGCTAGATTAATTTTATATTTCAATTCAACAGGCCAACTTAACTCCATAACCAGAAGGAACGCTCAGTTTAATAGCATATTAATTCTAGAAAAGAGACAATACCAACAAACAACAACAAGTGTTTATCCCATTGAGGTATGCTACATGAATCCTCTTCTCCATTTTGTCCCATTGAGTGTCACATTTTCTTTTAATTCTAATAAATTAAGTTCATTTGTTATATAACATGCCCAAGTATTTTTAGGTTTGCCTCTATCTTTCTTAAAATAATTCAAATATAAATCATCTACTCTCCAAATTGAATAATCAGATGGTTGACGGTTAATGGACCCAAAACATCTAAGGAGCTCTCTAATCTTGTCTGCCACTGTAGCTACACTAACCCTTTAACGGATAAATTCATTTTACATTTGTAAGTTTCTTAATTTATAATGATTTCTATTTTCCTTCACTACAAGCAAACAAACAAAAAAAAAAAAATCAAGCTTTGATGCAGGTGTTTTAATGGTTTGCCCTCAGATATCTCATCTATCATTAGTTGGTAAATCCAAGCCTCATTCTAATATTTTTAAGAAGTTTTTGACAAACCACCAACTTCTTAAGACGCTAGTCAATACTAACATTGTACTTGTCAGTAAAATCTTTTTGTAAGCCAAGGACTTCACGAATGTCGCTAATACTTAGGATTTTTTTGGGGCAATTGTAGCTATTTGAAGAAGCGGTTGTGAAGCAGTTGAAGAAGAAACGGTTGTTCAAAAAACTGCGGTAGCTGTTATTAAAAAAAAACATTTTATAAAGTCAGACAACAGCTTTCTAGCAACCACCGCAGGTACCCAACCATGGTGGGAAGGTGC
The DNA here is from genome assembly GCA_022702705.1 of Papilionanthe hookeriana x Papilionanthe teres. NCBI lineage: Eukaryota > Viridiplantae > Streptophyta > Magnoliopsida > Asparagales > Orchidaceae > Papilionanthe > Papilionanthe hookeriana x Papilionanthe teres. Next base: position 19,046,769 of record CM040434.1, on the reverse strand, counting down.
AGCTTTTAGCTACAGTTTTTCAAAAACGCAAGAAACACAGTTTTTTCAAACAGGAAAAAATGCAATGCAACACTGCATTGCTGCCCCAAACGCACTCTTAATGTTCTTCTCCTTTTAGGACTACACTACATTGTTCTAAGCCCACTGAATCTCCTTTGCCCAATATTCTTTGAGCAGCTTGGTGAGCTTGCAACTCAAAATATTTTCTTTTACACTCAATTGCAAGAACCAGAGCTTAGGATCTAATAAGGCAAAAGATCATAAATAGGTTTCTGATAAATAAAAAACCTAAATTAGAAAAAGAATAAAAAAAATAAGTTAAAATAGCAAGGATTCCCGCAAAAATTTCCAACCTAAAGAAAATTGTCTGTTCAGTCATACCAACAATCATGAAGCTCTCATTCCCATGGGATTGCTTAATTTTTGCAAATGGAAGTCACGAGATCTACAAACTCGTGAGTTTGGAAGACGTTTGTGCATCATTCTCCCCGGCTAGGAGAGGCCTTTCCTTCTTTGGAATCAATCTACAACCAAAATTAAAAAAGTCATCGCTTTGTTGTGTCTGATGTAGTTTCACTACAAAATCTATGCTCGAGTCCATTTAATGCAGCTCTAAAATACTTACGTCATTCCAAAGTCTGTCATGATAGAATTAATAACCATCCTTCTTTGACAAAATACGGTTGAAGCTGCACCTAGGCTAATACTCTCATGAAACAAGCCTCTAAACATCAAATGTGTTAAATATTTTAGCAGTTTCTCATGCTCAGATGGTTACATCCCATAGGTAAGTTGGTTTGGCATAATAAAATTCTATAATGAGATCTATGACAAGCTGAAGCTCACTTGGTGGTAGCCACTGTCAATCAAGCTATCCAGTTGCTCTCTTAATAGTAGTTGCCTTTATTTTGGTATTAACTCATTGGGGTCACTACCTTCTAGAACAATCAATATTGATTTTGTTGGAGTCTCTCATGGACTTAGCTTGAATCACTATCTCTCGCTCTTCTTTGACATTTTCATTCTCTCCTATGTCACTGTTCATTTTTTTAACTACACCATGGTCAGTGAAAGATATCATTCTCTTGTTTGAGCAATTCGATTCAATACTTCCAAAGCCAAGACACTTGAAACAACTGTAATGAATTTGGGAGTGTTGGTTGGCTCCACTTGTTCTCCACTCAAAACTAATTTTTATTCGACGAATTGGTTTGGATGCTCCACTGATTGTACTATAACTGCTTGATCCTGGGCTAGAATTCGATCTATAAAATGTGGTGGTCACATGATGACATTGCTAATACTCCACCTTCAAAACTTAAATTTGTATATTAAACGAGGAACAATATGGTTGTAGTTGTGTCACACTACTAATAGACGACCTTAATCCTCCAAAATACATTCCTACTATGTGCTCCTCTGATTCCAACAACTTAAATTTCAGCATAGAGTTAATCAAACTCGAATGTGTACTCCATCGAAAAATCTCTCCAATATAAGTGGTGGAGTTTTATTACATATCATGTAGATAATGTGAAAGCCATTTACACTACATCTCACTTTTTCATCTTTAAAGTAGGTGGTGATCTTACTCTTCCCTTCTGATTGTCGAGTACGCTTTAGGGCCTCCCAACATAAAGAAGTGCTCTTCCTCAGCTTGATAGCTGTCAATTTGACTCTCTTGTCCTAGGGAACATATTTATAATAAAAATTAATTCCATGTTTGGGGTCACACAAAAAACTCATTTGAATCCATGTGACCGACAAAATCTGGTAAACCTACCATAACTCCAAGATCATAACTTCTCTAGTATTTCATTTCAAATTGTCAAGATATTGATTCTTCATCACTGAAAACTTCTCGATGGAAGGATTCACTTCCTCCCCTCAATTTGGAGAGTTGTCATTTTGTCATGAGTAACTTCACCAGATTGCCTCCTCTCAAAGATGGGAAGCCTCTGTTATAGTTGGAAAATTTCTGTTGCATATACTCCACGATAAAATTTTGAACACCTCGTTAAGGATTTTCCTTGGCAGCATAGCGTACTATTCTCCCAAGAAGGTTTTTAGCGGATGTAAGATTTCAAATCAAGATTGGTTGGGGGCTTAGGTGTTGGTGGTAGGTGTCAAGATTAAAATTCCTTGAATATAGGAATGTAGGACTTTGAAAATTTAGAATTGGGGCTAGAAATTGCAGTAGGAATGATTTGATTATAGTAAAAAAAAATTTGGAATTTTGGATTGGGACCAAAAAGAGAAAATCCTAAAACTTTAGGGCTAATACCAGATGATACCATTTTATAGCTCCTACAAGATGTTTAGGAATGGGATTTTACGGGGAGGTGATTGTAGAATGGCAAGAGAAGGATGATTTGGGTGGTCAACGGTACTTGGAAAGGGATACGAGGCTAAATTTGTTGTTGGGCAGAAGGGTCGATTCCATCGCGATTGTCCAACTGAAAATATGGGTTGAACGCTGAAACAATGAAATATGGCAAACAAGGATGTTATGCCGTCTCTTTTTGAGCAAAGAATAAACGCACCACTTGAAAAAGAAAGATGATACAATACTCCTAAAGCATAAATCAGATATTATGACTTCCAAATTACATAAAACCAAGCAAAAAATCTCTCAGATAGAAATAAAACAACACATAAATAAGTTCCTAATAAAAAATTAACCCAAATTAAAGAAAGGAAAAAAATAAGTCATAATAACAAAGATTTCCCATGAAAATTGCATATCAGACTTCCCAACAATCGCGAAACTCCCATTTTTTGTGGGATTGCATAATTCATGTGATCGAAATTCACAGGATCTCCGATCACGTGAGTTTGGGGGACGCTCCTTCATCAAGTAGAAAAAGAAAGCAATGCATTATTAGATATTCTCCTTTCTAACAAACAAGATCAACATAATTAAACTATAAACTTTTATGAGCTCAAAAGGACAAGTCTATAAAAATTCATTATATATGCAATCCCCATATACATATATATATATCATTGCAGGCCGATTTAAAATTAGTCCATGAAGAACACAATTCGTTATAATGGAAGGTATTGGGAATCTCTCCATCCTTCGAAGTTCACATCTTGATGTTCTTGTTCTTGAAACAATAAACTCGATACACCATGTTTGCAAATAATAAAGAAACCATTGAACTCTATGTGTACTTGCCATCTTGAAAAATCAGAGACGTCCTCATGAAAAGGATGGGGAATGCTAGAAAAAATTGAGAACAAGCGATTAAAGATAAAACCACATAAGGAAATCGAAGAAAGCTAAAAATTAATGAAAAACTAAAGGATATTTATAGACAAAATGCATTTTTTTAAGGCAACGTTGCATCTGCAATAAATAACTAGATTTCGAATTGAATCTTTTTCATCATTACAACTACCAAGATTATTGCATTCCAGAATGATAGAAAATTTAGAATGAAAATAGAAAAATACAAAAGCATACAATTGAGATAAACTCAACATTACTGACACAAAAATATAAGATTCATGGTAGAGTTCAAGTATCAAGTTATAATTCTTGATTAAATTTAAATAATGGAAATATCACCCCTACACGATAACAAAAAAAAAAATTATAAATTGAATAAAACAACGAACCAAAATAAATCGCTCCATTCCTAATCAGATATAACAAAATGAACTTGCCTTAGGAAAAAATTGAATCAACTAGAAAACTTCATGAATTTGCAAGTAGCTATGAAGTCAACCTTTAAATTTAAATTTCTTCGCAGATGTAGATATTAACTTCATTAAAGAAGTGAGGAAGTGCATCCCTTCCTCCTTTCCTTCTGCAATACTAGACCCATCAGTCGAGTTGACCCCTAAAAATGTACACATGTTCAAAAATAAAAATCAAGGAGGATCTCAACTCCACAATCTTAGTTATTTGTAGCCACTTCAGTGGATTGAGTGGCACCAATTATATAAATCAAGGTTCATAGCCAGAGTGGCATCATAAATGTGCTCATGAGAGGCAGTGACTGAGGAGAATTCAGGCATCTTCATTCAGATTAATCCTACAACAATTTCAACAACTTGCTCCTCGTTATCTCTGAACCATATCATTGAAGTCACTCATGTCATGGTCATTGAATAGCCACGAAGCAAAAACTCTTAACTAAAAAAGCTATCAAAGGGAATTGCGACAAGTCGCTGCCAAACATCTTTTACCCACGAGCAAGAGCCGGAGGTGAAACTCTTAGCCTCTAACTTTACTATTTGATATCCAAACAGCTCACTCATAGTAAGATATATGGTAGGCCCATGAGGAGTAGTCAACAAAAAACATCCTAAAGTAATCATACCTAATGAAGGCAATCTTAGTTTTAAAAGCAACTTTTTCCGGCTCCCTATGCTATTGGTCCTGCTTATAAGTAAAAAACAAAAAGAAAAATCCCTAAATTATAATTTTATCCTTAATATGTCATTTTTGTTTTTTTATAAGATAGAATTATCCAAGTCAAAACCACTAAGTAAGAAGTTTTACTTGCCAAAAGAGCACTTAGAATGGGATGATCGATGAATATTGCGGCAAGATGTCTTTGAAAATTAAGATTAGAACTCACCATTGCCCTAGTCACACTACTTTCCACTAACATCTTTACATTCTTCTCCATATGTTGCTTCACTACTGCTTTTCATTCCACCCAAAGAACTTGCTTGTGCTTGTGAAGACTGCTTCAGCAGAAGTCGAGGTTAGAGATATTTTAATCTTTGTTGAGGGCACATAGCCATTATAAGTGAATGAAGGTAACTAGTGAAGAAGGGAGAAACCAAAATATAGGCTTTAGAGAAAATAGTAATAATAATAAATGTCTCACTTAATTCTCAGTCTTTTTAAGTTACTTTTAAAAATACAAAGGAAACATAAAACTAAATGTATACTTAAATATTTAGTTTAGGGTAAAGTCGAGGAGAAAATATGAACCAACTAAAAATTTGGGTTCATAGCTCTCAAAGCCAGTCGCCTAAGCTCAAAAGGCATTCACCAAGCTCATAAGGGAACTTGCTCAGTTTATGGGGCCCAAGCTCAACTGAGGCTAGTTTAGAAGGCATTCACCTCACCTAGAAGGCACTCGATAAGAGCTCATAAAGAACCTTATTCAAAAAACAACTACTCTATTCTTCAATTGCCAAGACCTTTAAAGCACTAGTCAAAGCAACAATCCAAATATACATATTGAGATTCTTATGAATATAACCAATTGTCTGTATCAGACATACATGTTTAATAGATTAAAGCATAAACATTCCTGTGGAGCTTCAAAATCCTATAAAGATGGGATCAAAGGGGAATTTTGAAAAGGAAAAAAATACAACTCTTTGAATTCTCTAATGACAAGAAACAAAAATCATTCAATATTTCCCTTTCTCTCTTTGTTTAGTTACCCTTTATTTAAGTTCATCTATGGTTCTGCTAATATCTACAGGGTTTAGGTATCATCAAAGATTGATTTCGATCCACCACACACACACATAAACATACTCACACACACACACAATAAATGAACCTGATAAAAACAAAGAATCGAAGATCAGTATATTCCTATTATGATATATAAACTACAGATAATACACCATTCGATGAACTACCATAAAAAAAAATATAATCTTTATGAAGAAAGCTACATACCCTACATGAAAAAACATTACCAAACTATCACATTCTGAACAAAAAGGAAAGAGGGCATTGCGTGTAACATAACAATATATTAAAAAAGTTGAATAACGATATATACATTTGGCATAAATCAGGATACATATTCTATTACCTCAGGGAGCAAAAACTCATTATTCTGTTGATTTCAGCCCGACACCTGAAGCACCAATCTATTTCAATTATCAAGCAATCCGCATTTGCTTGTTACATTAGAGCTAACACCCTTTCTTATCACTAACCGCCTTTCTCTCCCTAAAAAGCTCCATCCAGTTATTTGTGATCCATATAATGCTGACCAATATAGCACCACCAACCACTACAATCCAAGACACCAAAATCCACCTGGAAATTACGTCATCCGCGGCACCACTCAAATAAAACATGCTCATTTTTAAGAAGAACAGCGGACCCAACAATCCCCTCATGATCGAATACAAAGCAAAGAATGGTGGCGACAAGATCCTATGAACATTTTCGGCCATGGGAAATTCTTCTCTTCGGAGCCCAGCAAGCGTCCAGATGTTCTGGAATGCACTGGTTACCTCCGCAAGGACCAAAAGGACCAAAATTGAGAAAGCGCCATGGAGAACAAGGTATCTGCAAGTGACAAACACGAAAAGGGTGGCAAGGTGATGGGCGATGAAGAGAAAATCACCGGGGAAAAAAACGAAAAGGTGGAGGAGATCGACGGCAAAGTAAGCAATGCTGAAGTCGAGAACGAGATTTTGGAAATCGGAGTTCGGAGAGGCGAAGGAGGAGGGATTGGCGAGAAGTGACGAGATTGCCAAGAACACCGCGGGGGTTCCGTGAGCCAGGGAGATCAAGCAGCTCGACGCGTCGAGACGGGGCTTCGGATGCCATGTTCGGAAAACTAAAGAGTAACCAATTAGATATATGATGGAGAACAGAAGGAAGAAGACTGGGAAGCCGGATACTAATGGAATCAAGGTTTCCATAGTTGCCTCCTTCAAGGGAAGTGTGCCAGAATGAGCTTACTGTAGAGAGTTGGAATTTCTTTGAAAAGCTAAAGAAAAGTTTCAGTTACAAGACAGAAATCCCGCAAATGCCAGAACTTAAGAAGAGATATCCGATCAATTTTGCTCGCGAATCACTTCAAACCCTAGGTTGTGGAGGAGATGAAATCAGTTATAGGGTTTCGGTAAGCAATGGTAGAAGGATAGGGTGTTCACGTGAGTGACTTCCATTGATAAGGAAAATTGAGGGAGTTGGGAAAGGTTTTAAAGAGGTTTTCATTGTCAGAGACGCCATGCCCGCCTACAAGTAATGAATGCGTGCACCCGTATGAGAGGTAAAAGATTAGATTTGAATTAATTATTTAAGTTTTTTTTTCTTTTGTCGTTGGCTTTATAAAATTTTCTTGATTTTTGGTTAAATAAAAATTTAAATATAATTTACTTTTGAATTTGAATCATATTTATTTGTGCGTTCAATTAAAAAATTTTTACATCGGGATTCCGCACGTAGCTCAAATTTTTACATCAGGACAATACACATAGAGCTACGTGCGGAGGCCTGTAAAATCGCGTCGCATGGCGCATGTGGCAAAAAAAAATAGCATTCAGTTAGAATAATACAGGGAATATTCCCTCAGTATTATTCATGTGTTATTCATGTGTTATTGTGTGTTATTCAGGCGTTATTGTGTGTTATTTAAGTGTTATTCTGCTCCTAGAATATTCCCAGTGTTATAATAACACAATAACACAATAACACATGAATAATACATAAATAACACCCAATAACACATGAATAACACATGAATAACACCGCAGGGATATTCTCTGTGTTATTCTGTTTTTTTTTCTGATACGCGCCACGTGGCACGATGTCAGGCCTCCGCACGTAGCTCGAAGTGCGGAGTCCTGAGGTAAAAATTTTTCCGTTCAATTAGGATTATTTTAAACGAGTTTTGAGTTTAATTAATTTATTTTTAATTTTAAATAAATATGCTATAAGGTTATAATTAAGATATTAGATTTGAATTTTGAACATAATTATGGGAAATTATGTCAGAAAAAAAAGGATTTGTCGGTGTGGCAGTTGATATGGAGGATCACACAAGTTAAGTAAATTATGATTATCATCTTCCTATGAGCAAGAAGTCTTCTTAACTTTTCTGCTCTGTTTTGATGTTATTGTTGTTTGATCTTGGTTGCTGGATCTTATTTCTTTTTTACATAATCTTGTTTTTGGACTGCAATTATGTCCAAATTTTTTATTTCATGTGTTTATTACACCAACTTATTAGATAACGCTTCAGATCAAAATATTTCTCAGCTCTGATTTTTGGTTTCATCTTGTTCTTACTTTTACCAGCAAGTATCCTTATTTTCAATTTAATCACGCTTCGCGCTTTTGAACTCTTTGACTATAGTGTAATTCTCATTTTTAATGAAAGTTTAGTACAGTCCTTAACGTAGCTGAAAAAAAAATTTATTGTATAAAAATATAAATTACATTTTATATATAATGATAATTTCGTTGTATAAATTATGCATAATATATATATATATCACCCAAGGTCCCTCGAGTCAGGAGTTCGAATCCCACCTATAACGGGAGGATTTGAAGAGCACACTGGGACGGAAGTGAGTCCGTTCTCGGTCGGTTCAATCCTATAGGAGTTGATCGGCGGTCTCCGATTGTCGATCAATCTTTTTGAATATATATAAATATATATATATATATATATATATATATATATATATATATATATATATATATATAAAGAGCGTAGAGCGGTCAAGAGAAAATAGTGAGAGGGAGAGTGTGTACACAATAATACAAATTTTGATATAATAAATTCAGTAGTCATTTCTTATCGAAAAGACCCATACAATTACATAATTGTCATTGTTTTAATAACGGTTTTACAAGTTATTATGACACATTTTCATATGTGTAACCGCTTCGGCACCATTTCATATTCAAAACAGATATCAGCATTGTTTCATATTAATAACTGCTTGAAAATGGACATCTAATGACCCGATAATTTTGTTATTCAGTAGGTTGAAAACCTTTGATCGGTCGATGGTCATTCAATCGGTCAAGAGGTTATCGATCGACCCTCTTCATGGAATTTTTAACATAGTTTCTCATGTTGTTAGAGTGAACTTGGGGCCTCAAACCGAGGATGTATCATCGTAATCTGACTGGCAACTCTCCTTCGGCAAGAATCCTTCTCAGAGGACGTTCAGTGGATCAACTAAGGGAATTGATCATAAATGATTGTTCCTCTGATTGGGTTCCGTCTATTTTTTTATTCAATTGTGCTTATGTTCGGTCAGCTTAGAGTTCTGATCAAAGGAAATGATTCTTGGCTTTTTCGTTTTTGGTTATTCCGATAAACTATCATTTGGTGATCATAAGCGAGACCTCTTTGATTTTCTCAAGATTCAATACAATATTATTCAAACATATTTTTATGTACATATTTAATTTATCGATTCACTTTCTCAAAATGACAACTGTAATAAAAAATATGAGAATTAAAGGTAAAAAATTGACTTATTTATTGCATAATTAAGTACATTAATAATTAAACTTTCTGAAATTTTGTTCCTGCAATTCCTATAAATAGGGCGTGATGAGTACTTCTCCATTACTTTTTCTGAATTATTTGCCCTTCAGTTAGTTGTTAACAGCATGTATACTTATGGCAAGTAGCAAAAAATCTTCTGATAAGGCAGTGAATGAGGTGGCCATGGTGAAGGCCTTTGGGATTTTGACTGGAAAATTTTATTCTCCCTAAGAATGTACGGGAGAAAAGAAAGCTAGAGTGTAGCTATCCTGTCATGAAGAAGAATTGGGGGATAAGGTTCGGCCAGTAATAGGAAAGAGATTGGAGGGAGAAGGTCGGTCGATCCGTATAAGGAGACTAGAAGAAGGGAGCCGACTAAAGGGGGAAAATCAGATCCAACAGGTGGCCATATAAGCAAAAGAGTGGGGGGATTGGAGGAGGCAACAAAGTGGTCACGCTAGATGTCGCAACATCGTAAGATGGGGAGCAGGGCAGACGTGCATCCCACTTTTGCGACATTCCTTGCCCTTACAACGATCCATCAACAGTCCACTCAACAACTGATCCAGGTAGTCACAGAGACCCGGGTCTATTTGCACAAGGGTACAAATCCCTTTCCTTCGGTCAGTGAGACCCAGGTCTAGTTGCGCAGGGGTAGAACTCCCTTTCCTTCAGTCATTGAGACCACTAAGGCAGTTGTCCAGCCACTTTTTAGTGAGCGTCTCTGTTCATCTAAAGTAGAGCTGATCTTAGGTACAAGGAGACCTAATCTTCTTTGATTGAGTAGATCTATTGTTATTATTTTTAACATTTTATTATTCTTGCAAATGATACCATACAGATCATCAGCTCATCAATGATGCGAGCCAGCCTTTTCCCTGTTCTAGAGACGGTCGTAGGACCATTAGCTCCAACTCACGGTGGATGTTAATCATGTCGTAAGTCTGATCATAAGGACATCAAGAGGGAGCTCGATGACCAACAAGGATTACTAGCATCACTAGCTCACCAGATGGACGAAACATGGATTCCTATGCCTATGGAGGTGAAATGCAAAGTGAGGTTTCCATAACAAACCTAAAGGAAGAACTGACAGTTATTTACCATGAATATGTGGTCAATTTGGTGACTCTCCGAGGGGATGTGGCAATTCTCCAGAAAGAGCTGACAAAGGTCCAGTGGCTTGTCTGATCTTCGGGTTTAGGTTGAGGAAGGGAGTATTGGGAGGCTCAAACTTTGGGTGTGAGCTTTATATCAAAGTCTAGTGAGTTTGGTTCTTGTATCAACCGAAGCTGCTGAAGTCCCTTATTTAAAATATTTCTTGTCTTAAATAATTAAAAATTTAATTTCAAAAATTTAAAAATCTTGTGTCATTTATTTTTATAAATTTTTATGTTGATTTGATGCTAATCGAGGTACGGATTTGCAACATTTCAAATTTCCTGATTACCTTATATATAAGGGTCAAGGGAAAAATGGGTTTGCATTTTCAAAGCTCATTTTTCCTTCCTTTCAGCCATTTCTTGTCTCTCATTTCGGTTGGTTTACTTAAGTGATTCCCATGTTATTCAAGTATTCTCCCCAACTTTTTGATTTGTTACGAGTGAGTGAAAGGACTACTCTTATGTTGTTTGATGTGGAGCTTCTTGAAGACACTTGTGTATACAACACAATAATAGTTCTCTAGGTAGTTATGCCAGAGACAAGGGCGACCAATGAATTTGGAGAATAACTGATCTTCTACCGGGACCAGTTTCATTGGGGGATTTGACTACACATCTTTCATGAGAGTTGGTTGATTCTCAACCATTAAGGAGTCATCTCCATGTAAATAGCCAAGTTCAATCGCCGTCGTGATGACCTTCGTATCTACTTACGTGGATGGAGATCCCCTAGCTCCGAAAGATATTTTTGTACATGTTCTCTATCAAAGTGGAGCTCAACAGTTATTTCATAATTGGATCGACTTAGATGCTTCATCTGATCAACCTACAAAAAAATGATCAAAGATTGAAAGTTCTGATTCCTTTAGGTAGCTGCAAAGACTGGGGGATTGCCACACAGTCGATTGGAGAGCCGTATGAGAAAAAGAAAGGAGTTTCACAGTAGGTCTTAGAACATGTGTTGCCCATCATAGGCAAACACGTGTCAGTCATCTAGTACAATAATCCCATGACAATGAACCGGGATATGAACCCCACATGGTTCGGTTCTATGACTTATAAGTTGTGGGTTGCTTTGAATGAGGCAAGGTAAAAAAAGACAGATTTGAAAGGTTATGCAGCTTTCACAAAAAGAGCAGAGGAAAAGGAAGAGTACCACTTCCAAAGCCATGAGGGAAGAGGTTGAGGAAAAGGATGACTAATCAATCAAGACCGTCCCACATTCAGAACTATAATGGTTCTCATTCAAAATATTATCACCAGAGAATTAGTCCTTATTGAAAAAAAGGTCATATTTAATGAGCTTAAGGACTTCGAGGGAGCATCACTACCAAGAAGACGAGTAGACACCCAGTGTTATTAGCTTGGATATTGAGGTGTCATTGGAGCGACCATTGATACATGAAGCTCTTAGGCTGTCTTCCTCGAGCTTCATCCCTTTATCTAAAAGAGGTTAGGATAGCCAGTTTTCTTCTTGGTTGGCAATTGAATCAGCATAACATTTTGAAGTAGAAGATCTGGAGGAATGCCCGATCGGAGATGAGGAGGTTAAGCCATAGTCTACTACAAAGCATGGCTGACCTTTTTAAAAGAAGAAGAAAGTGCAAGGCTCGAACCAAAGTATCTAATTCATCCCTCCTACATCCCAGAAGAAATAAAATGGAGGTAAGGGTTACTGGAGTCCACTGCAAGCGGATTGACCTAAGGTCTTCATTAGCCTGGACTGCAGCTATGCCTTAATAAATGTGTTGAGGGACTAGTTCCCGCAATCTCTGAGGACGGATGAGTATGCCTCATCCATTGCTTATGAGCTTTCTTCGGAGGGCCTACAAAATTTTCTGAAAAACCTCTGGGCTAGAGACCTTTGCCAAATGGTTGATCGATACCATCTACTTGGACTCGTGGCCATACATCACATGTATTCACTTAAACTTGAAGTGAGGGATAGAGCTTTGAAAGCAGGGATAAAGACAAAAGAATTCAAGGCACGAGCGAGAGTAGCTAAGGATTGGCCAACTTTAATAGAGGCTCAACTGGAGAAGGCTAAGATGGAGCTAGAAATCATTTTTGAGTGGGTATCTATCATTCAAGAGGAGAATTAAGAACTGTCTGAGTAGGTGGAAATAATGAAGCTATTTTGAGTGTTTATTTATACTCAAGTCACACACTTAAAAATGGGTAGTAAGGTGGCCATCAATCAATTTTTTAGAGTTGGAATGATTGTCTAAAACTAATCTAAATGAGTTCAAAAAGCTTTTTTACAATTATATATATATATATATATATATATATATATATATATATAGTTGAACTAATTTTTTATATATATATATGTGCTATTACTTTTTGTTTCTTTACCTAGTTTGATCGATTATGATATGTCGCATCATTTGTCAGTTCTTTTGGTAAAATTTGATAAGTTCTCCACCTATATCAATTCTCATAATGTGCATATCCCCTCACTCGGTCGTTTCATGTCTTTGTATGATGTCGACTCTTGGGACTTAGCCGTGGGGATGATTTGTGACGTACCAATCATAAAGTTTGCCATTATTGGGCCAGGAACCATCTCCATCTCTTTTCTCATCTTGAGTTTTAGGGATAGGTTTTTGTTTTATGAGCATTAAAAGCAGGCATTTTATGTATGTATATCAATTGGATATTGTGGTATCAATGTGGGTCATCTTATATTTTTCTCAACAGCATAGACGACATGCATCACTTGCTGGTTTATATTAGGATGTCAACACTTAATTCAAACCTAAATCAAACCTTGGTTGTTTAGTTTTACCTACCTAAGTTTCCTTTCAATTGCACTGCCCCTCATAGGGGGGTTGTTACCAATATTCTTTTTCAAAGTGATTTTCTTGATACCCTACGTGGAGCTTTCTCACTACTATGCAGAGCACCACCTCCAGAGTTTCATCTGATCAGAACTTGGAGACTTAAGTAAATTAATCAATTTTTGCAAGTATAACCATTACTTTCCTAACCAATCAGGCATATTAATTTCATTGTCAGTCATTATTTATGGTATTTCAGATCCATGAGCATTATCTTGATGCCAAAGTGTATCAACCTCTCAATTTCACTGAGTGTTGTCCGACTCTGGTGTCGTAAACTCATAGTTAGATATTATTTTCATTAATATTTTATTAAAAAAACTTTGTGCTTAAAACAAAATACTCTTATATTATTTTCTTGTGTCGGTAAAATCCAAACCAAGTTTGGGGAACTTCTTTCTCGATATATGTTTTTATCTTATATGCTCTTAGGGCAATCTCTTGATAAAAAAAATGAATGGGTCATTCCAAGTCTAGCTAAGTTTTCTAACTATTTGCACTTGGGCTACTTGGTTGGCTTTCTTTAGAACTTGGTCAACTGGTGTGAAGGTCCTCTCTTAGACATTTCTATTATAGTATCGAGTGATCTTCTTTTTTACTTCTTCCCATTGAAGGGCTTCATTGTTTTTTTTTCCTCAAGTAGGCTAAGTGTGAGCATCACCCCTTCATCGTTCATCTCCTGAAATTTCCTCATTGAATCTTATGGCTGTGACGATCCTTTGATTTTTGGTGGTTATATTTCATTGGCAACATTGCTTCCATCAGTGAAAAAACATGTAAGGAGTTTGCTCTATCACTGATGATGGCAACATTTGAACGACCCATGGAACCAACGAATTAAGTCCACCCAATTATCTTTTGTTGCTTTATATTTCTTCCTTAGTGGATTTTAAATTATTTTTTTGTTAGCCTCCTCCTATCAATTTATGCAGGTAAGTGCACAGAAGAGAACTTCAGATTGATTTCTTAACTTTGGAAAAGATATCTTACTCTCTGGTCAATGAATTATGTTTCATTGTCAGTGATAAATACTAGGGGTAAGTTATATAAATATATGATGTCAATGCAAATGAAGTTCTGGATGGCATCCGTTGTAATCCGTGTGAGTGAATTCACTGTAATCCACTAAGAAAAATAGTATAATGCAATTAAAAGAAATATGTGTTGTCCTTTTGAAGGAGGAAACAAGCCAAGGATGTCAAATGTCAAGCTCTCAAACAATGAAAGGCCAAGGACTGATAATGGTCTCTAGTTAAAGGACTGGCTGACACTGCAACAGAGCATACTTCTAATATTGTTCACATCTCTTGGAAAACTCCTCATTATCTTTCATGAGAGTCGGTCAGAATCCTTATCATTGAACATGATGTGACAAAGTTTTTCCCTCAGATTGACTCTCATTGGCCAGAGGGTATTTTCTAAAGGATCTTTTCCACCTCGTTTTCCTTGATGCGTCTCAAGAATAATGAGAGGGCTGATCCTTACAAAAGTTTCCTTTCAATCATGAGGCATTGCGCAACTTTGAAATTCAATTTTCTAGGATTAGAGATTTCCTCAATAGTCTTTTTGATTTTAAGATATTGGATGTTGAGATCCATCCAACATTTTGTGCTTTATGCCTTAGGTTCCTCAATGGTCGATTAAGAAACTTCTGTAGTGTCTTTTCTTTGAAGCCAATACACATAGATAAGAGGTCTTCTCCTTGATATTCTTCCTAACTAATGTTCTTGATTATGAAGTTTGTAGACTTCCATATCTTTATCTTGGTCTTGTTCAAGCACTTAGCCATCATTTCATCTCTAATCTTTAATTCTTCGCTGACTTGATTCAACACCAGTTGTGAATTTGATTTTACCAACAGATGTCAGATGCCTATTGTGTATGCTGGACGTAGATCAGCTATTAGCACTTCATATTTTGCATGCCTATTAGTGACTGCAAACTTGATGATGAACAAATGGTAAAGAATCTCTCCGATCAGACTACTCATTGCTAGTTCAACTACTGCTCTTGCTTCGCTCGAGGCTCCATCAATGTATGAGATTTAAGTCCGATCTTCAATGTTAGTTACTTCATTTGATTTGCATTTTTCAAAAATTTTACCAAAAGTCTACTAAGACTTGCGCTTTAATCATCATTCGGGGGATGTAACTAATATCATACTCATTAAGCTCCACAACCCACTTCAGGAGTCAACTGGAAGGCTTCTGTCAAGTGAACACAGATTTGAGGGGATGATCAGTGATGAACCTGATATGATGTGTCTGGAAATATTTTTGGAGCCTACGAGCGTATATAATTTGGGTAAAGGTTAGCTTTTCCATGATAGGATGCCTGGCTTCATTACCTCTTAGGACCCAACTAGTGTAATAGATCGGGAATTGATTTATCAGCAATTACCGGACTAAGACTGAGCTGATAGCTTCTAGCATGAGTCCCATATACAACAAGAGTTCTTCTTTTTGACTTTGCACTGGTGGTAGCGAGGCTAGTGATTTCTTTAGGCATTGGAATGCTTGTTCACATTTGATCGACCATTCAAAGCTCTTGAATTTCCTTAGCATTTTGAAAAATGCTACACATTTGTCACATGACTTTGAAATAATCCAACTAAGTGTTGCAATTTGGTCGGTTAGCATTTCAAGGAGAGGGCATTTAAACAATGCTTGTACTTTCTTTAAGTTACTCTTAATACCTCTGGGAATGAGGAGGTATCCAAGGAATTTAGCAATTGAAGCTCCAAACATGCATTTCCCTGGATTGAGTTTCATATTTTCTATGTGTTAAAAATATTTCTTTTAAGTTGTTTATATGTTGTTCAACTGATTGACTTTTGATTATGACATCATCCACATATACTTCAATATTTTTTCCTTTTGAATTAAAAAAATTACATCCATTAAACGTCAGTAGGTAGCTACATCTTTCTTAAGCCTAAAGGGTATTACATTATAGTAGTACAAGCCTTCATTAGTAATAAATATTGTCTTCTTCACATCGACTGGATGCATTTTGATTTGTGATACCAAGAGAAGGCATTTAGGAAGCTTATCATTGAGTGGGCAACATATAAATCTATCAAAGCACTGATCCTTGGCAGGAGGTAGTTGTTCTTCGGGCAAGAGAAGTTCAGGTTTGTGAGGTCTACACACATTCTTAATTTATCATTTGACTTCTAGACTATGACCACATCGGAGACCCAGTTTGGGTACTGTACCTCCAAATTTGTCTGCCACTTTAAGCTTTTGCATCTCTTTATGGATTGACCAAAATAACGTCATGGTTGATGTTCTTATCTTCGACTTCTTTAGTGATGTGACTGGATTAATATTTAGGTGTGTTATGCTACATTGATCGACATTCTGTTGACCTCACTTTTGGTTGAGGTCTAGTCTCTCTTTAGAATAGTCTAGGGTCTAGCCATAGGACTCTCCTGGTGACTTTCTTAGAAGACTAGTCTTGGAACCCTCCCCCTTAGAAATTTAAATCTTCTTTGTTTCATTAGGAGTTTTCATATGCTTAAGGCCTAACCTCCAGCTTTTTGGAGGAAGAGACCAAGTGTAAGGAAGCCCAGAGGAAGTCTCCTATAGGTGGCCAGACCTTAGAATTTATCCTGGGAGGTTTGGAGCTTACACAATACACACACTTTACACTCACAACCCTAAACAAAGCACATCCCACCTTGAGCCCCTGACTCTTTGGAAACTCATGTGTGTGGTTTTCTAGAGCTCTTAGCCCCAAGCTAAGGTTTGGTTAGTACCAATACATAGAGGACCAAATGAGAGTTGTCCTTGGTCCATGGCTCAATCTAAACAATCCCATACTACTCACCTCCAATCAACCCCAATTTTTTAAAAAATTTCAATTTTTGACTCTGTTGACCTCATTTTTGATGAGGTCTTCTCTTCTTCTCTTTAGTACTTAGGATCTAGCCTTAGGCTTTTCCTTTGACTATCTTAGAGGATTAGAATTAGGACCCACCTTTTAGAAATTCAAACCACCTCTTAACTCCCTGCAAACTCCACAAACTCGATCGTAGACCCCTAATCACCTAGAGGGTTGAAATCAAATGTGGAAGTTTAAAGGATGAGTTCCTATGGGACTCTTTGGCCTTAGGACCGCTCACCGTGTGGCACTGGTCCAGTGAGGGCTGACTTACACATACACTACATTTATACACTACACTTTCACAAACCTATACCCAACTTGACCTCCGACTCATGTAGGTGATTCACATGGATGGTCCTTAACCCCTAAGCCCTCGCAAGAGGGTTAGGAACAACATAGTGGATGCCTTAAATGAGTCCCTTCATGGCTCATATGGGCTTGATATGGCTTCATGGCTCAACCAAAATTATTTCATTTCACTTATATTCACCCAATCTTCAATTTTCCAAATTTTCAAATTTTCAAATTTTGACCCCCGGGACCCTACACCCGCCTAGCATACCCAAAACCCTTGAAATCCTCCAAAATTTCCAAATCACCCAAAATTCCCCAAAATCAATCCCAAACATTCCCACATTACTCAAATTGATCATCCATAGCCAAAAATACCAAAAATTCCAAAAATACCTCCCAATACCCTCCAAATACCCAAAATACCCCTCTTGACCCAAAAATCCAAAAATTCAGAAAATTCCCAGAAAATTCCAGAAAATCCCAAATATTCCCAATTTCATTTTGTTCAACTACACCATAGGCCAATTTTGTCAATTTACCCTACTTTTGTCAAAACCCCCACTTGACCCATTTTAACCCTAAGTGAACCCAATGTCAAACCAAACCTACCCAATTGACCCAAATTCTGGTCCAATTCAATTCTAAACTTCAATTAAACATTCCCAACACCAATCTAGACCAAATCCAAGTCCAATTGGATTGACATTTGGATCCAATTTCACTTTTAGCCTTAAAGCCCAATTTGGACCCATGACCCAAACCTAACCCAAACTCACCCAATTCAACTCCAATTAACCCTAAATCTTTTCTAAACATTCCTTAACATTCCCACAAACAAAACCTTAACATGATTTACCCAAAATTTAGACCCAAACCCCACTCAAATTCAACCCAAAACCAAAAGGCCCAATTTTGACCTAAACCCAAACCTAACCCAAATAAGCCCAAACCCCAAAATCAAAACCCAACCAAAGCCAAAACCTCTTTGAAACACTCTCATAAATATTTCCCAACATTTATTTTACATCAATTTCAACCCTAGCCCAACATTGGCCCAAGTTAGGCCAATTTGTCCTACATTGGCCCATTTACCAAAGAGGCCCAAATCCAACCCAATTCAAACCCAAACCACTCCAAACTCATTTCAAATCACTCATGAAATATCCCTAAACCAAACCCAACAATTATTTGGCCCAAAATTCTACAAAATTCCCATCCATGAATTCATTCTTAAACTTAAAAGCCCACTTACATGAAACCTTCCTAAAGCCCATCTCCACCAAAATCCAAAGGGCCAAAATCAATCCAAAACCCATACGACAATTGCTCTACACCATATTTTCAATTAAATCAATCCCTAAGTTTCAAAAACTCATCATGAAGCCATTCCAAATTAAGCCCCATACAAATTCCCATCAAAATATCAAAATTTTCTTAAATCCATTTCCATGAAATTGACTTAACTTTTCCCAAGCCAAAGATGAGCCATGAAGCCATGCATGAGCCACATGAAAGCCATGAGAGCCTCTTTACATGTCACCATACCATTTTGGGCAAAAGGAGGAGACTCTTTCCTTAATTCCTAAAGGTGATTAACCACTCCCATGATTCCCCTTAACCATGTTTATGCCTAATTGTGCTTGGATGGTGACTTGACCCTACTGATTATGCTGAGCCAAATCACTTTCTCCTCAGCCTAAACCAAGCCTTGGGTGGTGCACCTAGCCCAAAGGGATGGGTTGAACAATTTGAGCCAAAATGAGCCCTCTCCCATTCCATTCTAATCCAAGCCCTTTACACATGGCATTTGCCAATTGCCTACACTAAACCCCAGCCCTGACCCACCTGAACAAGATGGTGACCGGTGCTCGGCCGGCCGACCACCGAGTCACCGGAAAACACCATGGCCGAGACCTTGGGAGGAGCCAAACTTTGGAATTCTCCTTCGTCGAGTCGCCCCATGCCCAATGGCCACCATAGTCGTTCTTCCCTTGACTCTAAGCAGCTGATCCCAACCCTTGGCCATCCCCGCGAGGCTCTCCGACCACCTCTATTTAAACCCGACCCCCTCACGGCCATGGAGGAGAGTTGCACAAACCTTGCCGAAACTCGCCAAAATTGTTCCAAGCCCTACTCTATGCTTAGAGCGAGTTGATCCCCAAGTGTCGATTTGCAATAATCCCCACCAACAAAACCCGATTTCTCAGCCGAAATTTCACCCAAAACCGGGACACTTTGCCACGGTGAGCCAATCTTCAAATTGACCGGCCCTACACCTTCACTAGACCAAGAGGAGAAGTTTCCCACCGAAAGCCCCATCTCCAGGCCACCCAGTTGTTCCAGCCTCCAAGCTTTGTGATAGGCTGTGGTCACTTTCATAGCTAGGCATTTTGCCAGACCAGGAGACTTCATCTGGAGTTTGTTGGGACGCAATCGAAGGTGACACAACCCTCATATTGAAGCCACACTTCTATGAGCAAAGGTATGAGCTAATTCTTTATCCCGAGCTTCTGGAGATTCTCCATTTCAAATGCTTTAATTTCAATACATGATCACCGTATAGATGTATTCGTCTCTTCAAGACGAATCCATATAGCATAAGAACACGAAAATCTGTTAAGTATTGAGTGAGTTCTTAGGGTTTTAGTGTGGACGGCTCTCGGGTGAGGACGCTTGGGGACGATGAACGGATGTCGTTCATTTAATACACGCGCGGACGGACGGACAGGATCGCGCCGGATGAGGAGACGGAACGATACAGCGGCCCCCTGGAGAGCTGAGTCGAATGGCGGCGTCGAATCAGAGAGCGCCACGCGGCGTTTCAGAGCTGCCGAGGTTGACGCGGCGCCGCGTGGATAAATAGAAAATTAGAGTATTTTCTTATTTATTTAATTCCCTAAACTTCAAAAATCCATAACTTTGTGTAGAAAAATCAGAAAAATAAAATAAAAATACCCTCTTGCTCGGTGAACGGAGGAGAATAATGTGGAAAAGAAATCATTTAATTTCATCAAGTATTTTATTTTTAATGATTTATTTACCCTCCGCATTATTTTAATTCTCCATGCATATAGGAAATTCACCATGGCATGAGACCATAGGGCTTTTGAAGCCTCTGAATTTGGGAACATTCCTCGAATTTTCCAAAGTCGGAGGCTATCCCTACGAGAAGTTATTGATTTTTCAAATTCATGTTACTGTTTTGAGTATTTTAAATCTAATAATTAGCATGTTGTGAAATAAATTCTAGGAAAATTTGGTGATGTTTCTTATGACCAGAGGACTCTAGGAAAAATAGGTTTTGAATTAATTCATTTAAAATAACCCTAATTGGCTTAAACACCCAAAATAGCTCCTTAATTAATTAGAGTCGATCATACATCAAATTGACTTGAAATCAATTCTCCATCGAACTTTAGGATCGAAGGAACCCACAATAAAAATTTGAAGTCAATTGGACTTGGTTAGCCCTACTTAAATGGGTTGATTAAGCCATTTAGTCAATTTGAACTTTAAAAATTCATAACTTTCAAAATACTTTTCAAAAATTCACCAAATTGGTTTTGGAGCCTCTCTGATATTAGAGGAATTTAAGAAAATTAAAATTTCAATTTTCTAAAAAAGTTGATTTTTTGGTATTATTTTAATATTTTAATAATTAAAAAATAATAAAATTCACCAAAATGTCACATTTTGAATTTTAATCACTTAGGAACAAACCCCATATTTTTCTTAGGTCTATTTAATGAGATATTAAATTTTAAAGCCCTAAGGTAATTTTAAAATTAAAAATATATATATTTCTAGTATTTCCACTAAAATAATTCTAATAAATCATAGAAAAATCGAAAAATTGTAAAAATTGATTCTCCGATTTCCTTGATATCACATAGATTTTTGAAAAATATAAAATTTATTTTTCAACCTTTATTTTATTTTTAAATTAATTAATACTCCGAACTCAAAATAATTATAATAAAAATAATATAATTCAAAAAATCACCAAAATTGGTCCAAGTGGTCCTCTGGCATTAGGAATGTCCCATAATTTTCTTAAGGATAGAAACTTTCCCTTGGTCATGTTATTAAATTTTCCTTGGAAATCCCTATTTTCTACCAAAAATAATTACATAAATAAATTAAATACAGAAAAATCACATTTTCTCCTCTCATGTCTTTATTGGCATGTGAGTGAAGTCACATAAAAATTTCAAGTTCATTTAAGCTTAATTTAATGAGTTATGAAATTATTAATCTTGAAGGGCAAAGTGGTAATTAAAATTTTAACCCTTAATTAAAACTTTAGGTTTAATAAAATTAACAAGTAAAATATTTGATCTTAATCGATTTGGATGATTGAAATTTAGATAATTAAAGGGTAGAAACCTATTAAACAATTTGAAAATAATTAAGATAAACCTTAATTAAGTAATTAATTAAATTTGGAAGAATAATAAAATTGGAATTATTAAAATAGGGATATTATTATTAGGAAGAAATTTATTCTTTGATCTAAAAATCCCTAAATTAATCATCTCAATAATATTTAATTCCTAATTAAAATGATAATTCAAATTTAAGTTTTAAAATGTTAAAGGACTTAATCATTAAAATCAAATTAAAGTCAAATTATTAAACTCTTTTTAAAATTTCAATTAAATTAAAATTAAAATTAAAATTAAATTAAAGATTAAATTAAATTAAATCAAACAAATTAAATTAATTTAAATTAAATTAAACCAAATAAATTAAATTAAATTAAATTGAATAAATTAAATCAAATTGAATTAAATTAAATTAAAATTAAATTAAATTAATTAAATAAAATAAAATTAAAAAATAATAATAAATAACTAAATTAAATTAAATTAAATTAAATTAAATTAAAATAAAAAAATAAAATCAAGTTAAAATTAAAATTAATTTAAATTAAATAAATTAAATTAAAATTAAACCAGATTAAATCAAATTAAATTAAAGTTAAATTAAATTGAATTAAAAATAACATCACCTAAGACATAAAGAAACTCAAAATAAAGCAACTTGAACACTAGTCCAAATTTAAACCCGATAACTGAAATTAAATTAAATCACAAACCATTTGAACACCAATTTGCCATCGAAAGCTTTGGTTATCATAACTCCTAAACGAACGTTAAATGAAATGTTACTTCACTTATAGGATATTCAAATGTCTTAGTTCACTGAGCAAGATAACAACAAAACTTGGATTCTCGGACGATTAATTCATTTGTATAATTAAATTCATTTGGACTTAAAACAATTCTAGCAATATTGAAAAGATGTTTAAGATTCTTCTTAAAAACTTTCTCAATATGATAGGATATTTATAAGAACAATTGAACTTAATTGTTCTTTGATGAAGAAAATCGTCCTCAAACCAAATTACAAGAACCTAGACGTCATAGAAAATGACTAGCTATAGGATTAGGAATTTGGTAGAAAACCATAACCCTTCCCTTAGCTTTATTTAGGAACTTGTTTAAATATTCTAAATTGTGTTTAAGTGCAGCTTGGGATGACGGGAAGACCCTCCAGGTACGCTTTTATTTTATTGCAATTTACTTTATTGCAATTTATTTAATCGCATCGCACTTACTTTTCTTGCATGATAAACAATCGTTGCATGAAAACCCACACCTTTAGGATAGTCCTGAAACCGAAACCAAAACTAAATTAAAATCATTGAAAGATAAAATTCACCGCCACAACATTTCAAAATATAAAACAACTCAAAATTTAATCACAAACAGAACACAAAACTACAATTATAACTAAATTAAAACGTCTTGTTGGATGAGCGGGAATACCTCGGATGATGTAACCCAGTGTTGCTAACGGGATTTCCCACGGTCTAAATGAAAGTGTGGAACTCATTTAGTTAAGTTTAGCAAATTCATCTGGACTAAGTGAATCCGATAAAAATAACAATGCGGAAGGATGGAACCAGTAGGATCTTAACCGGTGTTGTTATAATCGACTTTAAGATTTGTTTTAAATAAAATATAAAAAACACTTGGAAATTAAGATTTTCTCTAAACCAAAATACTTTTCTCATCTCTTGATTTATGACTTCTATAACTAAACCTCTGCAACAACAAGGAGCTCGGAGCATGGTGGGCAGCATGGCCATCGTCATCAGCAAAACCTGAGTCTACTTCACCAAAACTTTCCTAGAATTAAATAACCAAGCCATAGGACCTCGAGGTAGTTTGCCTAGTGCAACATAAATCCTCAACCCTTTGTTAGGCGTGTGCATGATGATGTCATGTAAATTAAGCCCTAACCGGTCTTAGGACTCCGAGGTAGTAGTCCGATACGACATAAACCCTCACATCTTCGAAGTGCTATTTCGTATGATTTTATCATTCTAATATAAGTCCTAATTAATTAAAATTGGCAAGATCAAAACATTAAATAAACATTAGGACTTTCCTAAATCCAAGCCAAACAATAGGATAGTCGGGAAATTACCAAAGTTCGCTTCGAATCTGTAATTTCTCCTACTTTTCTTCCTTTGAATTCCCAAAATAAAATGTTTCAAATTTGATCCATTCCCTATTGAAATTCCAAAATTCAATCCTTTGAGAACTTAAACTTCAAAATTCTTGAGAGCAAAATTACTGATTATTATCGAGAGTTTTCTTAGGTGATTCCTGTCACTTAAGATGTAATTAACTATAAGGGCTTGCCCTTATAGGGAATTTTAAAGAACCCGAGTAATATAAACCCCGTTTAATGTTTTCATATTAAGCGGGGAATTTGTCGGCTTATAAAATTGGTTCGCAGACCAAACGGATGTCACAAACCTTTCTTGTTTATCTAATCGAGCCCTATTATCAAGCAGTGTGTCTATTCTTCGGGATAGATACACGGTTTGTGGTGCGGTGCTCGTTTATGTGAACTATTTGGAATGTGAAATCAATTTGATTTCATATCTTAAAATTTTCAAATTTAAAATTATTTTCAAAATCAAATACTACTTTTCAAATTATTTATTTAAATTAAATTAAAAATTCGCCGACAACTCTCGGCGACTCACGTTGGGAAAATTCCTCTCTCCATTTTAATCGGACAATTACGCTTTCAAAATCGTTAGTGTATCCATGTCCCTTGTGGATCAAGCTACCCTTCTTTCAGTTGGAATACTATGTTCATTTCTACCTTGAATGAGTATAGCCAACATTCTCTTGGATTTAGGAGCCACTTGTTTAGACACCCCTAAATAGAGAGGTTACGAGATCCTTTTACCTCATTTCGAGGTGGGGTGGACCCCAATAGGTGTTAGTTTTGGAGTGATCCTTCGAGTCGAGAAGTCTCGCATAAGACTTTCTTTTCCTTTCCAACTACGAATCGGGTTCATTACCTTCTTTACACCTTTGAACATTCCGTTCTAAATAAACAAACCCTCTAATGAATGACTCTTTTAACAAATAACTCCTTCTTATAAATACATGAACAAGAATGTGTTCGGACTCTTTTCGATTCCTTTCTTTTCGTCCTAATGAGAAGAAGCTTAACTTGGGACTGACAATCAGAATCTACCCTGTAGAAATGGAAGCCCCAAAGCTGATTTTCTCCTTCACCAGTGGATCGGACTTCGCTGTTTACAAGGATGAGCTGCCAGATAATGGGATCATCCGGTTTGGACAAGGATTCGAGAACACAAATGTCAAGATCACCGACGTTACCCTTTTCGCGCCGACAAACAAAGTATACGAAGCGAGAAGCCGTTGATCGAGTTCGACCTTAAGTCGACTCAAGAGTTTCCTCCCTACAAAGATTCCAGCCGAGAGAAGTGCCGCCGTCCACGGAAGAACTGTTGTTGCTACCCCACCTGGTCTAGTTGTCTCGCACCTACCGAGCTCGCCAAATTAAAGGGGAAGGAAATCCGGAACTATGGTGAACCCGTTACCGTGGAGGGTACGGACCTTCTGTGAGACCTTCGTTTTGAAATCGGGTCCGGCTCGAGAATTCCATCACTAACACGGACCCAAAGAAGGAACGAAGTAGGAAGATTGCCGGGAAGGCCGGAGCTGCTGAAGTCGCTTTCTTAGAAGAAATCCACGAGTACACACCACTACCGAATACATACCATTGCTCGAAGATACACCCCTTTTGGAAGGAAGTAGATTCCATCCCCTTTCCGCCGCAGTCGACAAGGAAAATGTCCGCGAGGATTGTTTCTACATTACCTCGACCCGCATACTACAGGCGACAACGAGAAAGAAAAGGGCTAGGATTACACCATTTGCCCTACTACGGATCGTGATTGAGAAGTTAGCAAAGAAAGAGAAATGCCCCAGTATCGGAGATTTTAAGAAGGATAGGGCGGGTGCCGATCGAATCTCGTCTTGGGCCGCGAGTAGAACCCGCCATCGTTACGGAAAAGCCGAATAAAAGGATGAAGGCTAGTCCGCTCCGTCGTTGTTTCGGGGTTGCGGATTAGGGAGGATACCACCTTCCGGCATTTGGGCGACGGACCATCCGGTCCTAGACCTTCTGTCTGCTAGAAGGATGGTATGGCATCCCACTGCCGGGCAATTAAGATTGAAACAACGGCTCGAGAAGGAAAGTCTCGTCGGGAGACTTGAATGCGAAGAAAGTGCTTCTTGCGATAAGGGGACTCATGAGAAGGGAGCCCGACGAGCTATCACACGACAAGCTGCAAGGATGCGCAAAGGGACCGCTAGAGGATGCTATGGAAAAGTTGAGGACCGATATTCGACGATTAGCGAAGGAAAGAGAAGAGAAATTAAGAGATGAGATTGATTCGTCGGAATTCATGGATGATGAGTATGCGAGAAATTAACATGGTCGAAACGCGAGCTTCGTCGGCTTCACGAGGTGCTCCTGCGGCCGCGAAAAGAGAGGAGCCGAAGTAATGAGGAGGCGGCTTCGAGAAAGATGATACGATCGCCCGAATGGCAAAGAGGATGGAAGAGATGGTCGTAGCCCTAGCCACTCTCCGGAGTCGAAGTGCAACCCCAAAGAGAGACACCCCCGGAGGTCATTCACATTGTAGACGGAGGAAAAGAGATTACGTCCGTCAACGGGGATGATCAGTTAAAGAAGGATGTGACACAAAGCATGATTCCGGAAAAGGATATCAAGAGCTTGGTGGAATAGCAGGTGCGAGAAGCCTTGGCACAATCAAAGAGCGGGACATCCATTCGGAAGGGTAGACCTTACCATGAAGAATTCGACGCTGTCCAATACCCGAAAGGCTTCGTACCATCTCTGTTCAAGACCTTTGACGGAACCGGGAACCCCCGACAGGATGTTGCACACTTTCGTGCCAGTTGTTGCAATGCCGGCGGAAGTGATGCATTACTCTTCAGACAATTTGTCAGCAGCCTATCAGGGATCGCCTTTGATTGGTATGCAGAATTACCGAATGGTTCGGTGAAGACATTCTCGAAACTAGAGAACCTCTTCATCGAGCGATTTGCGGAGCTCGGCACCACATCACTATAGGTGATTTAGTGGTAGAGAAGCAGAAGCCGAACTAAACTTTGGTGGATTACATACTTCGATGGAGGAACCTAAGTATGAAGTGTGAGCCACAACTACAAGAACGGCATGCGGTCGGCATTTTACTTAAGAGCATTCACGGCCCGATAGCACTTCTCCTCAAGGGATTTACTATTAAGACTTTCGAGAAGTTGTTAAGCAAGGCCGGAAGCTTGCAAGAGGAAGCGAAGCAATTAAGTTTCGCCGACAAGACAGACAAACAGAAGCCCGTGAAAACTTTTGAAAAGAAGTCCGGGATCGTTGCGGCGAGTCGACAAAGGCAAGCAACCGATACAAATTTCGTCGAACGGCCGCGACGAACCTCAACGGAATTATCAACAACCCCGACCCGGCTATCGGTCATCTCCACGAGTATGAACAACCGCCTCGTCCGCAACGTACATTAAGGGAGCTTCGAGCGGGGAATATCCATTCAAGAATGAGGCGATGCCGAAAATGTTCGATAGTCGATGAAGACTCCAGATTTCCAATCGCGCGAACCTAAGAGACCAGAAGAAGTCAACAAGAAAGGTGATCCCAACTTTTACCCTTACCACCGGATGCTTGGACACAAGATAAAAGATTGTATTACCTTCAAAAGTTGGCTCAACGACAATCTTCGGAAAGGGAATATAACAATCCCGAAGGAGTACATGAAGGAACCCCAGAAAGGAGGTTCCGTCAATGTTGTCTCGACTGATCTCATTGTTCCGATAGATCCCTATGCGACTGATGATGGGTGGACTACCGCTTGGACAAGGTCTTCGAAAAGGATTTTGGATCACATCCAAACCGCTTCGGTGCGAGCCTCGATTCGAGTTCGAAACACGTTAGCCGGCGCTATCACTTGCTATAGAAGAACCACCTCAACAGGAGACGATTGAAGAAAAGAAGAAAATTGATGAAGAAGAGAAGACCGAGGCTTCTAAGGCTAGGCTAGGGGCTGCTTATCCTAGGATAGTTGTTTCAGATTCATGGGAGAAATCCCTCGAACCTCTGACTCTGTATGATTATCTGCTCACTCCGGTGGGATCTTATAATGATAAGGGTTATGACGTTGGCTACGTTTTGACTGTTTCTAATGATTACGTAACTAGCGACAATCCGGACATCGATTTCGATACCAATGACAATTCTCAAATCATACACAATCTCGACGATCACAATGACGAAGAAGACATCCATCAAGGAGGCTATGAGAGTTCAACGAGCAACAAATCTATTTGCGAGTTTCGAGGAGCTCCAGTCACAATAGAGTTAGAGCCTTCAGACTCTGAAGCTAATCCAGAAGAACCTATCATTCCGATTCAACAGGAGACACTAGCAAACTCAACACTAGATTCGAAGAAATTACGAAGTCGACTTAAGAAGTGGAAGAGTTCTACCTCCGAGAATGGGTCCAAAGGATAAAGGAAAGCAGGTGGTTGTTCAAGAAGAACCAACCCCGGCAGAAGAAATACCTATTCAAGAAGAAATCGAGACACATGGAAATAAAGTGGACTACAACGTGCTAGCCCATCTTAGGAAACTACCGCCACGAGCGAGCATCTACGAGCTCTCATCTTATCAAAGGAGATGAGAGAAGCTTTGATCAAGGCCTTACTTGATCCGGAAATTTGCTTAGCTCGAATGGCCGGAGATTCCTTAGATGAGGTTTGTTCGTTAAAGGAACGACGAGGTGTTACCTTCACGGACAATGACCTATTACTTGGGACGACGAGACCACAACCGACCGTTGTACATTTCGATTACAATTGGGAAGTTTACACTCTCCGGAGTATTGGTGGATCCGGGAGCATCAATCGATATAATGAGTCTTCGAACACTAGCATATTTGGAAATTGATGCTCGCGAGCTCGAAGCCGGAAAAATGTTATTAAGAGGATTCGACGAGAAAGGAGAAAGAGCCCTCGGATCGATAACACTACTAATGAAGACCGGTGACTTAGCAAAGACAACCGCAAAATTTCACATAATTGATTCGAAACGTCGTTCAACGCTCTACGGGGCCGACCATGGATACATGAAAACAAGATGGTACCATCATCTCTACATCGGTGCATCAAATACTACGATGGAGGGGAACGAGTGCATCAAAGGTGACTTACAACCATTCTCCGTACATGAAATTGGAATCCATGAAGATGCGGCTTATTATGCACCTCCAAAGAAAAAATCTTCTCCGGAGATACCATAACGAATGAAGCAAAGAAAGTTCGGGACAACGAAGAACCCGAAGTTCTAGTCCAACGATCACTCACCACTCCCTTACGGCGAGATGGTGAAGGTTTCTCCACGACTCGCATCCGAGGTCGAGGCCGGGGATGAGGTCGTAGCGAGACGTTAGGACGGTTGGACGGAGGAAACCGACCATCAATGTTGATTGGGAAGATAGTTACGAAGAAGAAAAAGAAATCGAAACAAGAAGTAGCGACGATAAGTCGGAAGAAGCCGCAATTCGAGGATCCCGCTCGAAGATGAAAAGAACGAGGAATATAAATCGATGTACGAGAAGATTAACCACTATGTACATACTTATGACCACGACCCCGATCCATTCTAATAAAATCGAGGGTATGGTGGTCAAAGAGGTACATAACGGCGGTGCAAAGCCAATCAAATTCTACCGTGGTGCTCCTTCCTCCAAAACAGAAAATAATGTACAATTTGAAGATGTCACTTCATCAGAATTAATGGAATTACCTTTTGAGTGGTACTCTCCCGTGTTCAAAATTTAATTCGGCGTGGTTTCTTACCTCGACAATGGACAAAAGGTCAATCACAACATTTTGAAAAATTATGGAATAACTCCGGTCGTCCACCCGATTCAAAGCATGGTCTCGGATTCGGCACGGTAGGATCGGTTGACGATACTGAATTTTGCTTGGTTGTCACTTGCGAGTCCAATGAAAACTGCATGGAAACTACAGAAGAACTCGAAGATTTACAAATTGGAGAGGCTCCACCAGAGTTCGAAGAAGAGATCAAATCTACAATAGATGAGTTAACGGAAGTTAACTTAGGTACTAGCGAAGAGCCTAAACCTACATTTGTTAGCTCCTTACTCAATATAGAAGACTCCGAAGAAATAATCAAGTTATTAATGGAATTTAAAGACTTGTTTTGCTTGGAACTACGATGAGATGCCGAGTTTAGCTCCGAGGTCGCGATCCATAAGCTAGGAGTGAATCCTACTTCTATCCCGGTCGGACGAGGTCCCGAGAAGAATGCGTCTAGAAATCAAACAACAAGTTATAGCTCGAAGTTAAAAAGCTAATAGACGCTAAATTTGTCCGTGAAGAACAATACCGACTTGGTTAGCTAATGTGGTGCCGATTAAAAGAAGAATGGTCGGATCGAAATTTGTGTGGATTTCGAAGATTTAAACAAGGCATGTCCAAAAGATGAATTCCCTCTACCGATCCCGGAATTAATGATCGACATTGCTTCGACACATGAAATATTCTCATTCATGGATGGATCTTCGGGATACAACCGGATAAAAATGGCTCCGAGAAGATGAAAAGCTTACGACATTCGAACGCCGATCGGAGTATATTGCTACACAGTGATGCCATTCGGACTGAAGAACGCAGGAGCAACATACCAGAGAGAAATGACAAGAATTTTTGATGATCTCATCCATAATCAAGTCGAATGCTACGTGGACGATGTGGTCATCAAAAGCAAAGTAAAGGAAAACCACTCGTATGATTTGAGAATTGTTTTCGAACGATTAAGACAATTTAACCTTAAGATGAATCCCTTAAAATGCGCCTTTGGCGTCACTTCTGGGAAATTCTTAGGATTCGTTGTCCGACATCGTGGAATTGAAATTCTACTCGGAAAAGATTAAAGCTATCTTAGAAATGCCGCCTCCCAAAACCTTAAAAAAACTACGATCTTTTCAAGGGAAGTTGGCATATCTTCGACGCTTTATCTCAAACTTGTCAGGTAGGTGTCAGCCTTTCTCGGCATTAGTTAAAAAGGACAAAAAATTTATTTGGGAAGAAAAATGCCAGAAGGCCTTTGAGGACATTAAGCAATATCTAATGACACCTTCTGTCTTAGCAGCCCCAGTCTCAAGTAGACAGTTGATACTTTATACCGCGGCTTTGGACGACTCTCTCGGAGCCTCGTTAGCCAGTGTCGATGATGAGAGTAAAGAAAATGCTCTTTACTACCTAAGCCGTCGTTTACTTCCGACGGAAATAAGGTATCCCGCAATTGAAAAGCATTGTTTGGCCACGATCTTCGCCGCTCAAAAGCTCGGGCACTACATGCTTTCTCATAAGGTCAACCTAATCTCGAAATTTAATCCATTGCGATACTCGATGACTCGTCCAACGCTTTCGAGCGGACTTGCCGGATGGTCGATGATATTATTGCAATTCGATATAACTTTCGTGCCTCTTCGTGCCGTAAAGGGACAAGTCCTAGCGGACTTCCTCGCGGCACACGCTTTGCGGCGGAATCTCCTCTCGATGACGATTTGCGGATGAACAAATAATGAGCCTAGAAGACCCCGATGATCGACGTTGGGAATTATATTTCGACGGAGCATCTTCGGCACACAAAGACGAAGAATCGCAAGTGATAGTACCGTAAGGCGGGGATCGGATTAATCTTTATAACACGGAGCGGGGGATGTTAAGATACTCCTACCACTTGACGAGCCGTGTACAAACAACGAAGCGGAATATGAAGCCCTCATAACGAGATCGGAATTAACTATTCAAATGGGGATAACGGACATTAACATCTATGGGGATTCGCAGTTAATCATTCAACGGATCGCCGGACGAGTACGGAATTTTAAAACCAAGACTCGAGCAATACTTCCAGGTATGACATACGGTTGTTGGACCGGATTTCGAATGTGACGATCTACAAAATTCCCGGAAAGAAAACGCTTTAGCGGATGCGTTAGCTCGCCTCGCAAAAGAATTTGCTCGTTTGCAAGATGAATCGATGGAAGTGTCGGTTCACGGACGTCGGGTCATATCACGGCTCGACATAGACACAATACACAAATCGGAAAAGAAGAAGAATCGGTTGCACGGTGACAGAAAACACAGAAGATTGGCGACAGCCATTAATAGACTACCTGCAAAAGGAAAACTACCAGACGATAGGTCGCTAGCCCATCAGATCAAGAAAAGAACTCTCTCTTACGCATTAATAAACAACACGTTATACAGAAGATCTTTCGATCAAATGTGGCTAAGGTGCCTAAGCGGGTCCGAGGCCCGTGAAATTGTTAAAGAGGTGCATTCAGGACTCTGTGGCGCTCACCAGTCGGGTCCGAAGATGAAAATGAAAATTAAAAGACTAGGGTACTACGGCCCTCGATGATGACCGACTGCATGAAAATCGCCAAGAGCTGTCACCAATGCCAAGTGCACGGAGTGGTTCTACACCAACCTCCAAATGTGTTACATCCGACAATTGCGTTGTGGCCATTTGAATGTTGGGGCACAGATATAGTGGGTCCAATAGAACCACCATCTTCAAAAGGACATCGCTTCATTCTTGTGGCAACAGATTACTTTTCCAAGTGGGCAGAAGCAGTTCCACTCAGAGAAGTTAAAGCACACCACATGCTACAGTTTTCAAGAACCAAGTTGTCTACTCGTTTCGGAGTGCCGCGCGAGATCATCTCGGATAATGGGTCGGCATTCGAAGCACACAAATCAACAATTTTGTCAGGAGACACGGAATCGACTGGCGATATTTAACAATTTACTACCCAAGAGCAAACGGCCTGGCTGAGGCTTTTAATAAAACTCTCGTTCAAATTTTAAAGAAAACTTTGGACGATAATAAGAAAAATTGGCACGAGAAGTTATTAGAAGCCTTATGGGCCTACCGGACAACCTTCGAACTCCTACTCGAAGCTACACCTTACGCTCCGGTGTATGGGTCCGAGGCGAGTGTTACCTTTAGAGGTCCGCGCTTCCTTCACTCGAATTGCGAGTTGCAAACAAAATCACGACGGAAGAGAATGCCAAATTACGACTAGAGGAATTAGAAAGCTTCGGAAGGAAAAGACTTGCAGCGCGACAGAATTTAGAATTATACCGAGCTAAGATGGTTCGAAGCCCATGACGGATCGAGTCCGCCCAAGAACCTTGAAAGTTGGTGACTTAGTTCTCATTCTCAAAAGACCTATTCTTGCACACCGCAAGATAGGAGGAAAATTTGAACCCACTTGGGAAGGGCCGTTTGTGGTTGAAGTAGTATACTCAGGAGGCTCCTACCGGCTAGTGAACTGCCGAGGAGAATGACATATGCTTCCGATCGATGGACGATACTTGAAAAAGTATTACCTACCCGATGTTTCGAAGGAATGGATTTTTCATCCCTAGAAGCACGGGTGAAGTAGTTACTTATGATCGGGTCCGAACCCAAAAATAATAAAAAATGTGCTAAAGTAAATAAAATCATGATAATAAAGTTTTCCTTGTTTTTCTCTTCCATATCAAAATCTCTTTCCTGATCTTATCCCACTTCATTCCTGTTAAATTTAAAAATACAAGAAGTAATAAAAAAATGTCTTTAATAAACATTTTCTTAATGTTCTTGTTCTTAGTACGACCCCCGATCCTTTTCCTTGTCTTCTTCACGGGGAAATGTCGAACGGGCGGTTGGTCCCGAACTTTAGAAATGGCGTAAGCCTTGCACTCGACGAAAAGAGGGTGAAAGATGGAGCGATAATAGAGATTGACTCGGACTTCGCACCGGCGGGCTCGCGATATGAGGAAAGTGACCGGGTCCCGATTGACCGAGAGGAACCGCCCGGTCGGACGATAATGAAAGTGAGTGGCCCAAGCCACCAATCCAGCGACGAAGAAAAGGAAAACAAACACCGAAGAAGACAAGAAAATCAAATGCGTAGTTGCCACAGCAGAGGGCAGACTTGTCAGCGCCGCGCCCACAGAAACTCAGGAAGTACGAAGAGCTACTCTCACAGCAACTCAGCGAAGAAATAAAAATTGCCGTATCCGTAAGATGTTAACTAAATTAGCAGCGGACCAGCGCGACGAAGTCGTTGCTATCTTGCCAGTACATACACTTCAAGGACACCGGTTCACCGTGTACTCGAAGAAAGGAGGCCGGCTCCTAGGATAACGGAAGAGACCGGGGAAATCTCAAGAAGATCGGAAGAAAGAAGGCTATAACGCCACCGGATAAAGCCACCGCGTAATGCATAACCTTGTTGCGCAAGCAGCCCGGAGGATGTCCCGACGGACATCATCCCCGAGGAGCCGAGTTATGCAGGAGAACGTGAAGGGATTGAGCCGTATATCCTACAATACGTCACCAGGCCCCGCCATTTGTAGATTATTCGAGAATACGAGCTGGAAAGAATGCAGAATGTCGAAAAGAAAACTTTTGAATACTTCGAGAGAATCAGAGGCAGGAGGATCAATATACTAGAAGGCCTCGAGCTACATACGGACGTGTTCTCGAATACGAACAACAACAAATCGTAGATCGCATCCGGGATTTGAAAAGAATGGGCCGAGCGGGCCGCCTAAGAGAAAACACTTACTCGGAACCCCGGAGATGGATGCCGGGGAAAGGAAGAATCACGATACAATGCGGATGCTTGCTACTGACTTCGCGGAAGACAGGAAGGGAAGCCCACGGGAATACTCTGTCATGGCCGAGTGGATCCAATGCCATTAGTCATCAAAAGGATGGTAAAAAGGATGATAACATGGAGGGTACTGCCGCGGATTGCATACCCGACGGTTGCATCATTAACATTTACAAGAAGGGTAGTTGCATACCCCCGCACATAGATCACCACGACTTTGTCGGACCTTTACGCACGGTTTCTTTTACGAACGAGTGTAATATCATGTTCGGATCCGACCTCCGGATAGCGAGGTCCGGGTGAGTTCCGAGGGCCGGTGAAGATACCATTACGGTAGGTTCCGTCATGATGCCGAAGGGCAACGGAGCGGATGTCGCTAAACATTGCATACCGAGAGTACTAGTGAAGCGGATCTCGGTTACTTTCGGAAGGATGGACGACGAGAAGACACCTTACCACTTCCGGCCGGACCCGGAGCTAGAGAGCCTCCGGCCTTACGAGCTGTGAGTTACATGGAAAATATCACACCTCCAACGTACATCCATATGACACCCTTGCCAAGGATGGCTTGGAAGGTGATGTTATTGACCATTTACCTCACTATTCAGACATGGATTTCTGACAGATACCTTTTTTGGATGGATCGACAAAGATCATACATAGTCCGTTTTGAGTCTACATGGATTGTATGAGATTTATTCCAGATCGAGTTGTATGATGTATCTTCAACATGATTGGAATGAAAGTGATCATGTCACATTTTTGGCCTTCACCTCTTTTGTGCAAGTTGACTGAGAAACGCCATTAAAGTTAAATGAACTTCGAACAAAGAACGAAAAGAAATAAAAAAAAGAATAAAAGAAAACTTTCCTTAAACATCTAAAAATGATTAACACCAAATTCACATGAACATTAAATAAACGATAAAATAAATTTGAATCGTTAAAGGACAAACAAAATGAGCACAAATTTTCAATCAAATTCAAATTCAATCTTTCCAAATTTCAAATCCAATCTCAATCAAATTCAAATTCAATCTTCCAAATCCGGAATCCAAACCGTTATACTCTTTCCCTTGTCTGGGATGAAAGCGGTTGATTCCATTGGCACGGATCGAATCTGATGGCGAGGAATTGTATCCAATCCAAACCAGTGACTTCCGATCAACTCTTTTGGACGGGATATGTAACATCTACATATTCCCTCCTAATCTATTTCCTTCCATGAAAGTCTTTTACAACTTTCATGAAATTCTCGAAACACCAAAATTCCACACTTTTCAAATCAACACTACAAATCTTTGCAAAGTCAATGACTATTCAGAATATAACCTTTGGGGTTGAGGATTTTACATCCGAAACTGCATTGCTTTAGGATTCTTTCCCTATCGCAATGAAATACATCAAAATTCAAACCTTCGGGGTTGAGGATTTTACATCCGAGACTGCATTGCTTTAGGATTCTTTCCCTATCGCAATGAAATACATCAAAATTCAATCCTTTGGGGTTGAGGATTTTACATCCGAGACTGCATTGCTTTAGGATCCTTTCCCTATATCAATGAAATACATCAAATTCAAATTTTTGGAGTTGAGGATTTTACATCCGAAACTGCATTGCTTTAGGATCCTTTCCCTATTGCAATGAAATACATCAAATTCAAACTTTTGGAGTTGAGGATTTTACATCCGAGACTGCATTACTTTAGGATTCTTTCCCTATCGCAATGAAATACATCAAATTCAAACTTTTGGGGTTGAGGATTTTACATCCGAGACTGCATTGCTTTAGGATTCTTTCCCTATCGCAATGAAATACATCAACATCAAATTCAAATTCTTGGGGTTGAGGATTTTACATCCGAGACTGCATCGCTTTAGGATTCTTTCCCTACTGCAATGAAATACATCAAATTTAAATTTCTTGGGGTTGAGGATTTTACATCCGAGATCGCATTGCTTTAGGATTCTTTCCCTATCGCAATGAAACACATCAAAATCAAACTCTTGAGGTTAAGGATTTTACATCCAATACCGCATTGCTACGAGATCTCTCCTCATTGTAATGATTCGATCTAATCAATTCAATTTTCTTTCGAGGTTGAAGATGTTACATCTAAAACCTCAAAATTCCATTTTCAAATCAAATCCCTTCAAATTAATTTTGACAAAACTTCAATTTAAATTAAAACTCAAACTAAAATCTAAGCTCACACATCAAAACTTAAACTAAAACAAAATGAAATCTAAATCGAAATTCCCCAGATCATGTGATTTGGAATTCACCTTCTTTTCCTTTCCCCAGCGAGAGTTCAGGAATTTCCAGTCTCGGAGATATACTAGACACTCCCCAGCGGAAACTCTTCTACTTTGTCCTGAGTTTGTCACTTGGACATCTGTGTTGGTTTTGTTGATCTTTTCGGTCAACGCCAATACGCGCGGTGTGCTTGGTTAGCACACCACACCTATTGGGGGTCCATTTGTTGACCTCATTTTTGATGAGGTCTTCTCTTCTTCTCTTTAGTACTTAGGATCTAGCCTTAGGCTTTTCCTTTGACTATCTTAGAGGATTAGAATTGGGACCCACCTTTTAGAAATTCAAACCACCTCTTAACTCCCTGCAAACTCCACAAACTTGACTGTAGACCCCTAATCACCTAGAGGGTTGAAATCGAATGTGGAAGTTTAAAGGATGAGTTCTATAGGACTCTTTGGCCTTAGGATCGCCTACAGGTGGCCCGGTCCAGTGAGAGTCGACTTACACATACACTACATTTATACACTACACTTTCACACACCTATACCCAACTTGACCTCCTAACTCATGTAGGTGATTCACATGGATGGTCTT
Organism: Papilionanthe hookeriana x Papilionanthe teres; assembly: GCA_022702705.1. Lineage (NCBI taxonomy): Eukaryota > Viridiplantae > Streptophyta > Magnoliopsida > Asparagales > Orchidaceae > Papilionanthe > Papilionanthe hookeriana x Papilionanthe teres. The sequence continues at coordinate 19,009,364 of CM040434.1, read as the reverse complement.
AACCCTTAAGCCCTTGGGTAAGAGGGTTAGGAACAACATAGTGGATGCCTCAAATGAGTCCCTTCATGGCTCATATGGGCTTGATATGGCTTCATGGCTCAACCAAAATGATTTCATTTCACTTATATTTACCCAATCTTCAATTTTCCAAATTTTCAATTTTTGACCCCCGGGACCCTACACCCGCCAACTTTACCACAAAACCCTTGAAATCCTCCAAAATTTCCAAATCACCCAAAATTCCCAAAAATCAATACCAAAAATTCCCACATTACTCAAATTGATCATCCATATCCAAAAATACCCAAAATTCCAAAAATACCTCCCAATACCCTCCAAATACCCAAAATACCCCTCTTGACCCAAAAATCCAAAAATTCAGAAAATTCCCATAAAATTCCAACAAATCCCAAATATTCCCAGTTTCATTTTGTTCAACTACACCATAGGCTAATTTTGTCAATTTACCATACTTTTGTCAAAACCCCCAATTTGACCCATTTTAACCCTAAGTGAACCCAATGTCAAACCAAACCTACCCAATTGACCCAAATTCTGGTCCAATTCAATTCTAAACTTCAATTCAACATTTCCAACACCAATCTAGACCAAATACAAGTCCAATTTGATTGACATTTGGATCCAATTTCACTTTTGGCCTTAAAGCCCAATTTGGACCCATGACCCAAACCTAACCCAAACTCACCCAATTCAACTCCAATTAACCCTAAATCTTTTCTAAACCTTCCTTAACATTCCCACAAACAAAACCGTAACATGATTTGCCCAAATTTAGACCCAAACCCCACTCAAATTCAACCAAAAACCAAAAGGCCCAATTTTGACCTAAACCCAAACCTAACCCAAATAAGCCCAAACCCCAAAATCAAAACCCAACCAAAGCCAAAACCTTTTTGAAACACTCCCATAAATATTTCCCAACATTTATTTTACATCAATTTCAACCCTAGCCCAACATTGGCCCAAGTTAGCCCAATTTGACCTACATTGGCCCATTTACCAAAGAGGCCCAAATCCAATCCAATTCAAACCCAAACCACTCCAAACACATTTCAAATCACTCATGAAATATCCTTAAACCAAACCCAACAATTATTTGGCCCAAAATTCTATAAAATTCCCATCCATGAATTCATTCTTAAACTTAAAAGCCCACTTACATGAAACCTTCCTAAAGCCCATCTCCACAAAAATCCAAAGGGCCAAAATCAATCCAAAACCCATATGACAATTGCTCTACACCATATTTTCAATTAAATCAATTCCTAAGTTTCAAAAACTCATCATGAAGCCATTCCAAATTAAGCCCCATACAAATTCCCATCAAAATATCAAAATTTTCTTAAATCCATTTCCATGAAATTGACTTAACTTTTCCCAAGCCAAAGATGAGCCATGAAGCCATGCATGAGCCACATGGAAGCCATGAGAGCCTCTTTACATGTCACCATACCATTTTGGGCAAAAGGAGGAGACTCTTTCCTTAATTCCTAAAGGTGATTAACCACTCCCATGATTCCCCTTAACCATGCTTATGCCTAATTGTGCTTGGATGGTGACTTGACCCTACTATTATGCTGAGCCAAATCACTTTCTCCTTAGCCTAAACCAAGCCTTGGGTGGTGCACCTAGCCCAAACGGATGGGTTGACCAATTTGAGCCAAAATGAGCCCTCTCCCATTCCATTCTAATCCAAGCCCTTTACACATGGCATTTGCCGATCGCCTACACTAAACCCCAGCCACGACCCACCCGAACAAGATGGTGACCGGTGCACGGCCGGCCGACCACCGAGTCACCGGAAAACACCATGGCCGAGACCTTGGGAGGAGCCAAACTTTGGAATTCTCCTTCGCTGAGCTGCCCCATGCCCAATGGCCACCATAGCTATTCTTCCCTTGACCTAAGCAGCTGATTCCAACCCTTGGCCATCCCTGTGAGGCTCTCCAGCCACCTATATTTAAACCCGACCCCCTCACAGCCATGGAGGAGAGTTGCACAAACCTTGCCAAAACTCTACCAAAATTGTTCCAAGCCCTACTCTATACTTAGAGCAGTTGATCCCCAGTGTCAATTTGCCCTAATCCCCACCAACATAACCCGATTTCTCAACCGAAATTTCACCCAAAACCAGGACACTTTGCCACGGTGAGCCAATCTTCAAATTGACTGGCCCTACACCTTCACTAGACCAAGAGGAGAAGTTTCCCATTGAAAGCCCCATCTCCGAGCCACCCAGGTTGTTCCGGCCCTCCAAGCTTTGTGATCGGTCGTGGTCACTTTCATAGTTAGGCATTTCGCCGGACTAGGAGACTTCATCCGGAGTTTCTTGGGACGCAATCGAAGGTGACACAACCCTCGATTGAAGCCACACTTCTCTCGAGCAAAGGTATGAGCTAATTCTTTATCCCGAGCTTCTGGAGATTCTCCATTTCAAATGCTTTAATTTCAATACATGATCACCATATAGATGTATTCGTCTCTTCAAGACGAATCCATAGAGCATAAGAACACAAAAATCCGTTAAGTATTGAGTGAGTTCTTAGGGTTTTAGTGTGGACGACTCTCGGGTGAGGACACTTAGGGACGATGAACGGATGCCGTTCATTTAATACACGCGCGGACGGACGGACATGATCGCGCCGGATGAGGAGACGGAACGATACAGCGGGCCCCTGGAGCGCTGAGTCGGATGGCGGCGTCGAATCAGAGAGCGCCACACGGCGTTTCGGAGCTGCCGAGGTTGACACGGCGCTGCGTGGATAAAGAGAAAATTAGGGTATTTTCTTATTTATTTAATTCCCTAAACTTCAAAAATCCATAACTTTGTGTAGAAAAATCAAAAAAATAAAATAAAAATACCCTCTTGCTCAGTGAACAGAGGAGAATAATGTGGAAAAGAAATCATTTAATTTCATCAAGTATTTTATTTTTAATGATTTATTTACCCTCTGCATTATTTTAGTTCTCCATGCATATAGGAAATTCACCATGACATGAGACCATAGGGCTTTTGAAGCCTCTCGAATTTGGGAACATTCCCCGAATTTTCCAAAGTCGGAGGCCATCCCTATGAGAAGTTATTGATTTTTCAAATTCATGTTACTTGTTTTGAGTATTTTAAATCTAATAATTAGCATGTTGTGAAATAAATTCTAGGAAAATTTGGTGATGTTTCTTATGACTGAGAGGACTCTAGGAAAAATAGGTTTTGAATTAATTCATTTAAAATAACCCTAATTGGCTTAAACACCCAAAATTGCTCCTTAATTTATTAGAGCTGATCATACATCAAATTGACATGAAATCAATTCTCTACTGACCTTTAGTATTAGAGGAACCCACAATAAAAATTTGAAGTCAATTGGACTTGGTTAGCCCTACTAAATGGGTTGATTAAGCCATTTAGTCAATTTGAACTTTAAAAATTCATAACTTTCAAAATACTTTTCAAAAATTCACCAAATTGGTTTTGGAGCCTCTCTCGATATTAGGGAATTTAAGAAAATGAAAATTTTAATTTTCTAAAAAAGTTGATTGTTTGGTATTTTTTTAATATTTTAATAATTAAAAAATAATAAAAATCACAAAAATAATAAAATTCACCAAAATGTCACATTTTGAATTTTAATCACTTAGGAATAAACCCCATATTTTTTTTAGGTCTATTTAATGAGATATTAAATTTTAAAGCCCTAAGGTAATTTTAAAATTAAAAATATATATTTCTAGTATTTCAACTAAAATAATTCTAATAAATCATAGAAAAATCAGAAAATTGTAAAAAATGATTTTCTAATTTCCTTGATATCAGAGAGATTTTTGAAAAATATAAAATTTATTTTTCAACCTTTATTTTATTTTTAAATTAATTAATACTCCAAAACTCAAAATAATTATAATAAAAATAATATAATTCAAAAAATCACCAAAATTGGTCCAAGTGGTCCTCTAGTCATTAGGAATGTCCCATAATTTTCTTAAGGACAGAAACTTTCTTTTGGTCATGTTATTAAATTTTCCTTGGAAATCCCTATTTTCTACTAAAAATAATTACATAAATAAATTAAATACAGAAAAATCACATTTTCTCCTCTCATGTATTTATTGGCATGTGAGTGAAGTCACATAAAAATTTCAAGTTCATTTAAGCTTAATTTAATGAGTTATGAAATTATTAAGCTTGAAGGGCAAAGTGGTAATTAAAATTTTAACCCTTAATTAAAACTTTAGGTTTAATAAAATTAACAAGTAAAATATTTGATCTTAATCTGATTTGGATGATTGAAATTTAGATAATTAAAGGGTAGAAACCTATTAAACAATTTGAAAATAATTAAAATAAACCTTAATTAAGTAATTAATTAAATTTGGAAGAATAATAAAATTGGAATTATTAAAATAGGGATATTATTATTAGGAAGAAATTTATTCTTTGATCTAAAAATCCCTAAATTAAGCATCTCAATAATATTTAATTCCTAATTAAAATAATAATTCAAATTTAAGTTTTAAAATGTTAAAGGACTTAATCCTTAAAATCAAATTAAAGTCAAATTATTAAACTCTTTTTAAATTTTCAATTAAATTAAAATTAAAAATAAAATTAAATTAAAGATTAAATTAAATTAAATCAAACAAATTAAATTAATTTAAATTAAATTAAACCAAATAAATTAAATTAAATTAAATTGAACAAATTAAATCAAATTGAATTAAATTAAATTAAAATTAAATTAAATTAATTAAATAAAATTAAATTAAAAAATAATAATAAATAACTAAATTAAATTAAATTAAATTAAATTAAATTAAAATAAAAAAAATAAAATCAAGTTAAAATTAAAATTAATTTAAATTAAATAAATTAAATTAAAATTAAACCAGATTAAATCAAACTAAATTAAAGTTAAATTAAATTGAATTAAAAATAACATCACACTAAGACATAAAAAAACTCAAAATAAAGCAACTTGAACACTATTCCAAATTTAAACCCGATATCCGAAATTAAATTAAATCACAAAGCCATTTGAACACCGATTTGCCCTCGAAAGCTTTGGTTATCATAACTCCTAAACGAACGTTAAATGAAATGTTACTTCACTTATAGGATATTCAAATGTCCTAGTTCACTGAGCAAGATAACAAGAAAACTTGGATTCTCGGACGATTAATTCATTTGTATAATTAAATTCATTTGGACTTAAAACAATTCTAGCAATGTTGAAAAGATGTTTAAGATTATTCTTAAACACTTTCTCAATATGATAGGATATTTATAAGAACAAATGAACTTAATTGTTCTTTGATGAAGAAAATCGTCCTCAAACCAAAATACAAGAACCTAGACGTCATAGGAAATGACTAGCTATAGGATTAGGAATTTGGTAGAAAACCATAACCCTTCCCTTAACTTTACCTAGGAACTTGTTTAAATATTCTAAATTGTGTTTAAGTGCGGCTTGGGATGACGGGAAGACCCTCCAGGGTACGCTTTTATTTTATTGCAATTTACTTTATTGCAATTTATTTAATCGCATCGCACTTACTTTTCTTGCATGATAAACAACTATTGCATGAAAACCCACACCTTTAGGATAGTCCCTGAAACTGAAACCAAAACTAAATTAAAAGTCATTGCAAGATAAAATTCACCGCCACAACATTTCAAAATATAAAACAACTAAAAATTTAATCACAAACAAAACACAAAACTACAATTATAACTAAATTAAAACGTCTTGTTGGATGAGCGGGAATACCTCGGATGATGTAACCCACGTGTTGCTAACGGAATTTCCCACGGTCTAAATGAAAGTGTGGAACTCATTTAGTTGAGTTTAGCAAATTCATCTGGACTAAGTGAATCCGATAAAAATAACAATGCCGGAAGGATGGAACCGTGAGATCTTAACCGGTGTTGTTATAATCAACTTTAAGATTTGTTTTAAATAAAATATAAAAAACACTTGGAAATTAAGATTTTCTCTAAACCAAAACACTTTTCTCATCTCTTGATTTATGACTTCTATAACTAAACCTCTGCAACAACAAGGAGCTCAGAGTATGGTGGGCAGCACGGTCATCCTCATCAGCAAAACCTGAGTCTACTTCACCAAAACTTTCCTAGAATTAAATAACCAAGCCATAGGACCTCGAGGTAGTTTTCCTAGTGCAACATAAATTCTCAACCCTTTGTTAGGCGTGTGCATGATGATGTCATGTAAATTAAGCCCTAACCGGTTTTAGGACTCCGAGGTAGTCGTCCGATACGACATAAACCCTCACATCTTCAAGGCTATTTGTATGATTTTATCATACTAATATAAGTCCTAATTAATTAAAATTGGCAAGATCAAAACATTAAATAAACATTAGGACTTTCCTAAATCCAAACCAAACAATAGGATAGTCGGGAAATTACCGAAGTTCGCTTCGAATCTGTAATTTCTCCTACTTTTCTTCCTTTGAATTCCCAAAATAAAATGTTCCAAATTTGATCCATTCCCTATTGAAATTCCAAAATTCAATCCTTTGAGAACTTAAACTTCAAAATTCTTAAGAGCGAGATTGCGATTATTATCGAGAGTTTTCTTAGGTGATTCCTGTCACTTAAGATGTAATTAACTATAGGGGCTTGCCCTTATAGGAATTTTAAAGAACCCGAGTAATATAAACCCTGTTTAATGTTTTCATATTAGCGGGGAATTTGTCGGCTTATAAAATTAGTTCGCGAGACAAACGAATGTCTCAAACCTTTCTAGTTTATCTAATCGAGCCCCATTATCGAGCGATGTAGTACATTCTTCGGGATAGATACACGGTTTGTGGTGCGGTGCTCGTTTATGTGAACTATTTGGAATGTGAAATCAGTTTGATTTCATATCTTAAAATTTTCAAATTTTAAATTATTTTCAAAATCAAATACTACTTTTCAAATTATTTATTTAAATTAAATTAAAAATTCGCCGACATACCCCTTGCTTCTAAATCTACCCAAAATACCCCTAAACCCTAAAATCCCCCAAAATTTTCAAAATTACCCAAATGACCTATTTATCTCCAAAATATTATTTCAAAATACCCCCTACCACTCAAATTGACCAAAATTACCTAATTTCCCAAAATACTCAAAATACCCAAAAAAAACCCCCAAAATCCCTTGATTTACCAAAATGCCTCTCCTAGCCCAAAAATACAAAATTCCAAAATTTCCTAAAATCTCCTAAATATTCTCAATTTCATTTCTCTTAACTACAACATGACCCAATTTTACCAATTTAGATCAATTTAACCAAAAGACTCAACTTGAATCATTTAACCCAAAAATGCCCAAATTAAATCCAATGTCTACCCAATTGACCCCAATCTTGCCCGATTTCAATGCTAAACAAAATTCAACATCTCAAATACCAATGTAAACCAAAACCAAGCCCAATTTGATCCACATTTGAGCCTAATTTCAACCCAAATTCAAAAGCCCCCAATTTTGACCATATGACCCATTTCACCCAAATTAAACCCAATGTCAATCAATTTCCCCTCAATTTGAATTCTAAACTTCTCATGACATTCCCCTACACCTAAATGAACCACCAATGACCTCTAATTTGAGCCTAAACCTCATCTAAATCCAACTTAGCCAAAATCTCTAATTTTGCCCAAAATGTGTCACATGTTCAAAATCCATCAAATTGAATGCCTTAACCCTAAAATTTCAACCCAATATATGTTAAGAACTCTTCAACACATTCTCTAGACCTTTTTGAACCATCAATTGAGGCCCAAACCAACGTTGGCCTAACCCAAACCCAAGTTAGCCCAAATGGCTCAAATTGCACCAAATGGCCAAATTGAACCCCCAAACCTATTCAAAGCCACTCCAACCCCCTTTCAAACACTTCATGACGATCATATACATCACTTTGAACAATCAATTAGGTCTAACCCAAGCTCAAACCAAACCTAGCTCAACCTAAACCCAATATGACCTAAATTGAACCCATGACCCAATGTCACTTAAATTGAACCAAATTGACCAAATTGACTCCACCACAGCCAACCTTGGGACCCCAGGTACCAACCAAAGCCAACCAAACCCAAGCTCATTGAGCCATGGACCAAAGGTCCCTCACTTAGGACCAATGGACCTCACCCTTTTAGGTTAACCCATAACTCCCCTTAACCCTCAAGTAAGAAACCCAATTAATGGCACTGAGCTCCCCTCTTACCTCCATCAGTCTGCCAGCCACCATCTCTGTCCTTTTTGGCCACCCTAGCTGCCAGAACAGACAGCTAAGACCAAGTGCCCTCATACCCCACCCAATATTGAACTTTTTAGTGAGGCATCCCCTTAGTGATCAATTGCTCAAAGGATGATCGAGAATTCCTTGAAGGATACAACCTACGGTTGTTAATGAGATTTTTTACAGTCTGAATGAAAGTATGGAAATCATTAAGTTAAGTTTAGTAAATTCATCTAGACTAAATAAATCCGAAGAAAATAGTGGTACCGGGATGATGGAACCATGGAATCTTAACAAGTTTTGCTTAATCAACTTAAACATTGTCTCCTAATAAAACATTAAGCCACCTCATTTTTCAATTTTCTAAAACATGACCTTTCTCTCTTCTCTTCAATTGACACTTTTTTAAACTAAACCTGCACGGCGAGGAGCTTTGAGCATGTGCGACCATCTTCAATAACAAAACTCCTTAGAAATTAAAACAACAAGCTATATGATTTCAAGGTAGTTTACCTGGTGCATCATAAACCCTCACTTTATGCCTTTAGGCCTTGCATGATCTTGTCGTGCAATATAAGCCATAACTTGTCTTAGGTTCCAAGGTTGTCATCAGGCATGACATAAATTCTCCTATCTTCCAGGCTATTCACATGATCAATATCAGGTGAATATAAGTCCTAAATAATAAAATTAGCAGAATGAAACATTAAATAAATGTCTCAAATTGCAGCTAAATAATATGATAGTTTGGGAAGACACTGAGATTTCCTCAAATCCTTGCCTTTCCTCTAGCTTTCTTCTCCCTTGGACTCCTACAATAAATGTTCTGAAATTTGAGCCATTCACCTATTGGATTTCCTATTGCCACATTCTCTTGAAGAAACCTACCATTTGAAATTCATGGATATAATATTTTCTGATCTTTATCAAGAGTTTTCTTAGTTGACTTCGGTCATCTAAGAGTTATTAACTATAAGGGCTTGCCCTTATAGGAATCTTAAAGACCCCAAATTAATATAACCCTATCTAATTCCTTCATATTAGATACGGGAAATTGTCTGTCAACACAAAAGGTTTGCAGACCAAACAGATGTCATGAATTCTTTAGTTTATTTGATCAATCCTCATTAAAAAGTGATGTATCCATTATTCGGGATAAATATATATCTTGTAATGAAGCGATTGATTATTTAAACTATTGATTATATGGAATCAGTTTGATTTCATATTTAAAAAAACTTAAAATGGTATTTTTCAAAACCATATATCTATATATATTAAATTAAACTATTTTTTTAAACTATATTTAAAAATCACTCTTAAAAGTTTAACAGCCGACACATTCCAAACAATTCAATGACTGGCCTGGCAAAAAATTTTTTAAGCTATGAGTAGTTTGGATCATCAAGTCTTTTTGAATTGAATAAAAACTTTCACTATTTAGGAAAAATTTACCCTGCTCACCATGGACACATAAATCTCAATAGTAGTCTCATCGATCTTGAAGCCTACCTCTCATTAGTTCATAATTTCAAATGACTCCTACTCCACATTGTCAATCGCTCAGAGGTAGCATGCCCGGGGCTACTCCAAATTTCCTTGAATCATAAGTTTTTCTCTATTGTACGGAGACTTTACTAAAATATGGCATGTGAAGACCACAACTCTAATGTTGTTGACTAGTGAGTGACCGAAGATAATATTATAAGTTGGTGTCATTTCAACCATTAAGATGTCTTCCATGTTGGTAAACCGCCTATCACCCTCCTCCCAAGTGGCTGATAGCACGATCCCAGACTTTCTTTTTGCTCGCTAGAGAAATCGTAAAGGACTTGTCGTCTCTACTCATTGGTTAATTGATCAATGCATTTTATTGTAGGTTGATTTTAATAGGATATTCCTAAAACTGTCACTATCAACCAGAATACTAGCCACATGATAGTTTTTATCATCGTCAGAACAACAATAACATTGTTGTAGGGGTTCCTCTTCAGGGTAAATCCACGTTAGTAAAAATAATTGAGTGATGAGAATTTTTCTTTAGAGCAATAGCGGTGGTGAAAAGTTCCTCCGTTTAGATCCACTTATGATTGGATCTTCATATTGATTATATTCTAAGAACAACTGGCATTTATCCTTGCGATGTGGATAATATTGGCTCTGACCAAAGAATGCATTCTTTATCTGATGAGATCGCTGAGTGAATGCATTCTCCAGCTGGTGATAAATCTCCATTCATCTAGATCTTGGTCTGATCAATGGTGTTGATCCAACACTATCTTGGTACTGGAAGTCTTCTATCCTTTCGTTCTTTGAGCCATTTGATGGACTTAAGATTTCAGGTTCTTCTTCTAGAGGTTTTTATTCCTGAGGAGCTTGTTCTCTTCCATCGAGTAGTGTGCGGGTCAACTTTGTCATCTGACTCGCTAGTTGATCTGTATGTTCCTGGATTTATTGTTGCACATATTCTCTCATGTACTCTAAGTTTGTGGTATCTCTTAGATGAGTTCTTCCTCTTTGGCATACTCTTTTTCTTATTAATAGCATGATCCCATTCTCACTGCATCTTTTAGAGTTGAATCCAAATATGTAATGTGAACCTCACCCAAGGTATAGAGCTAGGACGGACTAGAGAAACATAGAGAGAGAGAGAGAATGAGGAAAAGAGTGCATAGTAAATTAGGTGTTTTGCTAAAGTAAATTTAGTAGTCCTTTGTTATTATTTATATATTTTAGAGGTACTTAGTGTAAAATTACATGTTTTACATGGTTTTAATAGGTTGTTACAAGCTATTATGACACACTTTCATATTTATTACCGACTTCAATTCCCTTTCATATTCATAAATGATATTGGCACCATCTTTTTATTCATAACTGCTTGAATAGATGCATATGATGACACGTTAATCCAATTGTTTTGATCGGTAGAAAGATTTTGGTCGATCGAGAGACATTTGGTTAGCCAAAAAATCATTGGTAGAGAATCTTATGTAAAGGTCCTCCTGTTATTAGAGTAAACTTGGGTTGTGAGGTAGAGAGTGTACCACCATGATCTTATGGACAGCTCTCCTTGGATGAGACCTTCTTAGAGGACATTCAATGGGGGCTCTTTGACGATTTTATGAATTCCGGAATAGGCTAGTTGAATTGGCCATGAATGATTGTCCCTTTAATTGGGCTCCTATTTCTTCATTTGGTTGTGCTTTTGTTCAGTTGACATACAATTCCAACTGAAGGAAGTAACACATAGTGTTTTTGTCTTTTAATTATCTTGATACATATTGTATTTCATCAACATACTGTATTTTGATTCCATCAAGATTGATTAAGTTATGATCATGCAAATAAAGTGATCCAAAATTTCATGATCATTATATCAAGATGAGAACAATCATAGGCAGTATGTCAATTGGTTGTACATGATGTAACTGCTCGATCAATATGTGTGCAATCACATCAGATTCTAAGATAAAGTTTGGACTATTAACATGTTAAGCGAGCAATCATCACAAACACTAGATGGCATTTTCTCATGACTGATGTCCAAAAACTTACCGCAAGGTAAGCTGATCAGTCACACAAATGTACATGCCAAGTAATAATGTGGTTAAATAGTACCACGTATTGATTCTACAATGGTATTGCCAAAATATTTATAACATATGTTCTAGTTTACCACACTGTTAAGTCTAGTTTGAAATGATCAAATTTAAAAGTGGTATCTAACAATCATAAAAAGGAAGCAACATAAATGGCAGGTGGCAAGTATGAAAGATAGCGTTTTGGAGCCTTTTAGATTATGTATGGCTCACACTCCGATGACATCGGTCAATTGCACTCTCTTTGTTTTCCTACGGAACCCATGTTTGGAGATAACGTTTTCTCTTTATGCCTATTCCTAGGACAAAAGAAGAATGAGCATTGTTATACTATTACGGAGAATGTATTCGATCAACTATTCTTGAGATTCCTCATATTTCTTATCAAGGTTGTAGACCCCTAAAGTGCAGATGTCTCATACACCAAGATCTCTATGGTTATTATTTCATTCTACTGTGCAACAGCCATGAGCCATAACGTCACAAAATATTTTAACATTTAGATCGGCTAAATAAGTAGTAAAAGAACATCATTTGGTTAACCTATCAACTTCAGAAGTTTATGCTTGAAAAAAGCATTGAGGGAACAAAAATCTATAGGATGAAACAACAAAAAAATATGTTCCATACATTACAAGAACATGAAATGATTTAAATCACAATGCATGAGAAAAGAACAAGTAAAATATTGTAGACATAATAATAAATATGGTAGTGCAAGAGGTCCAAAATCCTCACCTAGAGATAATTAGTCCTGCACAATACACCATGCTCCTCTTTGATCAGTAAAAGCTCTCAAATCTCTTCTCCCATACCAAGAACTCAACTTCTCTTTACAAGCTCTTAAAACTCTCTAATACTCTAAAAAAGAAAACATATGAGAGGAGAAATAAGAAAATTAGAGAAATCTATCCATAAACCCTCAATCTAAGAGACCAAAGTCTTAAAAGAGGCAAAGAAGCCACCCATTTTATTATTACATAAATAGGTCTTTATAATTAGGATTTACATTAGGATTCCAAAATAAACATGCAAACTCTTCAAATGTGTTAATTGGTCCAAAATAAGTATTAAATAGCTTAAAATCAATCAGTAGGTCCAAATATGCATGAAATTGCTCAAAATTTGAGTTCTTGTTGTCCGACAACATGTTCACACCAAAAATAGCATGGTGAAGCCCAAAACTCACATGTTCACACCTAGTTTAGATGTAGTTGGATTTATCAAATCTCAGTCTGCATCTGGGCTAGATCTACAAGATCTAGGTTTGTGGCGTGGCTGGATCAACTATATCTGCATATGTCTAGCTGGATTTACAAGATCCTAGTCTGCGGCGGGGTTAGATTTTGGAAATCCAATTTTTCATCATTTTTACTCCAAATTCATGTATTTTTCTTTTATAGGTGGCGTAAGCCTTAAGCCCTATATCCGTATATCACAGCAAAAATACCTTTCTTAAGTATAATATTATGATAAATAAGAGAATTAACATATGATTTCATTTAGAAAAATCATATAAATTTACTCATACCAATGACTAACATGCTAAACATGTAGATGCAAATGCATATGGTGGTACACTTATATGACAAGCACGAATAATGCTAGATCTTGTTTTGTTGGATGTAAGACACCACATGGGAGATTAAACTTCACTTGAATCTCAATCAGAATGCACATTAAAATGACTAACATAGTGTGTTATGTACACATGTATAATACTACACTTATATGGAATGCGCGAGTTTGGTTGAATCAGACACTGGACCTCCTAGAAGAGATTGCACCTCACCTGAATAACCAAAATGCTCATCCAAATGACAAAAAAATGTGATGTAATGTATCATGCATATGTGTCTAACAATGATCCTTACACAAGTCAAATGCCAAAAAGTAGACATGGCGAAACACAACTTTCACACATGATGAAATTAATATATAGGCATCAAGCCAAAACATATTCTCATACATATAACTATGTAGCAATGCAAGCCCAAAATCAAACTACATTTTCTCAAATTATAAGTGTAGAAATGTAAGCATGAAGCTAGAATAGATTTTTACATGCCATAAATGTTAGAAGCAAGCATCAAGAAAAAATAACTCTTTCACATACATTTGATAACTAATCACATGCAAGGCAAAAACATACATATGTTCATTCATTAGGCTATTAATCCATAGGCATGAAAAAAATATATATTTTCACCTGCTAGACATTACATCTTAAACATGCTACAAAATATATGTTTTATGCAACATTTCAAAATTCTATATGCTATGCTCTATATCACATAAACATAAAAATGAGCACACACAAAGATGGACCTAATTTTGCTTCATGGAAAACCGATCCTTTCCTAGAAAACTTAATAAAGCCTAAGGTTAAATTTGGAGAGGTGTACCAACAAATGGCTAACACGACAATAACAAAGTTATTCATGATAATCACATGCCCAACTCCATTTTCTTGGCACAACATGGAGGATTTCTCATGAGGAGAACTCTCCATGAGCTGAGGTATGAAGTTCAAAGAGCCTTTTTCACTCTCTATGTCCAATGGTTTTAAGTATCCATTCACATGAAACTACCAAGGCAAATGGTAAGATTAGTACAAACTTTTCTTTAGAAAATGAGTAAAGGACTAGAGCTCAAGAAAAATGAGGGAGAAAAGCAAAAGTCTTCTTAACCTTTAGGATCTCTCTCTCACCAACCTAACTTAATCCTCTAAACATAGCCTAAGGTCTTCTAGAAAGAAAATACTAGAGTTTTAGAGAGTTTTTTTAGTAACATCTGAAGAAGCGTACTTTTTAGCTACATGTTTCAACTGTCTGTAGGGTGACTGGTCTCCTCACTTTCTCTCAGGCAACTTGAGAAAATGAAGCTCATTATCTCACTCTCAGAAGATGGGGAAGTAGATAAGAAGTAGATGAAGTAGATGAATAAAATACAAGAGAAAATGAAGGAAGTCTCATTTACTCTCTGAAGATTCCTTTCCAAGCAAAAGCTCTCCAAGGCATTGTACAAAATTCTCCGAGGATAAATGAATTCTGATCTCCAAGTTTTCCTCACGGCTAGTATAGTCATTGGTTGGTTTCCCTCCAAAATTTCATAAAATATAAGGGTTTCTTCCACCTAGTATCAATTCCATTAACTCGTGAGAAAGTAGGTTGACATGGAAGAACCTCATAAGATCCCTACAATCTGGTCATGCCCAATAGCAACACTTATGGGTAAGCGGGAGTGAAAGTCAAGAGTTTTTGCAGAACTAGCTGACATCTAGCACGTGTGTGTAAGCCGATGGACTCCTTAAGAGCATGATTGTGTGACCCAACCCGCAATAACGCAGTAATTTATGCTTCCAAAAGATGGCCAAAAACTTGACCCAATTTATAAATAGCGGCTAGTGTATAAAATCAAAATGTTGTAAAATTTTAGAAAATTACACAGTAGGGGTACTACGCAAGTATACATATCGTTTCAAGTAATATAGAGTTTTCTTTTATAACCCCAGTATCGATCCCACAGAAAAGTGAGGTAAGCAATCCTTTAGGCTAATTCCAGTCTATTTCTATAAGATCTAAAATTGGAATGTCAATTAAAATGAGTTTTTTAATAACTAATCCTAAATAAAATTCTTAAATAAAAAGATAACTTATGGATAAATTGATTTGGAGAATTTTGAGATGTTAAAGACTACCTTTCTCTTGCAATTACATAAATAATGTGTAGGAAAGCAATGCTTATAAATTAATGTAGTGTCAAATAGAAGCATTCATATTCTTTACCCTTTGGTCCAGGCATAAAGAACATTGGCTAATCTATAGATCGGTTCAGGAAGTTTTATTAGTAGAAAGGGTTAATTTAGGCTCACACTTCTAGATGTACAAGGGTGGCTATGGTCGGCCCTACCAGTGACCTGTTCCCTTTCTATAGACCAAATTATTAGAATTTAGTCTGTCACTCTAAAAACTAATCAATTCTACTTCCCATAAATCATATCTTCCTATTTATTTGCACTTCACCTTGAATAACTCGCTCAAGGCCTTCGATTACCCAAGGATTCATGTGATATGTACTAGTTAAGAACTCATCTCCGGATAGGTCTCAAAATTCTTCAACAGGTTTTAACAATACAAGTGATTAATTTGTAAAGTAAATGAAGATCCGGTATGAATATCATCACCATAATTTAATAAGAGAATATCTAAGAAAATCTTAATTCCTAATCATGCATCTATTTCATTACAAAATAAAAGTAAATGAAAATAATGACATAAGAAGTAAAAGGGTTGATAGAATTATGTAATAATCTAAGTGCCAACAAGGAACTTATTTCATTAGTATTCTATTATATTTATGCAACTATCTGTCACCTAGAAGCATTTAATAGTTAATTCTATCATAAAAACGATTTTCCTACACATGTCACTACTTCATATTAAAAGAAAGAGTAAAGAAAATCACTTACGAAACATGGATAAATCACGACAGAAAACTCAGTTTAAAATAAAGAAAATCCACTAGAAAATGTTTATAACAATTACAAGAGAATGAAGAACACAATACTTAGTTTTTTTCCCTCTGAAGGAAAGAAGAAGATCTCTCCACCAAAGTTTCCGACTGATCCATGCGCCGCTCGTACATCCCTTACATAAATATCTCAAAATCCCTCACCAATCTCTCCATAAGATGTAGAAATCTACATCTTCATGACTCTAAAATGACTAAAATGACTAAGGGAGAAGAAAGAGAGAGAGAGAAAGAGAAGAGAGAGGCACAAAGAAGAGACACACCCTTGTTGTAGAATTGGTCCATATTTATAGAGCTTTGAAAATGACCAAGGGTTGCTTTAGGCACCTCTTTAAAATTCGGTCTAGATACATTGAATCTTCTAGAAACAATTCTGGCGCCTAGGCGCCAGACTCCGTGCCCAAAATAGTCGCACCCCTTCACTTTGGATCGCACCTCTTCGCGATTTAATCCGCTCCAAAGTGTCTAGATTCATTGCATCACATGTCCTATATATTAGGAATAACTTTCAGTCTTCTAGAAGGTTTAGAAACTACTTAACACCGTCAAAATAACTCCCAAAGTCGTCAAAAATCCATCCAATAACCGTTTCTAGATGATTCTGGCGCCTAGGCCTTGATTCTGGTGCCTAGGCGCCGTTTTCTCGTCATCACTGGCGCTGGGCGCCGGTTTCGGCGCCTAGGCGCCGCCCTGTGCACAGTTCCACTGTTTTGCTCCGTTTGGCTCCGTTTCAACTCCGTTTCGCCCCATTTCAGTTGCGTTGCGTTCCTCACATCTTCACCTACAAGATAGACATAAAACAATCTTTCTCAAAAGTATAATTTCATTTAAAAATATGTGAGAAATATAAAAGATATTAAGCATAGAAAGACATATCAATATGTGCTAAGTTAGAATTTTCTTCTTTGCTCATTTTTGGCTCAATTTTGCATAGTTTTTACTTCATTTTCTCTAAAATCATATTTTTATACTTGGAGACAAAAATATGCAAAATTCCTTCCTTTAAAGTGTAATATCTTTAAAAATATGCATAAAGTGGGCATGAAATGCACACTAAAAATAGGTACTTTTAAAGTGGATCAAATTCCCCCAAACTTAAACGTTACTTGTCCTCAAGTAACACTATAATCATGTAAAACCACACAACCAAATCATGTGTATAAGTTTCTTTAGCAGTTTCTAAAATTTGTTCTATAAATATAGTAGTCCAATTTAGAAAACATTTTAGTAAATGAGACCAATTTAAAGTTTAGAAATCTCTTAGATGAAAGAGTATGAAAATATGTGTTGTTATCTAATTCAGAAATACTTGTAGATTTTTCAAAATATAGGGGTTAGACATTTTTATTTTCCTTACTTAAAAATCTTCATTAAAAATAATTATACTAACTATATTATATTTTTAAGCTTAAGATTTTCTCAAATCTTATACTTTAAAAAGCTCAGGTGTGGTACCAATTTTTTATTAGGCCCTTTAAATTCTCAAGCTTCTCCTTTCTTTTTCACATACTATACTTTTCTTTCCTTTTTCTTTTTCTTTTTCTTTTTCTTTTTCTTTTTCTTTTCCTTATTTTTCTCTTTTTTAAGGCAAGGATTACTATATCTGGATAGGCCTTTAATAATTTTGAATTCCACTCTTCCTTTCCTAAAGCATAAGGTAGATATATATCTTTTACTTAGAAATATAATAACAGTTTTGAAAATTATTTTTCAGTAAAAAAAAATTAAATATTGAAAACAAAAGTCTAATCCTTCTATTTTTTCAAAAATACAACTTTTTTTACTAAAGATAGTTACACAATATTTATCATTTCTTCACTAAGAAAAATTTAACTTTAAATTTTTCATCGCTACTATAATTTTTAACTAAATTTTCTTACTCATTTCTATATTCAAAATTTTATTTCCCTAATATAACTTCATACACATAATTATTTTTCAATCAAAAATCAGATTTATTTATAGCATGTTTAGGAAAAATAAAATTTAAGTTTTTGAAAATTATTTTTCATTCCCCCCAAACTTGAATTTTAAAATATTTTGCAATTAATTCCATAAAATGTAGGAGGAAGAAAAATAAAAGATGAATCTACTAACTACTACAACATCCTATCAAATTTATATACTTACGTAATCAGGATAGAATGACTGCAGGAGAAAGTAAATCTAACCTAAAACATGCTTGTTATAAAATTACACTAAAAGGAAGTATTTTCACATTAAAATTATATTTTTCTTCCTACCACCAAACTTAATTTTTAACATTTATAACGTTCAACACAAAAAATATAAGCAGGAAGAAAAATAGTTCAGAAATTCTATCTACCACAAATGTTTGTCAAAAACATCTACAAATATTCATCAGGACATAACAATTTTCAATAGAAAGTAAATCTAAATTAAACATGCTAGAATAAAATTAAACTAAAGAAGGTCTAACAAGCAAGACGAACATCGTCATGGGAATATATATTTAAGTGTTCTTCAAATCTCTAAATTGTTGTAACAAAAACATAAACACAAACACAAACATACAAACTAAAATACATAGACTCGCAGATTCATAAATAAATATCAATTGAGGTTAATTTGATATCTTTTCTAATCACATTTCCCCTCCTTACTTTCAATTTCTAACGGAAGAAACTACATTAATAACCATAATCTGGTGAATAAAAATAGTGTAGTTCATCCAGATGTTGTTCATTAAGCAATTTCATGACCTTACTTAGTGAAAACAAAGTTAGGTAAAGGAAGTAATAGAGTTGACATGGAGTGGTCCAAGTCTAAACTCTACATGCTTCAAGGTAATGCTCAGCTCCGATTGATAACTGAGTTATAACAGACTCGTCAGCCTGCTACTATCAGAAGTCATATACCAAGGCATAACCTCACAACAATAATCTAATCCGCACTAAAGCAAACACAAAACACACTGATAACTATGGGTTGCCTCCCATAAAGCGCTTGGTTTTAACATCGCGGGCCCAACATATGATTCCTCCTGAATCAAAATTCCAATTATGTAATCCTCGATCAATCGCCCAATCATTTCCAGATCCAGGGATTCCTATAAAATCCCCAAATTTTAATTTTTCACCCAGCTCTTCATTTTCAGTTTGATTTATATCATTGTTCCTCATTTTTCTTTATTGATCCAATATTCTTCTATTGATTTTCTGAATTTGCATATTAATATCATCCTTAAAATTTATAAGAAATGGATCTTTATAAGATACTTCAATATCTCCCAAATTTTGGATCGAATTCTCTTTAGATAATTCAGATTCAAGATCAGTATCTTCTATGTTACTCTTTTGTTTTAAATTATCTTCCAATTCTTCCCCTTTATAATTATTAAATGATGGAGGATCTATCTTAGTTGAGGAAATAGGTTTTTCTAATTCCTTAGGAATTTCTTCCAATGGTCATCCAATATCCTTATCCTCTTTTTTCAACTCAAAGTTCTTTTGAAATATATCCTCAATTTCTCTTCTAAGTCCTAGTTCAATAACTTTATCATGTTCATCATTCAATTCAGGTTTTTCTTGTGATTGAGTCACATCTAAAGATATAAAGACTGGTTGTGTAGATGAATACCCTAAATAGGTAGGCTTTAAAATTGTATGGGGTACATCCATCTTAAGTTCATGAGATTTTTCAACAAATGGAATTAAAATTTTACTATTTTTTGTAGCGTCCATCATTTCACACCTCTCCTGAACATACATACAGTCTTCTTTAAATAACGTTTTCGAATCATCATGAAAATCCATTCAGACCTCATATGTTATCTTACTCTCTAAACTTTCTTGGAAATGGTCTTTACTTAGATAATCAATTTCATTCATCCAAAAACATTCATCATCTTTTCTCTCAGCTGGATATTTCATAGTCTTTAATACATCAAAAGTTACTTCCTGGTCATTAATATTCATAGTCAACTTTCCTTTTTGCACTTCTATCATAGCTTGTCCATGAATAAGGAAATGTCTCCCTAAAATAATTGGAATTTCTTTATCTTCCTCCATATCTAATACAGTAAAGTCCAAAGGAAAGATAAATTTATCCACTTTAACAAGCACGTCTTCTATAAGTCCTTTTGGATAAATGATACATCGATCAGCTAACATAAGGGTTACAGTAGTGGGAGAAATATCGACTAAACCTAACCTTCTAAATATAGATAGAGGCATCATATTAATGCTCACTCCTAAATTACATAAAGCTTTTCCACATAATCTTTTTCTGATTGCCAAGGAATTGTAAAGCTACAAGGATCTTTAAGTTTCCGAGGAAAACTTTTCTGAAGTATAGCGCTGCACTTCTAACTTAGTACAACTGTCTCGTAATCCCCAAATTTCCTTTCTTGTTTAATATCTCCTTCATAAACTTTGCATAACTTGGCATCTGTTCCAAAGCATCAGTGAAAGGAATATTTATCGTTAACTTCTTAAGTACTTTCATGATTTATCCAACTCATGCTGTCTAAGTCTTTGAGGAAATGGAGGTGGTGGTCTTTCCAAACTGATTTTAGTTGGAGAAATTGATTTTTCCAAACCCTTAGAAACATGTTTTTAAGGTCTTTTAGTTTTCTTTGTTTCTCTCACAACATCTTTCTCTTTTATAGCCACATCCTCTATCTCTCTTCCACTTTTTAATTGGACAGCTTCTACTTGTTCATTATTGTTCTCTTTATGGTTGATCTTAATGTTCCTAGGAAGTGTTCCTTGGGGTCTATTGCTAAGTGAATTAGCCATTTGTCACAGTTGATTCTCTATATTTTTAATTGCAGCATTTTTACTTTGTAACTGGTTTCCCATTTGCAATATCACTTCTTCCATAGACATCTTCTTATCCTCAAATTGTTGATCATTGTTAGAGTCCGGTGGATATGAAGGTCTATAGTTTGTGTTCCCATGATTATTCCAACTTACATTAGGTTTTGCATGATTATTTTCCCATTTTTGGTTTCCACCATCAGTAGTATGATTCCAGTTAAATTTAGGATGTTTCTCCCAACACAAGTTGTAAAAGTTAGAATATGGTTTGTTTATGGTATTTAAAGCGTCATATGATAAGTTAGAATCAAGTATATGCCCTAATAAAATTTCCTCACTTACAGAAGTAAATTGAGGCTGTCATTCCAAATTGATCCAACTTCCTTGATATTGCGGCAACCTGAGATGCAAGAATTGTAATCACATCTGTATCATGAACACTAGCTACATTTTTATGATTTACCCTTGCAGACGGCCATTGTAATTCATTTGTAGCCATTTTTTCAATTAATGCATACGCTTCATTAATTGATTTTGGCATTAATGAACCACCAGCAGATAGCATCGATTATGAACTCAAGGGATCCTACTAACCCATTATAAAAAGTTTGAATGATTAACCAATCGGACAGAGCATGATGTGGACACATTCTTAGGAGTTCCTTAAATCTTTCCCAGGCTTCGTAAATTATTTCTCCTTCATATTGACAAAATGAGATAATATCGTTTCTAAGTTTAGTAGTCCTTGAAGGTGGAAAATACTTAGCTAGGAATTTCTGAGTTAATTCCTCCCAATTTTTAATAGAGTCATGTGCTAATGAGTATAACCATATTTTAGCCTTATCCCTTAGTGAGAAAGGAAAAAGCCTTAGCCTAACAGCATCGTCAGACATACCGTTATAAAGAATGTAGCACAAAGTTTTAGAAAACTAGATAAGTGTAAATAGGGATCCTCCAAAAGAGTTCCCCCAAACTGATTGTTCTACAATAGTTGGATAATCTCAGTATTTATTTCAAACGAGTCAGCTTCTATGACAGGGTTTTGTATACTTGAGTGAATTTCATCTGTCGTAGGATTTATGTAATCCCTCAAAGAAGTATGATGATATTTCAAGTTATTATCTTGAAAGTTTTACATTTCCATTTCTAGTTTTTCGAGTCTTTTTTATATTTTTACTTTTTTTATTTTTTTTAAACTCAGGATCATAAGGTACAAGTCCTGCAGATCCTTTGTTTCACATACATAACACAACAAATAATAAATTAAAAATTAAGCAAATAATAGATGAAATATATTTAACACAACAAAATATTTTCACGAACACCTTATTTTTCACACAAACAATTTTTTTTCATTTTTTTTTACAAAACTTTTTTATATAACAAAACATGTTTTCACACAAAAATAGTTTTTATGACATTACAGTTTTCCAAGTCTAAACCTAACTATTTCAACTAAAATTCTCCTAAAGTTCTTACCGAAGCTTCCTCTGCAACGGCTCCAAAAACTTGATCCGACCCGTAATAACACAGTAATTTATGCTTCCAAAATATGGCCAACAACTTGACCCAATTTATAAATAGCGGCTAGTGTATAAAATCAAAATGTTGTAAAATTTTAGAAAATATTTTACACACTAGGGGTACTACGCAAGTATACGTATCGTTTCAAGTAATATAGAGTTTTCTTTTATAACCCCAATATCGATCTCACAGAGAAGTGAGGTAAGCAATCCTTTAGGCTAATTTCAGTCTATTTCTATAAGACCTAAATTTGAAATGTCAATTAAAATGAGTTTTCTAATAACTAATCCTAAATAAAATTCTTAAATAAAAAGATAACTTATGGATAAATTGATTTGTAGAATTTTAAGATGTTAAATACTACCTTTCTCTTGCAATTACATAGATAATGTGTAGGAAAGCAATGCTTAGAATTTAATGTAGTGCCAAATAGAAGCATTCATATTCTTTACCCTTTGGTCCAGGCATAAAGAACATTGGCTAATCTATAGATCAGTTCAGGATGTTTTATTTGTAGAATGGGTTAATCTTGACTCACACTTCTAGATGTCCAAGAGTGGCTATGGTCGGCCCTACCAATGACCCGTTCCCTTTCTATAGACCAAATTATTAGAATTTAGTCTGTCACTCTAAAAACTAATCAATTCTATGCCCGATAAATCAAATCTTCCTATTTATTTGCACTTCACCTTGAATAACCCGCTCAAGGCCTTCGATTACCCAAGGATTCATGTGATATCTACTAATTAAGAACTCATATCCGGATAGGTCTCAGAATTCTTCAACAAGTTTTAATAATACAAGTGATTAATTTGTAAAGTAAATGAAGATCCGGTATGAATATCATCACCATAATTTAATATGAGAATATCTAAGAAAATATTAATTCCTAATCAAGCATCTATTTCATTACAAAATAAAAGTAAATGAAAATAATGGCATAAGAAGTAAAAGGGTTGATAGAATTATGTAATAATCTAAGTGACAACAAGGAACTTATTTCATTAGTATTCTATTATATTTATGCAACTATTTGTCACCTAGAAGCATTTAATACTAAATTCAATCATAAAAAAATGATTTTCCTACACATGCCACTACTTCATATTAAAAGAAAGAGTAAAGAAAATCACTTACGAAACATGGATAAATCACGACAGAAAACTCGGTTTAAAACAAAGAAAATCTACTAGAAAGTGTTTACAACAAATACAAGAGAATGAAGAACACAATACTTAGCTTTTTCAATCTGAAGGAAAGAAGAATATCTCTCCACCAAAGTTTCCCATCGATCCATGCGCCGTTCGTACATCCCTTACATAAATATCTCAAAATCTCTCACCAATCTCTCCATAAGATGTAGAAATCTACATCTTCATGACTCTAAAATGACTAAAATCACTAAGGGAGAAGAAAGAGAGAGAGAGAGAGAGAGAGAGAGAGAGAGAGAGAGAGAGAGGCACATAGAAGAGACACACCCTTGCTGTAGAATTGGTCTCTATTTATAGAGCTTTCAAAATGACCAAGGGTTGCTTTAGGCACCTCTTCAAAATTTGGTCTAGATACATTGAATATTCTTGAAACAATTTTGGCGCCTAGGCGTCAGACTCCGTGCCCAAAATAGTCGCACCCCTTCACTTTGGATCGCACCTCTTCACGATTTAAACCGCTTCAATGTGTCTAGATTCATTGTATCACATGTTCTATATATTAGGAATAACTTCCAGTCTTCTAGAAGGTCTAAAAACTACTTAACACCGTCAAAATAACTCCCAAAGTCGTCAAAAATCCATCAAATAACTGTTTCTAGATGATTCTGGCACCTAGGCGCCGTTTTCTCGTCATCACTGGCGCCTGGGCTCCGGGTTTATCGAGCGCCGCCCTGTGCGCAGCTCCACTGTTTTGCTCCGTTTGGCTCCGTTTTAACTCCGTTTCACCTCATTTCAGTTGCGTTGTGTTTCTAACATCTTCACCTACAAGATAGACATAAAAACAACCTTTCTCAAAAGTATAATTTCATTTAAAAACATTTGAGAAATATAAAAGATATTAAGCATAGAAAGACATATCGCTATGTGCTAAGTTAGAATTTTCTTCTTTGCTCATTTTTGGCTCAATTTTGCATAGTTTTTGCTTCATTTTCTCTAAAATCATATTTTTATACTTGAAGATAAAAATATGCAAAATTCCTTTCTTTAAAGTGTAATATCTTTAAAAATATGCATAAGGTGGGCATGAAATGCACACTAAAAATAGGTACTTTTTAAAGTGGATCATTGCGTTAGCCATCTAGGGCGGGTGTGTTGCTGCTTGCCTTAAAGCAAGTGAGTCGATTGTAGGTGATAGGTGCACCAGCCTTGCGCAGAAGTACCTGAGACATGGCATGGGTTTTCCATGCTCTCGGTTTTGGTTGGCCGAAATGACCATACTTGGTGCTGGAACAATTGCTTTGGGTGCAGGTGCACCCAGATCATGCTTCAATTTTATTTCCCTAGACACATACTAGAGAGCCCAAATGGGTGTCTTGAGCCATGGAGATCCACAAATGTGTAGGTTATGTTCCCATAACATTCAAGTAGATATCACACACTTGCAACATAAAAAATTCATGCAAACACCCCAATTTATAAGAGAGGCATTACAATGTATGAAATTAAGTGATTTTCCTTACTTTAATGAGGGTGTTACAAAATATTTTAGGTATTTCATAAGTATAAGCTTATGGTTTGTCTATTGATGTCTAAATAAGTATGCTAATATTTCTTTATGATTTTACACATTTATATGGATGATATTAGACATTAAGGAAAGATATTTTTATATTTCACAATACGTCATGGAAGTGAGGATACATGGAGGAGACTTGGAACAATGGAGCACATAGAGACACTGTCGCCTAGGCACCAGGCCCCTTGGCACCTAGGCGGTAGTCCTTCACGTGGACAACCCAAAGGTTGGCACCTAAATGCCATGAAAGTTTCGCCTAGGCACTCAGGCTTTCTTCAGCTTAAAGAGAGACTGGAGCTTAGGCATCAGCCCTTGGGCGCCTAGACCCTAACAACTACTTGGGGCAATTGTTGCAGTTTGGGAAGCCTATCATGAGGCATCATGCAGAAGGCTATGAGGTGGATTTATGCTATAGTAACAGAGTCTATAAATAGCCATGTATCAGGAACTTAGAGAGATTGATAAATTTGGATGGATTTATGTGAGTTGGTTATTTTGAGGGTTATTTTGATGTAGAATCTTTTTTATACTTTTATTGCAGAGGATAGGGACAACCTTCAAAAGCAACGATCCAAGTTCAAAAGGAGTATTGGTTAATGTGTTGTGAACCATAATGGCTCGGGAGAGCTATGGTAGAATCAATTACGTTAGTAACATTGAATTATGAGCTATAGGTTGATGTGCCTTGCAGGGAGATGAAAACGTTGGGGAAAAATGTTTTGAAGGGTTAATTACAAGATTTAAGGAATTAAGTTCATTTTAACTAATCTTCTTCATGCACTCGGTAGAGGGTAAAGGAGTGTTGCTTCTATTTATCGCTAGTCTATTACTAAATTTGTACTTTACATTTTATATACTCCACTTACATCATTAAAAGTGAGGATACGTTTAGAACATGTTATTCATCAATCCAAACCATGTTAAGTAGATTTATAATGGTAGGAATTTAGTTTTTAACTGCTTGTAATATTTAGGTTCACTTGTAAGACTCAAACACAATTTAAAATTCAGGCTAGGACCAAAATTAGTAAGGTAGAACTATTCTTTAGTAAAATTCTCAAGTTCCTTATCGGATAGACATTTCAGACTAAAAAAATATGATTTTATTGATATGACACGTGCACTTGTGTGAGCCCCTAGTGTGTTGTTGCATCTGGAAGCGGTTTTAAGTTTTTTGTGTTGTTGTCGAGGAACTACAAATGTAGTTAACATAGTAGAATTTTAGTTGAACCACTAAGTCTTAGATTTGAAAGCATATAGTGTTAACTGTTTCTATTTTTAATTGTGTGCTTGTTTATTTAAAATGAAAATTCCAAAAAAAAGTTTTGTGTGTTTTTTTTTAATTCTCTGTGTGTTTAAATCTTACTAGTAGAGTCTTTAGATCGTGTATTCATAATTCATGACCAACTAAACTTGAACCTTATGACTCAGAGCTAGAGAGAACTGTTAGGAAAATAAAAAAATAGAATAGACTTCATGAACTTGTAAAAGAAATGAAAATCAATCGATAAAACAACCCAAAAATCCATGAACCAATTAATGATCACCATGATTCACAAAAACTATTATGGGATAATGCTAATCCTATGACAGATGAACTTCACTTAAGTATTCAAACCCCTGCAGTAGAAGCTAAACATTCAAACTACAACTTGTTATCATCCAAATGAAGCAGAATAATCAGTTTGAGGGAACATCGTCTGAAGATCCAAAATTACACTTAACGAGTTTCTTAGAACTTTGCGCTACATTTTATTATAATGGTGTATCCAATGACACTGTTAGGCTTAGGATATTCCTTTTTACTTGAGATACAAAGCCAAAATGTGGTCAAATTTAATATTACCTGGATCAATTAGGGTAAGGAGTGACTTCCTAAAAATTCCTAGCTAAATATCTTTTACCTTTAAAAACTGCTAAACTAAGGAATGATATCACTTCATTTTTTCAGCATGAAGGTGAGTCACTTTATGAAGCTTGGGAATGATTCAAGGAACTTATTAGAAAGTGCCCCTATCATGCACTGCACGATTAGCTAATAATACAAACTTTTACAATGTTTTAGTATGATCTCTTAGGTCTAATATTAATGCTACTGCTGGTGGATTGCTTATGTCAAAGCCATTTGATGAAGCTTATTCTTTAATTGAGGAGATGACTACAAATAATTTCCAATGGCCTTCTGAGAGAGTGATCTAAGAAAAGTAGCAAGTGTGCATGACACTGACATATTTTCAATTTTAATTTCTTAGGTAGCTGCAATATCTAAAATGTTAGACCAATTAGGGATGAACCAGCCTCAAGTCATTGAGGAAAATTCATTCAGACAAATGATTGATGCTAATACATCATCTCATGAGATTCTTAATGCAATATTATTTTAATCATAGTTGGAAGAATCACCCTAACTTTGGTTGGAATAAAAATCAAGGTTTAGGAAACCAATAATGAAGAGTAATAGTAATCAATCTAACTCTTTTGGGAATTGGAACAATCTGGGTAAATCTAACCTGAGACCTTCTTATCCTCCTGGATTCAACTCTACCCAATAATTAAAGGTAAAGAAGTTATTTTACAGATGGGCAAACAGTTACAAAGCTAAGGTGCAGCTATTAGGAATATAGAGAACCAATTGGGACATATTGAGAACTCACTTAGTAGTGGATTCTAAGGAACTCTTCCTAGTAAGACTGAGATCAACCCCAAGGAAAAGAATAGTGAACATGTGATAGCTGTCAAGTTATGGAAGAGAATTGGAGGAAGTGGTTCAGAAAGATCCAGAGATGGAGAAGGAGACTATAGAACCTGAAAGATCTACAAAAGTCATTTCCAAAGGTTTAGGAAAACCAGTCTCACATATTGTCGGCATATTTTTAGGTTATGTGTGTTGTATTTTGAAAAGGGGTCGCCTACAGAAGTTGTCGGCGAATTTCAAATTTTAAATTTAATTTAGATATATAATTTAGAAAGTAGTATTTGATTTTTGAAAGTAATTTTGAGTTTGAAAAATTTTAAGATATGAAATCAAACTGATCTCACATCCCAAATAGTTTATATAAACGAGCACCACACCACAAAATGTATATCTATCCCAAAGAATAGACACACTGCTTGATGATAGGGCTCAGTTAAATAAACTAGAAGATTTGTGACATCCGTTTGGTCTGCGAACCAATTTTATAAGCCGACAAGTTCCCATGCTTAATATAAATGAATTAAACAGGGTTTATATTACCTGGGTTATTAAAGTTCCCTATAAGGGCAAGCCCCTATAGTTAATTACATCTTAAATGACGGGAATCACTTAAGAAAACTCTCGATAATGATCAGTAATTTTGCTCTCAAGAATTTCAAAGTTTAAGGCTTTCAAAGGATTGAATTGTGGAAATTTCAATTGGGAATGGATCAAATTTGGAACAGTTTATTTCAGGAGTCCAAAGGAAGAAAAGTAGGAGAAGGCTGAGGATCCGAAGAAATCTTGGCGACTTCCCAAACTATCCTATTGTTTGGCTCGGATTTAAGAAAATCCTAATATTATTTGATATTTCAATCTTGTCAATTTTAATTAATTAGGACTTATATTTGTATGATATAATCATACAAATAGCCTCGAAGATGTGAGGGTTTATGTTGTACCAAACGACTACCTCAGAGTCCTAAGACCGGTTAGGGCCTAATTTACATGACATGATCGTGCAAATGCCTAACGAAGAGTTGAGGATTTATGTTGCACCAGGCAAACCACCTCGAAGTCCTATGGCTTGGTTATTTAATTCTAAGAAAGTTTTGTTGAAGTAGATCCGAGTTTCTGCGATGACGATGGCGAGTCGCCCACCATGCTCCGAGCTCCTTGTTGTTTCGGAGGTTTAGTTTTAGAAGTCATAAGTCGGGAGATGAGAGAAGTGTTTTGGTTTAGAGAAAATCTTAAAATTCGAGTGTTTTTAATAATTAAAACAAATCTTAAAGTTGTTTAAACGAACCGATTAAGATCCCACGGTTCAGTCATCCCGCACCGATTATTTTCATTGAATTCACTTAGTCCGGATGAATTTGCTAAACTCAGTCGAATGAGTTCCTCACTTTCATTTAGACCGAGGGAAATCCCGTTAGCAACACGTGGGTTACATCATCCGAGGTATTCCCGATCATTCAATGAGATGTTTTAATTTAGTTGTGATTGTAGTTTTGTTGTTTTGTTTGTGATTAAATTTTGAGTTGTTTTATATTTTGAAATGTTGTGGCAGTAATTTTTATCTTGTAATGACTTTTAATTTAGTTTTGGTTTTAGTTTAGGGACTATCCTAAAGGTTTTGGTTTTCATGCAACAGTTGTTTATCATGCAAGAAAAGTAAAGTACAGTGCATGTAAGTAAATTGCAATAAAGTAAATTGCAATAAAATAAAAGCGTACACGGAGGGTCTTCCCGTCATCCCAAGCTGCACTTAAAACACATGTTAAGACATTTAAATGTTTCAACAAGCACCTAGGTAAAGCTAAGGGAAAGGTTTTGGTTGTTTACCAAAGTCCTAATCCTATAGCTAATCATCTCCTATGACGTCTAGGTTCTTGTGTTTTGGTTTAAGGATGACTCTCTTCACCCAAAA
Source organism: Papilionanthe hookeriana x Papilionanthe teres (assembly GCA_022702705.1). Taxonomy (NCBI): domain Eukaryota; kingdom Viridiplantae; phylum Streptophyta; class Magnoliopsida; order Asparagales; family Orchidaceae; genus Papilionanthe; species Papilionanthe hookeriana x Papilionanthe teres. Next base: position 18,979,323 of record CM040434.1, on the reverse strand, counting down.
ACAATAAAATTCAGTTGTTCTTATAAACATCCTATCATATTGAGGAAGTGCTTAAGACGAGTCTTAAATATCTTTTCAATACCTCTAGGATTGTTTTAAGTCCAAGAGAATTTAATTATACAAGTGAATTAATCATCCAGGGAGTTTAAGTTTTGTTATCTTACTCGAGTGAACTAGGACATTTGAATATCTTATAAGTGAAGTAACACTTCACTTAATGCCTCATTTAAGAGTTATAATAATAAGAGCTTTAAAAGAGCGAAATCAAATTATTAAATATTTTGATGATTTAAACTTAATGATTTAATCTTAATTTTGACTTAATTATAAAAAGTTAGTTTAAGTTTGGAATAGTGTTCAAGTTATTTTAGATTTAATTCTTAAGGATTTCATTTAGGTTTGTTGTTAAATGATTTTAATTTAATTTAATTCAATTTAACTTTAATTCAATTTAATTTAATTTTAATTTAATTTGATTTGATTTTAATTTAATTTTAATTTAATTTAATTTTAATTTAATTTTAATTTTAGTTTTAATTTAATTTTAATTTTAATTTAATTTAATTTAATTTTAATTTTAATTTAATTTTAGTTTAATTTTAATTTGGATTATTATTTTAATTAATTAATTTTTTTTATTTATTAAGAATTAAGTATTATTGAAGTGGTTTATTTAGGGACTTTTAAATTAAAGAATAAATATCCTCTTAATATATCTCCACTTTAATAATTCCAATTTCTATTATTTTCCCAAAATTTCGATTAATTAAATAATTAAAATTCATTTTAATTTTTTTTTGAAATGGTTAGTAGGTTTCTACCCTTAATCATTTAAGTTTCAATCATCCAAAATTAGTTTAAAATCAAATATTTTACCCTCCCTTTTTGATTAATCCTAAAATTTTAATTAAAGGTTGAAATTTTTAATTACCATTTTGCCCTTCAAGCTTAATAATTCTATAACTCACTAAATTAAGCTCAAATGAACTTAAAATTTTTATGTAACCTCACTTACATGTCAATTAAGACTTTAGAGAAAAAAATGTGATTTTTCTGTTTTTAATTTATTTATGTAATTATTTTTAATTTAAAATAGGGGTTTTCAAGGAAAATTCAATAACATGACCAAGGAAATGTTTTTATCTTTAAGAAAATTATGAAATATTTGTAATGACCAGAGGACCACTTGAAAAAATTTTGATGATTTTTTGAATTATATTTTATTTATTAGAATTATTTTAAATTTTAGAGTATTAATTAATTTTAAAATAAAATTAAAGTTGAAAAATGGATTTTATATTTTTCTTAAATCTCTCTGATCTCAAGGAGTTCAGAGAAACAAATTTTATATTTTTCTTATTTTTCTTTGATTTATTAGAATTATTTTAGTGAAAAGTTTGGAAAATACATTTTTTAATATTAAAAATTATATTAAGCCTTTAAAATTCAATATCTTATCCTAGGGACTTAAGAAAAATATTTGGTTTGTTCCTAAGTAATTAGAATTCAAAATGTGACATTTTTGTGATTTTTAATATTTTTATGATTTTTATTATTTTTTAATTATTAAAAATATTAAAATAATGATAAAAATCAACTTTTTTTAGAAAATTACAATTTTAATTTTTCTAAGTTCCTCTGATATTAGAGAAGCTTCAAAACCATTTTTGTGAATTTTTGAAAAGTATTTTGTGAGTTATGAATTTTTAAAGTTTAATTTTACCCATGTGGCTTAATCAACCCATTTGGTGGATCAAATCAAGTCCAATTAGTTTCAAATTTTTATGTGAGACTCTCCTGACCCTAAAAAATAGTGGAGAATTATTTCCAACTCAATTTGATGTATAGTCAACCCTAATTAATTAAAGTTCAATTGTGGGTGTTTAGACCAATTAGGGTTATTCCAAGTGAATTAACTCAAAACTTATTTTTCCTAGGTTTCTCTGGTCACAAGAAACATCACCAAATTTTCCTAGAATTTATTTATCAACATGGTAATTATTGGAATTAAAATACTCAAAACAGTAACATGCAATTGAAAAATCAATAACTTCTCATAGGGATGGCCTCTGACCTTGGAAAATTCAGGGAATGTTCCCAAGTTTAGAGGCTTTAAAAGCTCTATGGTCTCATGCCATGGTGAATTTCCTATATGCATGGAGAATTAAAATAGTGCAGAGAGTAAATAAATTATTAAAAATAAAATACTTGATGAAATGACCTGATTTCTTTTCCACATTATTCTACTCTGTTCACTGAGCGAGAGCATATTTTTATTTTATTTTTTGGATTTTTCTATACAAAGTTATGAATTTTTGAAGTTCTGGATATTTAATAAATAAGAAAATACCCTAATTTCCTACTTAACCACGCGGCGCCGCGTCAACCTTAGCGGATCCGAAGGCCACGCGGCGTCTCCTGGTTCGGCGCCGCCATCTGAGTCAGCTGCCACGGGGCTGTTGACCTCATTTTTGATGAGGTCTTCTCTTCTTCTCTTTAGTACTTAGGATCTAGCCTTAGGCTTTTCCTTTGACTATCTTAGAGGACTAGAATTGGGACCCACCTTTTAGAAATTCAAACCACTTCTTAACTCCCTGCAAACTCCACAAACTTGACCGTAGACCCCTAATCACCTAGAGGGTTGAAATCAAATGTGGAAGTTTAAAGGATGAGTTCCTATGGGACTCTTTGGCCTTAGGACTACCCCAGGTGGCCCGGTGCAGTGAAGGGGCGACTTACACACACACTACATTTATACACTACACTTTCACACACCTTCTAAAACCACACCCATACCTAACTCGACCTCCCGACTCGTAAAGGTGATTCACATGGATGGTCCTTAACCCCTAAGCCCTTGGCTAAGAGGGTTAGGAACAACATATTGGATGCCTCAAATGAGTCCCTTCATGGCTCATGTGGGCTTGATATGGCTTCATGGCTCAACCAAAGTGATTTTATTCCACTTACATTTACCCGATCTTCAATTTTCCAAATTTTCGATTTTGACCCAGGGACCCTACACCTGCCAACTTACCCAAAACCCTTGAAATCCTCCAAAACACCTAAATTACCCAAAATTCCTCATAACCAATCCCAAACATTTCCACATCACTCAATTTGATCATCCATACCCAAAAATACCAAGAATTCCAAAAATACCTCCCAATACCCTCCAAATACCCAAAATACCCCTCTTGACCCAAAAATCCAAAAATTCAGAAAGTTCCTAGAAAATTCCAGAAAATCCCACATATTCCCAATTTCATTTTGTTCAACTACACCATGGGCCAATTTTGTCAATTTACCCCACTTTTGTCAAAACCCCCAATTTGACCCATTTTAACCCAAAGTGAACTCAATGTCAAACCAAACCTACCCAATTGACCCAAATTCTGATCCAATTCAATTCTAAACTTCAATTCAACATTCCCAATACCAATCTAGACCAAATCCAAGTCCAATTTGATTGACATTTGGATCCAATTTCACTTTTGGCCTTAAAGCCCAATTTGGACCCATGACCCAAACCTAACCCAAACTCACCCAATCCAACTCCAATTAACCCCAAATCTTTTTTAAATCTTCCTTAACATTCCCACAAACAAAACACTAACATGATTTGCTGAACATTCAGATCCAAACCCCACTCAAATTCAACCCAAAGCTAAAAGGCCCAATTTTGACCTAAACCCAAACTTAACCCAAATAAGCCGAAACCCCAAAAATCAAAGCCCAACCAAAGTCAAAACCTCTTTGAAACACTCCCATAAACATTTCCCAACATTAATTTTACATCAATTTCAACCCTAGCCCAACATTGGCCCAAGTTAGCCCAATTTTACCTATATTGGCCCATTCACCAAAGGAGCCCAAATTCAACCCAATTCAAACCCAAATCACTCCCAATTTGCTCCAAGTTACTCATGACACATATATGAGCTAAAGCCAACAATTATTTGGCCCAAGCCTTTACCAAAATTTCATCCCAAAATCCATTTTAAAATCCAAAAGCCCACTTTCCTAAACCATTCTAAAAGCCCATTTCCACCAAATACAAAAGCCCAAAATTGGCCCTAAAGCCCACATGGCAATTTCTTTTCATCATACCTCTAATTGATATCACCCCTAAGTTTCAAAATCATCATTAAACCATTCCAAATCAAGCTTCATACAAATTCCCATCAAATTACCAAAATTTTCTTAAATCCATTTTCATGAAATTGACCAAGCTTTTCCCCAAGCCAAAGACAAGCCATGCAAGCCATGGACAAGCCACATGAAGCCATGGAAGGTTTGACATGTGATCAAGCCACTAATGGCAAAAGGAGGAGCCTCTTTTAAGCCCCCTTAAAAAGGTTTTAACCCTTTTAATGCTTCACCTTAATCCATGTTTAATCAAAATATTCATGGATGGTGACTTCTCCACCCTTTCCTAGCTGATCCATCTGATCCTCCCTCAACCCAAATCAGCCATGGGGAGGTGAACCAAGCCCAAAAGGTGGGTTGACCCATTTGGACCCAAAATGAGCTCCTCCCCCATTCCATTTCAATTCGACTCCTTTACACATGTCCATGGCCGATTGACCGCACTAAGCCCCAGCCACGACCTCCACGACCTTGAGGGTGACCGACTCCGGCCGGCCGGCCACCACGGCCGCCGAAAACCACCGGGCCGAGAGCTCACATGTGAGCCCAAACTTGGAATTCTCACCTGCTGAGTTGTCCCATCCCCAGTGGCCATTGTAGTTGTTCTTCTCTTGCCAAGAGCAGCTGATCCCAAGCCCTAACTCTCCCTGAGAGGCCCTCCACCCTCTCCTATTTAAACTCCACCCCCTCTCGGCCATGAGAGGTGCTGAACCAGACCTTACTGAAACTCGCGCAAAATTGCTCCGGATCACTCTCCATACTTAGAGCGGTTGATCCACTGGTGCCGATTTGCCCTAATCCCCACCAACGGAACCCGATTTCTCGGCCAAAATTCCACCCAAAACTAGGACACTTCTCCACGGTGGATCAATCCTCGAATTGATTGGTCCTACACCTTCACTGGACCGAGGGAAGGAGTCCACTAGCAAAAGCCCCCTCTCCGGGCCACCCGGTTGCTCCGGCCTCCAAGCTTTGTGATCGGGCGTGGTCGAAATCATACCTAGGCGATTCATCGGACCGGGAGACTTCATCGCGGAGCTTGTCGGGATCCAATCGAAGGTGACACAACCCTCGGATTGAAGCCACACTTCTCTAAGCAAAGGTATGAGCTAATCCTTCATCCCGAGCTTCTGGAGATTCTCCATTTCAAATGCTTTAATTTCAATGCATGATCAATGTATAGATGTATTCGTCTCTTCAAGACGAATCCATATAGTATAAGAACACGAAAATCCGTTGAGTATTGAGTGAGATATTAGGGATTTAGTGTGGACGGCTCTCGGGTGAGGATGCTTGGGGACGATGAACGGATGCCGTCCATTTAATACACGCGCGGACGAATGGCCAGGATCGCGTCGGATCAGGAGATGGAACGACATAGAGGGGCTCCGAAGCGCTGAGTCAGATGGCGGCGCGAACCAAAACGAGCCGCGTGGCCTTTCGGAGCTGCCGAGGTTGACGCGGCGCCGCGTGGATAAATAGAAAAATAGGGTTTTTTTATTTATTTAATTCCCCTAAACTTCAAAAATGCATAACTTTGTGTAGGAAAATCGGAAAAATAAAATAAAAATACCCTCTTGCTCGGTGAACGAGAGGAGAATAACGTGGAAAAGAAATTATTTAATTTCATCAAGTATTTTATTTTTAATGACTTATTTCCCTTCTGCATTGTTTTAATTCTTCATGCATATAGGAAATTCACCATGGCATGAGACCATAGGGCTTTTGAAGCCTCTAAATTTGGGAACATTCCCTGAATTTTCCAAAGTCAGAGTCCATCCCTATGAAAAGTTATTGATTTTTCAAATTCATGTGGCTATTTTAAGTATTTTAATTCCAATAATTAGCATGTTGTGAAATAAATTCTAGGAAAATTTGGTGATGTCTCTTATTACCAGAGGGCCCTAGGAAAAATAGGTTTTGGATTAGTTTATTTAAAATAACCCTAATTGGCTTAAACACCCAAAACAGCTCCTTAATTAATTAGAGCTAACTATATATCAAATTGACTTGAAATCAATTCTCTACTGACCTTTAGGATCAGAGGAACCCACCATAAAAATTTGAAGTCAATTGGACTTGGTTAGCCCTACTAAATGGGTTGATTAAGTCATTTAGCCATTTTAAACTTTAAAAATTCATAACTTTCAAAATACCTTTCAAAAATTCACCAAATTAGTTTTGGAGCCTCTCTGATATCAGGGGAATTTAAGAAAATTAAAATTTCAATTTTCTAAAAAAGTTGATTTTTTGGTATTATTTTAATATTTTAATAATTAAAAAATAATAAAAATCACCAAAATAATAAAATTCACCAAAATGTCACATTTTGAATTTTAATCACTTAGGAACAAACCCCATATTTTTCTTAGGTCTATTTAATGAGTTATTAAATTTTAAAGCCCTAGGGTAATTTTAAAATTAAAAAAATGTATTTTCTAGCATTTTCACTAAAATAATTATAATAAATCAAAGAAAAATCAGAAAATTGCAAAAATTGATTCTATGATTTCCTTGATATCAGAGAGATTTTGAAAAAATATAAATTTCATTTTTCAACCTTTATTTTATTTTTAAATTAATTAATACTCCAAAACTTAAAATAATTATAATAAAAATAATATAATTCAAAAAATCACCAAAATTGGTCCAAGTGCTCCTCTGATCATTAGGAATGTGCCATAATTTTCTTAAGGACAGAAACTTTCCCTTGGTCATATTATTAAATTTTCCTTGGAAATTCCTATTTTCCACCAAAAATAATTACATAAATAAATTAAATACAGAAAAATCACATTTTCTCCTCTCATGTCTTTATTGACATATGAGTAAAGTCACATAAAAATTTCAAGTTCATTTAAGCTCAATTTAGTGAGTTATGAAATTATTAAGCTTGAAGGGCAAAGTGGTAATTAAAATTTTAACCCTTAATTAAAACTTTAGGTTTAATAAAATTAACAAGTAAAATATTTGATCTTAATCTGATTTGGATGATTGAAATTCAAATAATTAAAGGATAGAAACCTACTAAACAATTTAAAATAATTGAAATAAACCTTAATTAAATAATTGATTAAATTTGGAAGAATAATAAAATTGGAATTATTAAAATAGAGATATTATTAGGAAGAGATTTATTCTTTAATTTAAAAATCTCTAAATTAATCATCTCATTAATTTTTAATTCTTAATTAAAATGATAATTCAAATTTAAGTTTTAAAATGTTAAAGGACTTAATCATTAAATTAAATTAAAAAAAGTTAAATTATTAAACTCTTTTTAAATTTTCAATTAAATTAAAATTAAAAATTAAATTAAATTAAAGATTAAATTAAATTAAAATTAAATCAAATTAAATTAAATTGAAGGAAATTAAATTAAATTAAATTAAATCAAGTTAAATTAAATTAAATTAATTTATATCAAATCAAACTAAATTGAGTTAAATTAAATTAAATAATAGAATCGAAGTTAAAATTAAAATCAAGTTAAATTGAATCAAAATTGAAACTAAACTAAATTAAATTAAATTAAAGTTAAATTAAATTGAATTAAATAACATTACCTAAGACATAAAGAAATTAAATATAAAGCGACTTGAACAACTATTCAAATTTAAACCCTTTAAGCGAAGTTAAACTAAATCACGAAATCATTGGAACACCAATTTGCCCTCGAAAATTTTTGTTATCATAATTCCTAAATAGAACATTAAATGAAATGTTACTCCACTTATAGGATATTCAAATGTCCTAGTTCACTGAGTAAGATAACAACAAAAATTGAATTCTCGGACGATTAATTCATTTGTATAATTAAATTCATTTGGACTTAAAACAATTCTAGCAATATTGAAAAGATGTTTAAGATTCTTCTTAAGCACTTCCTCAATATGATAGGATGTTTATAAGAACAACTAAATTTAATTGTTCTTTGATGAAGAAAATCGTCCTCAAACTAACACACGAGGACCTAGACGTCATAGGAAATGACTAGCTATAGGATTAGGAACTTGATAAAAAACCATAACCCTTCCCTTAGCTTTACCTAGGAACTTGCTTTAAATGTTTAAATATGCTAAATTGTGTTTAAGTGCAGCTTGGGATGACGGGAAGACCCTCCAGGTACACTTTTATTTTATTGCAATTTACATTATTGTAATTTCTTTAATCACATCGCACTTACTTTTCTTGCATGATAAACAACTGTTGCATGAAAACCCACACCTTTAGGATAGTCCCTAAAATTGAAACCAAAACTAAAGTAAAAGTCATTGCAAGATGAAATTCACCGCCACAACATTTCAAAATATAAAACAACTCAAAATTTAATCACAAACAGAACACAAAACTACAATTACAACTAAATTAAAACGTCCTGTTGGATGATTGGGAATACCTCGGATGATGTAACCTAGGTGTTGCTAACGGGATTTCCCACGGTCTAAATGAAAGTGTGGAACTCATTCGGTTGAGTTTAGCAAATTCATACGGACTAAGTGAATCCGATAAAAATAACGATGCCGGAAGGATGGAACAGTGGGATCTTAACCGGTGTCGTTATAATCAACTTTAAGATTTGTTTTTAATTAAAACAAAAAAACACTTGGAAATTAAGACTTCTCTAAACCAAAACACTTCTCTCATCTCCTGATTTATGACTTCTAAAACTAAACCTCTGCAACAACAAGGAGCTTGGAGCATGGTGGGCAGCACGGCCATCGTCATCAGCAAAACTTGAATCTACATCAGCAAAACTTTCCTAGAATTAAACAATAAAGCCATAGGATTTTGAGGTAGTTTGCACTAGTGCGACATAAATCCTCGACCTCTTCGTTAGGCATTTGCATTGCAAATTAAGCCACTAACCGGACTTAGGATTCCGAGGTAGTCGTCGATACGACATAAACCTCGCATCTTCCAGGCCATTTGTATGATCATGTCATACGGATATAAGTCCTAATTAACTAAAACTGGCAAGATCAAAACATTAAATAAATATTAGGACTTTCCTAAATTCAAGCCAAACAATAGGATAGACGGGGAATTACCGAAGTTCGCTTCGAATCCGTAATTTCTCCTACCTTTCTTCCTTTGAATTCCCAAAACAAAATGTTCCAAACTCGATCCATTCCCTATTGAAATTCAAAATTCGATCCCTTGAAAACTTAAACTTTGAGATTCTTGAGAGCAGAACTACTGATTATTATCGAGAGTTTTCTTAGGTGATTCCCGTCACTTAAGATGTAATTAACTATAGGGGCTTGCCCTTATAGGGAATTTTAAAGAACCCATGTAATATAAACCCTGCTTAATTCATTCATATTAAGCAGGGGAACTTGTTGGCTTATAAAATTGGTTCACAGACCAAACGGATGTCACAAATCTTCTAGTTTATTTAATCGAGCCCCATCGTTAAGCAGTGTGCCTATTCTTCGGGATAGATACACGGTTTGTGGTACGGTGCTCGTTTATATAAACTATTTGGGATGTGAGATCGGTTTGATTTCATATCTTAAAATCTTCGAATTTAAAAATTATTTTTTAAAATCGAATACTACTTTTCAAATTATTTATTTAAATTAAATTAAAAATTCGCCGACAATTTCTGTTAGGCGACCCCCATTTCAAAATAAAACACACAACCTAAAAATAAGCCGTACAGGGGCCCGCAGTTCACGTACTGTCTCCTGGTCCGACACCATCTGAGTCGTCCGCTCGATACACGCGCGATCCAACGGCTCCCAATCATCGTCTACGACTGGTGTGAACCCGTGACCGTCCACACTAAAACCCTAAGATCTCACTCAATACTTAATGGATTTTTGTGTTCTTGTGCTCTATAGATTCGTCTTGAAGAGACGAGTACATCTATACGGTGATCATGCATTGAAATTGATTCATATCAAATGGAGAATCTCCAGAAGCTCAGGAGGAAGAGAGAGTTCATACCTTTGCTCAGAGAAGTAAAGCTTCGATCTGAGAGTTGTGTCACTTTCGATTGGGTCCAAGCAAGCTCCAGATGAAGTCCCTTGGCCTGGTGAATTGCCTAGGTATAAAATTGACCACAGCCGATCACAAAGCTTGGAGGCTGGAGTAAGCTAGGTGGCACGGGGAGGGGGCTTTCCACTGTGGAACTTCTCCTCTTGGTACGGTGAAGGTGTAGGACCAATCGATTTGGAGATTGGCCACTGTAGTGAAGTGTCACTGTTTTTGGGTGGAATTTGAACTGCGAAATTGAGCTCGTTAATGGGGATTAGGGCGAATGGACCTTTGGAGCTCAGTTGCTCTCAGCTGTGGAGAGTGGTGCGGGACAATTTTGGCAGAGTTTCAGTAGGTTTGTTTCAGCACACCTTCCATGGCCGAGAGAGGTGGGGTTTAAATAGGAGTGGCTGGAGGGCCTCCCAGGGGGAGTTAGGGGTTGGGATCAGCTGCTCTAGTGAGGAGAAGAACAACTATGGTGGCCATTGAGCATGGGGCAACTCAGCAGGTGAGAATTCCAAGCTTGGGCTCACATGGTGCTCTCGGGTGTGGTGTTTTCCGGCGACCCAGGTGGCTGGCCGGCAGGCATGGGTCACCCTCAGGGTCAGGAGGCTCAGGGCTTGATGTTTGTGAAGTTAATTGGTTGTTGCCATGTGTAAAGGGTTTGAATCAAAGTGGAATGGGAAAGGGATAGTTTTGGGTCTAAATGGGTCAACCCATGGTTTTGGGTTAGGTACATCATCTAAGGCCAATTTGGGCTGAAGCGAAAGTCACTTGGATCAGCTTGATTAGTGGGGTCAAGTCACAATCCAAGTACAATTAGGCTTAAGCATGAGTTAGGGGAGACATGTGAGTGGTTAATCACTCTTAAGAGAATCATTAAAGGGTCCCCTCTTCTTGCCATTTTGGGTATGGTGAAGTGTCCAAGGCTTTCATGGCTCACATGTGGCTCATGCATGGCTTCATGGCTCACCTTTGGCTTGGAAAAAGCTAAGTCAACTTTCATGAAAGAGGTTTTTAGGAATTTTTGTAATTTAAAGGTGATTTGATAGGATTTGGCATATGGCTTAGTTTAGAAAAATTCGATGGCTAATTTAGAACTTAGGAATGATTTTAATTGAGTGAGGATGAGATGAGATTGTAATGTGGGCCTTAGGATGGGTTTGGACATTTGAAATTATTTTAGGAATGGGCTTTTAGGAAGGTCTAGAAAAAAAATGGGCTTTAGGCTTGAAAATAAATTTATGGATGGGAATTTTGTGAAGTATTGGGCCAAACAAATGTTGGGTTTATTTTAGGGATGTTCCATGATTGATTTGAAGCAAGTTTGAGGTGATTTGGAATTGGATTGGGTCTAATTTGGGTCTCTTTGGTAATAGAGTCCAAATGGGCCAAAATGAGCTATCTTGGGCTAAAGTTAGGCTAATGTTGAAATTGATGTAAAATTAATGTTGGGAAATGTTTATGGGGGTGTTACAAATAGGTTTCAACTTTGGTTGGGTTTTGATTTTGGGATTTGGGCCCATTTGGGTTAGGTTTGGGTGTAGGCCCATTTAGGGAATTTTGGGTTTGGGTTGAATTTGAGTAAGGTTTGGGTCCAAATTTTGGGCAAATCATGTTAGTGTTTTGTTTGTGGGGATGCTAGGAAGGTTTTAGAAAAGATTTGGGTCAAATTGGGATTGAATTGGGTTGGTTTGAGGTAGGTTTAGGTCATGGGTCAAAATTGGGCCTTAAGCTTAAAAATGAAATTGGATTCAAATGTCAATCAAATTGGGCTTGAATTTGGTCTAGATTGATATTGGGGATATTGAATTGAAGTTTAGAATTGAATTGGACAAACATTAAGGTCAATTGGGGTGATTTGGTTTGACATTGGGTTCATTTGGGTTTAAAATGGGCTAAATTGGGGGTTTTGGTAAAAGTAGGGTAAATTGACAATATTGGCCCATGGTGTAGTTGGATAAAATGAAATTGGGAATATTTGGGATTTTCTGAAATTTTCTGGGAATTTTTGGAATTTATAAAAGTTTGGCCAAAAGTGTATTTTTAGTGTATTTGGAGTGTTTTTTTGGATATTTTGGTATATTTGGCTATCGATGATCAATTTGAGTGATGTGGCAATGTTTGGGATTGGTTTTGAGGAATTTTGGGTAATTTGGAGATTTTGGAAAATTTGGGCAATTTCATGGGCTTTTGGTAGGTTTGATGGGTGTAGGGTCCCCTGGGTCAAAAATTGAAATTTTGGAAGAAAGAAGATTGATCAAATGTGAGTGAAATGGAATCACTTTGATTGAGCCATGAAGCCATATTAAGCCCATGTGAGCCATGAGAGGACTCATTGGAGGCATTCACTATGTTGTTCCTAACCCTCTTAACCAGGGGCTTAGGGGTTAAGGTCCATCCATATGAATTACCTACATGAGTCTGGGAGTCAAGTTGGGTATATGTGTGGTTTTAGGATTTGGATTGTGTGTGTGAGAGTGTAGAATGTGAGTGTAGTGAGTGTGTAAGTCGACCCTCACCGGACCGAGGCCACCGGGGTAGTCCAAGGCCGAAAAGTCATATAGGGAACTCATCCTTTAAACCTCCACATTTGATCTCAACCCTCTAGGTGATTAGGGGTCTACAATCAAGCTTGTGGGGTTTGCAGGGAGACAAGAAGTGGTTTAAATTTCTAAGGGATGTGTACCAATTATATTCCTCTAAGATAGTCAAAGGAAAAGCCTAAGGCTAGATCCTAAACACTAAAGAGGGAATAGAAGACCTCATCAAAAATGAGGTCAACACATATCATGAAAAAATTAAGAAAGACCGCCACCACTATTTACTCAGAGACCCCAAAAACTAATAAATAGACCGACACTTTTATAGTTTTTTAGAAGTATTTAAGAAGCTAAAGATTAACAATCCATTTGATGAGGTTTTAGAGCAGATGCCTAGCTATGTAAAGTTCATAAATAATATCCTTAATAAGAAGAGAAAGTTTGGATACTATGAGAAGGTAGAACTTAGCGAGGAATGCAGCGTTATTATTTAAAAGAAGCTTCCACAGAAATCTTAAGGAATCTAAGAGCTTTACTATTCCTTGAGCAATTGGAGAGAAGTTCTATTGGAAGACTTTATGTGATCTAGGTGCCAATATAAACCTTATTTCATTATCCATTTTTAAAATGTTAGGACTAAGAGAGGTGTCTCCTACCACTGTAACCCTTCAGCATGCTGATCACTCGATCACTTACCTAAAAGGGTTATAGAGGATGTTCTAATTAAGGCAGATAAATTTATCTTCTCTATTAATTTCATCATATTAGACATAGAGGAAGATAATGATCCTCGCTATATTAGGCATAGCTTTCCGAGCTACTGGTAAAGCAATGATTGATTTGCAAAAAGTTGAGTTGACAATGAGGGTGAACAATCAGGAAGTAAGTTTTAATCTGTTAAAATCTATGAAATTTTCTTCTGATGGTAACGAGGATATATCTTTTAGGATGTATTTGATTAACTATCTGTGTAGTAACCATTTTCAGGAACATTGTGAAGTTAAATCATTAAAGCAAGATTTGAATGAGGATAATTCTAAAGATGCTATGGATGAATCAACTCTATTTGTAGAAAATAACTCCATAATATTTAGGTTTGAGATACTTGAGGAAAACCCTTAACTTGAGATGAAGGCGCTTCCAAAATATTTAAAATATGCTTACTTGGGAAGGTAGTCTACATTGTCGGTAATCATATCCTCATAATTGACTAACTCACAAGAGGAAAAACCAATGAACATTCTGAGGAATTTTAAGAAAACTTTTGGATGGACCATAACAGACATAAAATGAATTAGTCCTTCAATATGTATGCATATGAAAATTCTCAAAGGAGACTAACCCAATTATGAAGGAAGTCGTTAGGAAGGAGATTTTGAAGTGTCTTGATGTATGTATTATCTATCCTACTTCAGATAGTGCCTGAGTTAGCCCGATCCATTATATTTTTAAGAAAGGGGGAGTTGTTGTCATAGTAAATGAACAAAATGAATTGATCTGTAATCAACATGTCACTGGGTGGAATAAATGTATTGATTATTGATAATTAAACTCAACCACCAGGATATATCATTTTTCTTTGCCTTTCTAAGACAGCTGTTGGATTGGCTGGTTGGCCACCTATATTTCTACTTTTAGACGACTATTCTGATTACCATCAGACCTCTATTGCTCACGAGGATCAGAATAAGACCATTTTCACAAGTCAGTATAATACTTTGGCTTTTAGAAGAATATCTTTTGGGTTTTGTAATGCACCCGAGATGTTTCATCAATGTATGATGTCAATTTTCTGTGACCTAATTAAGAAGGGAATAGAAGTATTTATGCTTGATTTCTCAGTATGTTTGGATCATCTGGCCAAGGTACTGAGTGGTTGTGAAGAAACTAATCTTGTTCTCAATTGGGAAAAGTGTCAATTAATGGTTTCAAAATGAATTGATTTAGGACACAAAATATGTAAAAAAGGCATTGAAGTAGATCCAGCTCAAATTCAGGTTATTGAAAACTTCCACCACCCACTTCTACGAGGGGAGTTAGAAGTTTCTTGGGACTTGCTGGATTTTATTGGTGATATATTAAGAATTTTTCCAAGATCGCTAAACCTTTATGTCATTTTTAGAAATGGAAGCCTTATTTGATTTTGACCATGATTGCCTAACTGCTTTTAACACTTTGAAAGATAAGTTAGTCTCTGCTTCTATCATTGTCTCACATAATTAGGGGAGGCCATTTTTAGTTGATTTTTTATGCTAGTGACTACGTTATTGGGTAGTGTTAGGACAAAGGCACGATAAGATATTTCAAGAAATATGTTATGCTAGTAAGACCCTTAATGAAGCTCAAATTAATTATACAACAATGGAAATGGTGCTTCTGATGATAGTATATGCATTCAATAAATTCAGACCATATTTGATTGGTACCAAATGTACTTTTCATACTTATCATTCTATAATACTATATCTTGTGTCGAAAAATAATGTCAAACCAAGATTTATTAGATGAATCATGTTGATGCAAGAGTTTGATGTCAAAGTTTTAGATAAGAAGGGTAAGGAGAATCAAGTAGTGGATCACGTATCAAGACTAATTCAGTGATATTCGAGTGCTTTTAATGAGGATAATGAGAATTTCCCTGATCAGCAACTACTTACTGTTATTGATTGGAAGATTATGTGGTATGCTGACATATTAAATTACATGTCAGTGATATTTTGCCCTTACAATCAACATAAGAAATTTGTTCATGATGCTAGATATTATTTTTAGGATGATCATAACTTTATAGAAAATTTAAGGATCAAGTGATTAGGAGATGTTTACCCATAGAAGAGACCGAAGATGTGTTTATTAAGTGTCACGATTCTGAATTTGGAGGAAATTTTAGAGTATATAGAACTGTTAATACGATTTTACAATCTGAATTTTATTAGCTTATTATATTTATTAATGTAAATGAATATATAAAAACTTGTGATAGAAGTCAAAGAGTAGGCAATATTTCTAAATGAGATGAAATGCCCCTGAATTTTACTTTGGTGATAGAGACTTTTGATGTTTGGTTTTAGACTTCATGCGACCCTTTGCACCTTCTTTAGGGATTTTGTCTATGTTGATAGCTGTGGACTATGTCTCAAAGTGTATAGGGGCAAAGAATCTACCAAATTGTGATGCTCAAAGCATATCTAGATTTTTAAAGAATAATATATTTTGCATGTATGGTATGCTTAGAGTTATCTTTAGTGATTAGGGGAGCCACTTTAGGAACAGAAGGATTAAGACATTAGTGGGAAGCAATGGTATAAAACATAAGATATCCACAGTATATCATCCCCAGATGAATGGATTAGCGGATGTTTCTAATAAAGAGAACAAAAGGATTTTTGGAGAAGACAGCCAATTATAGCAGAAAGGATTGGACCTTGAGACTAGAACATGCTTTATGGGCCTATAGGACTGCTTATAAAACACCTATAGGGATGTCTCTCTATAGGCTCATATTTGGCAAATTTTATCACTTGCTAGTTGAATTAGAGCACAAAGCATATTGGGTTGTCAATGGGCCAATTACAATATGATGGATGTTTGTGAGAAAAGGTTTATACAGCTAAATTAACCTAATGAAATTAGGCAAGAATCTTATGAAAAATTAAAAATATATAAAGAGAAAATGAAAAAGTGGCATGATCAAAAGATTTTTAATTTCTTCTAATTTCTCTTAATCCAAGAGGTAATAGTGAGTGGAAATTAGTCATACAAGGTACATTTCACTATAACCTTCTCCTTGGATTCTCATATTAGATTTTCAATTTTTTTTGTGGGAGATTGCTTGGATTAAAGATTTTGGAAAAAAATTTGATTGATCTTTTGATTGCATTTTGTTTCATCCAAATTGTTTCTAATCCATATTCTTTGTAATTCACATCCTAAATACTCCTTAATGGCGCTGAAAACAAAGGGCGATAAATCAAAATCCCCTTTTGACAAGGAGAAATTTTTAAGATCCAAAGCTGAGGAGTGTTACAATGACTTCTTGGTATCGAAGTAGTTGATTGTTGAACATGGACTCATCAGCCCTGGAGGTTTGTTGAAAGTATGATTGTGAATCGACATTAGGAGAATTTTTGTTATAACACATTTGTAGCTGTGATTTCTGTGGTGAGAGAGTTCTATAGCAATCTTCCTGAAGCTTTTGACGATTCAGTTTTTGTGAGGGAGAAGCCGGTTGATATCTCTTCTTCTAGTATCAACGCTTTATTTTTAGTGGAGATATCTTTGATAGTTACTACTCTAATTTCACTCCAGTAGAAACTTATATGGATAAAGTTATCAAGTTTTTTACTAATGGTAAAGGAGTGTGGAAGGTAAGAAATAAAATAAAGATCAATTTCCTTTCTTCCAAAGCCTCTACTAATCTCAATGAAGTAACTAGAGATCACATATTTCTAAATTTTTGTATCTAGAATAAGAAATCCATTGACTTAGATTCCCTTATCCATCATTTTATTGTGAATACCACAAACTACTCTTAGTTTGGAGCATCCGCCTACTATCTTTTCTCTATGCCAGAACTCTGGTGTTTCTTTTAATAGTCGGGAGGAATAGCTCCACCCATTGAAACCTATCACTAGATCAAAAAATGCATTATACAAGAGAAATGTTGTGTTTGGAATTAGGCTCAACCAAATTCAACCTACTTTTTCTTCTTAATCCGAACCTCATCCTACTACCCTGATAACTGCTTTTGAACAAAAAGTTAGAGAGAATGGAGGATGAGACCTCCATTTTACAAGTTTAGGTGGACATGTTAGATGATCATTGTGCACATATAGACTGACAGAACAAAAACCAATTTGATCAGCTTACCAGTTACGAGGCTGCTGAGCTGGAGATGTATTGGAGAAACTAGTGGGATGGAGGAGATAATTCCATTGAGTTCCCTGTATATGTTGCTTACCAACCTTACAAATGCACCAACCAGTTGATGGAGGAGTATGATGAAGAAGTGGAAGAAGGTGAAGATGAGGGGCATGATGATGATGATGATGATGGGGACTAGTGTCTATTTTCTTTTATGTGGATGTATACGATGCTATTTTTATTCACTACTGTTGCTGCTATTTTTATTTTTATTGAACCAACTTGTACTATACTATATTTATATTTGTGTTGTAATATTAAGACTTTCTAATGCTGATATTATTTATTATCATGTTTTAGTTCAAATTTACTTTCTATTACATACCTGTTCATTTTTTGTTATACCTGTTAAACTTGTTGATATGCACGTGTGGAAGGAAGTAGTTTTGTACCTTTATCTCCCCATCTGAATTCATGTTTAGCCTGCTAAAAAAGTTTTAAATTTATTTGTCTTAAGTAAAGTGCATTTGAATTTCTATTTTTAATTAACTTTAAATAAGTGGCAGAACTACTTCCTACTTTTTGAAAGAAATATAAAATCATATTTTCTTTATTGGATGCAAAGTTTCTTATACACTAGTACTAAACTTAGTTACTAGAGGTATTGTATTTTCAAAACTACGGAGCTTTTGATGCATGATTGTGAATAGTCCACTCCTTCAGTTAATTAAATTAGAATTTAAGCTTTGGTGTTACTTGGGGACAAGCAATCATTAATTATAGGGGATTTTGATGTGTAAATAAGTTTATTAATATTTCCCGATGTTTTACACATTTATATGGATGAGATTACACTTTAAAGAAATATATTTTTATATATTTCTTGCTGGTACAATAGGTCATGGAAGTGAGGAAATGTGGAGGAAAATTGGAGCAAAGGAGCACATAAAGGCACTAGCACCAAGGCGCCAAACCCCTAGGCTCTTATGCGTCAGTCCTCCACTTGGAAAACCAGAGAGGTTGGCGTCTAGGCGCTAACCAGTGGGTTTTTAAGCGCCGCGATTGACTTGATTATGTCAGTGGGTTACTTTATTTCAACTATTGGTCATTGATCCATAGGCGAGGAACTCTAGTCGACAAGATGAGACTAGGCCATTGTACAGAGGGTAAATCATCATAATTAGATAGGTATCTCACCCCTTAACCAATAGTGCTTTAGGATGGTCTTGAAATATATTGTGATCGATCCTCAGCCTCTTAATGAAGAGTATCAGACACATCTATGAGATCTCAGGTATGAGGGTAAATCATCATATCTCACCCCTTAACCAATAGTGCTTTAGGATGGTCTTGAAATATATTGTGATCGATCCTCAGCCTCTTAATGCAGAGTATCAGACACATCTATGAGATGTCAGGTATGAGGGTAAATCATCATAATCAGATAGGTATCTCACCCCTTAACCAATAGTGCTTTAGGATGGTCTTGAAATATATTGTGATCCATCCTCAGCCTCTTAATGAAGAGTATCAGACACATCTATGAGATGTCTGGTATGTTATTTTCCATGAGTCAGGCATTGGATAGATGACATATCCGATTTGATTGATCTTGGTCCTCGGTTCGAACGGTTTGCGTTCTATTAGCTTTGGGCCTTGATTTTAAGGGGGCTGCATTGGTCAAGCGAGTCCTTTCATCTTTCGCTAACAAGTGTTTTAGTCTTCCGCTGGTGGTACCCTTGGTTTTGCACCAGTTGTTCTTCTTTGTTGTACGCCTTTGCCTTTTAGTCTGTAGGATCTCCACGAAATTCATGCTGATTCATTTCTATGTACATATTTTAGTTTCTCTATTCTCTTTCTTCTTGAAAATAATAGCTGTGATAAGAATAAAAAAATTAAATGTAGAAAGTAGGTTTATTTATTTTGTAATAAATACTTTTAAAATTATACTTAATAGATTTTCGCATATATGATATGTATAAATTGGGTTCGATTGACGATTTGACAATCAAATTTCCTTCCACGCCTACGCACCTCATTTGATCAGCCTTGAGAATACATTCATAGCGAGCGATAAGAAGCCTTTGGGTGTCGTGCTGAGTGATGATATGGTGAGGAAAACATTTGAATTATCTCCGCCACGAACTTCGACTCAGGCAAGAAGCTTCAAGTTAGGAAAAAAATCTGAGGAGAAGAAGAGAACAGAGAGAAGAGCGAATGAAGCAGGTGGACAATAAGAAATGGAGGGTGGAAGAACAAGTGGATGAAATAGAGTCATCCGACTATCTTCTAGTCATTTGGTCGGGAAAGGAGCGAACGAAGGTAAGTAGGTTGGGTGACCCTACCAACTTGAATCTAATACCTCAAAGACTAAACTCTCAAACCAACAGACTACCAACATACTAAGGAGGTTTGCATAAAATTAGCTCAATAATTAGTTATAGACTGTCTGCCAATAATTACCGGTCTTTTTTATTAATAATAGGTTACCATTCGGTGATGAATGCGTGAACCATACCCTTCTCAAATCCTGACTTGTAAAATTCACGTTAATATAATTGGTTTGAAGTATTAAAATGCAAGTAACCGGAGTTGGTCTTTGTTATTTTTTCAAGTTTCTCCCAGATTTTTCACATGCCGCTTGCTTGTTTCCTTCATATATTATCTAACGGTCAGAAACAAACAAAAAAATGGGGAAATTCAAAGAAGTGATCTAAAAGGCTACAGCGGTGATGAATCTCACACGAAACTGGCACCGCTTGCTTTTCGGGCAGAAAATAATCGGCCCATTTGGACATAAAACATCGCTGCCTGCCCGTGAGTTGGGGTGTAAGCAAGCAGAACACTAGCAAACTCGGGCACAGCTGTTATTTGGCTCGGTTATATTTTGAGCTTAAAATTGTGTTCGTGTTCTTCTTGTTTGCTTAGCGAGCCGAACACGAGCTGTTCAAGAACAAAAAGTCATTTTGACAACTTTAATCATGTAGTCATAAGATGTTACGCGTTGGGGGCAAGATTTAAAAATTATTATTTATATTAAAAGATCATTTGAATATAATTTAATAATTCTTATCTTATTTTATTAATTAATACTTTTAATTGATTATAAATCTTTGTAGACTTTGTAGTCAATTAATTTTTTTAAAAATACTACTTCATCGATATATATATATATATATATATATATATATATATATATATATATATATATAATTGTTGAGTAGTATTTCGAGCAAACGAGCTGAACACAAACAAATAATCCGTGTTCGGCTCGTTAACTTAACGAATGACCTAAACACGAAACCTTATGGCCAGAACAAGAGTTGTTCACATACAACGAGCATTTTGGACAGCCCTATCTCAGAGACCCAAGATTTGTCTACTTCTTACGGCTTTTTAATTAAAAAAAAAAAACTTTTAATTTTTATAATTAAGCAAAAATAGCAGAATTCATATTAAATTTAAATTGGAGCTTGAACCGAATTAATAATCTCGTTATTGTATTTTAGTTAAAATACAATTTTAATTTGCTTTTCCGATGATTAAATTTTTTTAAGCTGAATCTACAAACAAATTTTCTTATAATAATTAAAGCTATTATATTAAAATATTTCTAAATATATTAAAGTTAAATAATTATACTCAATATATTAATTAGATACAAATTATGGTATTTATATAATAACTTAAATTATTAACGATTAATTTTTGTTATAGGGTAAAATATTAATAAAATTTGATAATGTCTAATGATTTTGTTTAAGTTTGTTCATCTGCGCATAAGAAAAAAATATCTTGACAGAAGAAAGCATGGCTTTTCTTACTGTACACAGAAAACGTGTAAGAATGAATCTCACTTCAACCCAAAGCCGCGCAATTTAGGCAACCGAAGGGGCCCAAAAAATAAATTGATCGGCAGTGAAAGCCGAGTGGCTGAAGCAGCTGACGGCCTCTCAGAGCTTGAGTTAACTGGCGATATAAACTCCCGCCGTATGATTTTCCTCGTGGGTGTATCAACACGGTGTACCCGACTTCGTAGGATCAGCTGACCGGCTACACCCTCATTGCTAGCCAATCAGATGAGCCCACTTGAACAGCTTACAACACATCCTCAGCTCTCTCCAGGGCATTGTTATGTTTCCTCTCATTGTGCACCTGTGCTCCCTCTAAAGCAGTTTTCTGCGCTTCTTGTTGAAAACATTTATCCTCTTGAAGCTGTGTCTATACCTAGAGCTGTGATCGCTCAAAGAACCTCTGCAAACTGTCTTGATATCTGATTTGTAATTTGAGTTCTCCATTCCAACACTTCTAATTGCTTGAACTCTTCTGCAAACTCCCTCGCATATCCTGCTTCCACTATGTCTCTATAGTTGGTCTCTTTCTGCCCACGTTGAGCTACTTCTCTTGTTGATGACATGTTTTCACGCTCACCACACCAAAAAAAATGTTGTACCTAAAAATATCCGGAAAACACACTCAAGGAGTAAAGCGTCACATAGAGAGAAGAGACAGTGAAGGACGGTTGAAAACAATAAAAAGCGTGTAACCTTCATTCGAAAATTGAACCCCTATTTATTGACATAAGAGTATGGGTTTTAGAATACAAGTATGCTCTCTAATCATTAGCCTCTGAAGATGTTCTTTTAGTACACTACATGTATCAAAAATATTAAATGACAAGTAGACTTATCCAATCGTTATAGGTCCCAACGATCGATGGGCGAGCATCCGATCGTTTTCCCTCGATCTGCCTCATCGGCTTTTAGTCAATCGTCACACCTTGGTTCGACCCTTAGCCTTGGGCCGATAATCATGCTTTTTTAGTGGCTTGATCCTGATGCTCGACTTCAAAGGGCTCTTCTTGCTCTACAGTTCTCAACCAATCCGCAAATTCTTCCATTCATCGTTATTGGACTTGATCGTTGGATTTCCTTGAGATTCATGCTACATATTTTTCGTATACACTATATTTATTCCTCATCTTGCATTTAAGCCACTCCGTATGTACACCAATGGTATTGATATGTGCTCAAACAAATCTACATGAAAGATCAAATATGATCCGCTTCATTTAGGTGACCCAATAAAACCAGACAGTGTAATATGATTTTATTTAAGCAAAAAAAAAAAAAAAAAAGTACAATTAATTCGTTATTTCTTATTTTGCTTTAGCTGAAGAATGGACACCAAATCAAAGTTGCAAACCATAAAGTTGAAAGTGACTAACATGACCCGAATTGAGGAGCCAATTTTGACTCGGAAAACGATTTCTGTATTCTCACGACTGCCGGAAGTTTCGATTGACACTACCATATTGTTGTTGCACTTTGTAATTAATTGAAATAAATTAAATATTTTTTTAAGATGAAATATGTTGTATTTTTCATCTTTTTATTCTACAATTTTTAATTTATATAGACAAAAATTTTGGTTATATTGATTTTATATGTTTCGTTAAGAAAAAGGATCGTTTTAATTCGGGAGAAAATTAAAATGAAAATTTAAAACGACATGATTTTATCGGTTGTTCCAATGTTTAATCTGTTTTGAGATTGTTTTGAGGTTTTCTTAGGAGTGTCTGGTAAATTATAATAAATATTTCTCAGATTGAAAAAGTTATTGTATCAGAAGTTTTGATATAGTTTTACATTAGAACTTCAATCAGGACCTGCAACGTATATGGACAAGTCCACTCATTTATTGAATTGTGGATAGGGTTGTCAAAAAAGCTCGTTATTCGCGAACAGCTCGCGTTCAGCTCGTTCGTTAAGTAAACGAGCCGAACACGAACAAATTTTTTAAGCTCGTATTACAAACGAGCCGAACACAAACAATTCTTTGTTCGCTCGTGTTCGCCTCGTTTTAGCTCGAAATAAAAAAAAAATCATATAATTATTTATATAATAATTTATTATATATATTATTTATATATTAATATATTATATATATTTATCTTTAAGTTTAAATCATAATTGCTTGTGTGGTAACGTGGTTATGCGTCTTGTTTTCTATTCATTTGGTCTGTGTTAGAATCCGGCACTATGCATATATTTTTTCCAATTAATTTTAACGAGCCGCACGAACAAGAATATTTAATTCAAGCCGAACACGAACACACCTTTCATGAGTCATTTCGAACACGAGCCGATTCCGAGCTCGAGCCAGTATCAAACGAGCCGAACACGAGCCGACCCTGAGCTCGCTCAGGCTCGGTTCGTTTACAGCCTAATTGTGGACTATCAATATATGTGGCAAACTCTGATTGGAGTCTTGGTGAACTTTTGCATCAAGACTCCTGATGCAATAATTTCTCCGGGTTGTGATAGTAAAGTAGCACATGCTTGACGAAGGATGAGAGCATATTATATTTAATATAATATCACTCTCTTGTATTAAATATTTTCTTATTATTTCTTTTTATTTCTCATTTTTTGCTCTTTCATATGCTGCTTGCAAGCATACTCAAACTTATAAATGAATTTTGAGTTTGAGCTTGAATTTGAGCTTAAACTTGATTAATTAATTAAACTCATGCTCTTGCTATAAGTGACTATAGCTCAACTTGACTCACTTGCATTTCATAAATAGCAAAAATTTTGTTATAAATTTTTAAAATGAAAATGTGAATTTTTAACTAAAACTAAAGGAACAAAAATCTTTATTTAATTTTAGGGACATATACATACATTCCAAGAATTCTTAAGTACTTACATATCTAACATCTCAGCATTCATATTTACAAGCAAACCAATCAAATATTTAGCACCACATCCAAAATGTCACCATTTCTATCTTTTTAAAAGTGAAGTACACATTTTTCTTGCATATATTTAAGACACTAAATTATCAAAAGTGTAAATATCAAAGTTTGGGCATCATATATGTAAATGCATAAGAATTGTGTAGTATATATTTAAACTTTCTTAACTTATTATTGAATGCCAAATTGAGATGAATAATTTAGATTCAATATAACACAATGTTAGGGTCAAACCTATGGTGGCCACCTTGGCAATTTTAAACTCTAGATCCAATGGCTAGTTATTTAAATTGTTGGAAGATTTTGAGTGATTTCGATGTTTTTAGGGAAACTTTCTATCATAGCCTTTAGCTAATATTGGGATTAGGTTTAGCTTGAGTGTTGTTAGGTGAATTTGGGTGAAAATTGGATTGAATTAGGGTCTACTTTTTTCTTACTCATTTAGGTTTGAATAGGCAGCCAGCTTAGAACCTTAGAAATTTTTTTGCCAAGTTTAGCTCAAAATTGGAATCATTTTGGTTGATTCAATATGTCTTTAAAGATTCATATTATGTTAATGGCTTTATCAGTCTAGGGTTTAAGCCTACTCATTTTTTTGTTAGAAACAAAAGGTTAGCTTAGGATCATGCAGAATGATTAACCAATATATGTTGATCATATATTAGGTTCAGGTTGAGTTTGACATTAAATGGTCTCAATGCTCATAATCAAAATAGAACTTCATTTGAAAAACAAAATATTTGAAGAAGTTATTCTCAGTAACCATAGATACAACTAGGTTCATTTGGAACTAACTCTTCAAAAGTTAAGATGGATTCTGATCTCTTAAACCCTTATGGAAATAAATGGGTCAATTCATGATAACATTTATGAAAACCCAAAATATATTTAAAATGACAAATTATTTACTGAGTTCATTAAGTTTTCTTGGAATCACAACCAAACTTACATAGGGTGTTTTGGTTCATCAAGAGTCGTAATAGGTCAAGTTGATTATTTTGATCAAAAGGACTTGACAAAATGTTTGAGAGAGTTGTATTTTCACTAAATGAACTATAAAGTTGTTTAGTTCATTATAAGTCAAGTTCAAGATTAAATGGGCCCTATTGGTTTAATTTGGGCTAACAAAATGTCCCTTTCTTGATGGTATGTCTATTGGTTTTAGTATCGATCTAATGCTTTAGGATAGCTTTTTAGTTCACATTATTTAAGGGACTTACAAATGACTTATAGACACTATGTTTATTAATCTTGGATTTGGTTCTAATTTATCAATTTTAATTAGATGACCATGCCATTATCCTCTAACTTTAATTTATGAGCTAAGGGCAAACTGAGCTCACATGAAAACATAAAGGAGTCCTAATTATATAAATCATTAGATTAGGCTGGCAAAATGTATCCAATTGGAAACAACTTAAAAGGAATATACATAGAAATCATATACGAGAGATGGATTTTTAATGATTAAGGATAAGTGAGGAATGCAGCTTATTAAAATAATTAAAAAAATGTGGTCAATATAACATAAACAGCCAACATTGATCATATAATCTTACACTTAAGTGCATAATGTTCTACAAAGAAGTCTATTATGTGCCAACCATAATTTAAGCCACAAGAAAGTGAGATAAATAAAAAAGTATTAAACAATATATAGATGTTTAAAAGATCATTTTTTTTTCTTTTTATCCCATATTTTCTAGTATAAAAAAATTATAAATTGCCTTAGAAAATTTATCTTAAAACCTTATGATTTCAAAAGATTTATGAACTCACCAAAGGAATTTTACATGCTTGAGCAACTCCTAGCTTTTTATTGATATATGATGTATTTTTATAATTAAATAATTAAAATAATTTATATTTCAATTCTTAAAAATATGAAAAAACATATAAATCGTTGTAGTAATATTCACTAATAGAATGCATGGCTTAATAGTGGTCTTGTCCAATGGCAGGGCATTAGTTTGATTACATCATACTTTTTAGGGAAATTAATTTTATTTTTATGTAAATGGAAAAATTAAATTTTAGAAAAAATCAATGATATCTATATTTGCTCAAGGAATATTCTTAAATTTTCTTTAGAATTTGGAAATTATTTTGAAGGATTTGAAATTTCTAAAATAGTAAAAATTATGTTTAAACTAATAAATCAATTAAATTTAATAAGGTCTTGCATGGAGTATTCCATGATTTTCTTATAAAAAATTTAAATCCTTCATATAAAGATACTGAGTTGTGAAATAAATGGCTTGAAAAGTAATAACAGGATATGTATGTTTCAAAATTCACAAAAAGAACTTTTAGAATCCTTTCAAAATTCACAAAAAGAATTTTTAGAATCCTATCAAAATATAATTAATCACGTGGAGGAATTTAAAAAATGTAAATTTAATATGACCTGTTTGTTAATTAAAATAAAAATATTTGTTTTAATAAAAGTGAGTGAATTTTAACATAAAAGAATTTTTTTTCTAATTTTATTACTTTTAATGGTTTTATTTTCATATTTTTCATGTTTTACATTTTATTTGTAAAAAAGTTCTAAGAAATTAAAATGAACTTTTAATGATATGGACTAATCTCAGTTTAATTCAACCAAAGAAATTTAATATTTTTAAATAAGTTAAATATAAATAATTTGATTTTTTAATTTTATTGCATTAGTTACAATATGGTCCGAGGAATAATTTAGAATGTGCGATCAAAAAACAACCCCCATTGAATCTTGAAGCATTTCTAATTAATACTCTTCTTGTAAAGCTTAAGAAGAATCCAAGAAATTTATAAGCACAAATTTCCCTTTTTGTGACCTTAATTGTTATAATGTTCAAAGCCTCTTATAATCATAGGGGTTTTTAGAGAGCGCACTTCAAAGTAAATGATATTGTCATTTTTATCAAGGTAATACATAGCTCCTCTTCAAAGAATTAGATTAAACCTAAATAGTGAGTGGTTCAACTAAGTCCCAACTTTCTCTTAGACTCTTAGTGGAATTTAGGGTCTTCAAAATAGTGGTGGTAAGTACTAAATTATGTAGAGGGTTACAACAGTTGTGGTGGAGCTTAACCTAAATTATAAAGAATTAATATCTCCTTCAAATTCTCCCGAACTTAAACTTATGTAAAGGTTGATTAATGGTTTTTATTTCTTTCTAATTGCCACATAACTCAAATAATTTAATAAAAGGACTAGGAAATTGCCATAGGGCAGCTAACTATATACTTGAGGTAGTTTTAGATATGTTTGATTGGCTAAATGTACTGAGAGTCATTTCATGAACCATCACATTGACAAATTTTTTAAACTTGGTAGATAGGGATAACATAGGCTAATCGTATTATAATGGTTAACTAATAGTTAGAGAATATCAATAAATTAATTGTTTTAGTGAACTTGGCTAGTGATATGGTTTAACCAAGTGCAGTTTAGTTATTTAAAATGGGACATGATTTTCTTTTTATCCACTTTTGATTAACTTAATGGGTTAAATGACTAATTTGTATTAGCTTATAAGGTTTTACCTAAAGTCACTTGTAAGGATTTGGCGAGGCTTAGTAATTGGTTTTGATTAGCCACTTTGGAAATGGGTATTTCCTATTTGGCTCAAATAAAGGATAACAATAAATTTAAATAAATAACATACCTTGAGTTGATAAAATGGAATGAGTTGAAAAAGAATTATTTCTCTAACATCCATGGCCATAATTATTTTCAAATATTTTGTTGTACTAGTCTAGTTGGTTTGGCTAAACTACTTTGAAAATTAAATATTCTCCTTAATAGGAAAGCTTGACAGACTTAGTGAAAGTGGATGACCATTATTGACTAATGCAATAATAATTTTAGGAAAGTCTCATGTCTAATCAGTTGGTTTAGTTTTATTTTTAAGTTCATTCTGGCTCACTTGACCTATATTAATCCATATGGGTCAAATTGGACTCAATATGGCTGATTGTATTAAATTGTATTAATTAAGAGGTAAACTATGTTAACATTTAATGCAAAAAAAAATCCCTAAAATTCAAGATATATTTTAGAAAATATGAAATTGATGTTTTATGAGTTTTTAAATCTTAATGGCTTGAACTAACCAATGGATTTATTTATAGGAAGTGTGAATCATTTTTACTGGTGAAAGTTTACTACCTAGTAATATTGAGTGAATGTTACTTAGCAAAAAAATATTTTTCCATAGCTTATTGAAAATAGAAAAAAATGGTGTCTCCTTATAAGTTATAAAAAATTAATCTCAAGAGTATCATGATTGTTATAAGATAGATCCTGCCACTAAAGTCCCTAAATAAGGCTTAAAGATACACTATACTAGAGAACCTCATGAATTTAGCCTAAACTAAAATATTAATTTTTCTATTTTATATCATCATAAATAATCATGGAATGAAGTAGTTCAAACTATGATATAGTTATTTTAATTAGAAGATTTAGTTGATCTATTGTTATTTCCAAACAATTCCCTAGAGAAAATTTTCAACTTATTCAAATGGATTTGCTTTAAGTTGTTTTATTTTATTTTTATGTGTTCATTGTTTTTTTTTGTGCCCCTTATGCCTAATGAGTAATGTACCTAAAATAAAGAAGAAAGAAGTTTAGAAGTAAATAAAAAATAATAAGAAGAAGAAGATTGAAGAAGAAAGTAAAGGATAAAGAAGAAGATTGAAGAAGTAAGTAGTGGAGGAGAAGAAGATTAAAGAAGAAAATAAGGGATGGAGATGAATATCAAATAAGTAATTATGTAGTCAAGGAGGAGATGAAGAAGAATTTTAAAGAAGTAAGTAAGAGAAAGCGAGAAGATGAAGAAGAAGTTGGGATAAGGAGAAGAAGAGGTTAAAGAGAAGCAGAGTACTTATAGTAGAAGGCCAAAGAATACTAGATGAGAAGGAGCATAATGGATGAATGAGAGCATAAGAGTGAAAAAACAACAACAAGAGGGAGTATATGTGGATTTTCTTCTATCATGAGGTGAGGAGGGGTCTCATATAGAAAAACGAGGTGGTAGTGGTCGAGCGGGAGCATTTGGAGCTTTAAAACCAAGTAGGCAAAGTTTTGATTTGTGATGGTGTGACGACGCCTCCCAGTGGAATAAATGTTACTTGTCCTCAAGTAACATTGCAACTTTAAAAACCAAATTTGTTGATTTGAGGTAGTGGACTTCTTCAGCATTACCTACAATTTTTCCTCAGGAATGTCAAAGTGTAACCTAGGGGAAATTCTAATGAATTGGGCTAGGACAGGGTATAAGAATATAATTTATTCCACTTAGGAATTCCGATTTTCTATGCATACAAAATTAATTTCAATTTGACATGTTTGGGATTACTAGAAAGTATAAAAGACAAAATTTTTAACACTTTATTAGTAAAGATTTTACAAATACTATTATGAAACTAAAACAAGCATATGATTGTATCTAAGTTTTCTTCTTTAAGAAGGTTCAAGCGAAACCAATTTTTTATTATGCTTCTCCTCATGCTTCTCTGGTAAGATGGTGTGGTTATGCCTCCTTGAGGTGTGACTACACCTCAAAAAGCACATGGGTGCAGCCTGATGTGGCCCTAGAGTGCCTTGATGTAGCCATGTCGTTACTGGTGTAGTTACCTCTAGGGGTGGTATAGCCACTCCATAGGGTGGTATTGTTACACCAAACATAGCTAAGGTTTTGAGGTTCTTACACTCGTTTTGAGCTCTGTAACATTGTCTTCATAGAATGTCTTCTCATTGGAGGATGGGTTGATGTTTTTGCCATACGCGGTCGACTAAAAATAAGGTCAACACAATCTTATAATTCTAGTTCACTTAGAAATATACAAATGATACCTACTTCTTGAATGACAATTAATGTGATTGTGCATTATTTATAAGTGTAAAATTTTTGGTGAATCCATATATTCAAAATTTTTCTCTCTTGATTTTAAGGTTAGAAATTAGTAGTAAAAATTATTTTTATGAACTATCGATTAAGGATTAGTAACTCATTTGACCATTGGATAAAATCAAGGGTAACATAAATTAAGACTTAACTTTATTAAAAACTAAATTTTGATATTTATGAAAATGATACTCAAAACATCATATATTACTTGAATGGCACATGCAATTGCATTTATTATTATTGTAATCATTAATGCTTTAATATGAATGGATTATTACTTAAACATATGAGGGCTAAAATAAGAGCTTGGTGTAACAAGGAAATGGTTATACCTGAATAACTAATAAGAGCTTTTTGGTACAATTAGAGATTTTAAGTGTAACTTGAATAACTTCCTGAATTCCAAGGATTTTAAAATTTATAATCAGCTTATACAACTATTGTATGTGAAGCCTTGACATATTACCAAAGTTAATAAAGTCATCAGCATATGCCAAATGGGTAGCTGAAAGCCACCTCTAGCAGCATATAAAGCTTTGGGATGGAGCTAAAATGGCTGTTAAGCATTCAAAAGAAATAATACATGGCTCTAATGAAAATAGTTGAAGAAAGTAGATCACCTTGTTCAAGACCTCTACCAGATGTAAAGTGTCCATGGACTTGCTCATTGATGAGAATTGAATAGTAATTTTTGTCAAGACTTAAACCAACTTCAATCTTCAAAGTTTTTAAAGAAAATCTTAAAGAATTAACCTTCTAAAAGTTTTCTAAACTTTTCTAAAAAAATCAACTTCCTTTTCAAAACTCAATTTAATAGAAAGATAATTTAAAAAGAAAAGCCTATATTCAAAACTCAAAAACAAATCTTATTTTCCTAAAACTTTAAGACTTCCTCAAAGAGATGTTTTCTTGGAAGTTTATTTTAAACCTCTTAAGAGTTCTTTTTATAGTTTGAGAGATTAAAATTATCTCTCCTTTTAGAGAAAATATTTTCAAACCCTTGAGATTTAGGGATTAAAAATAAATATAAGCTTGGAAGGCTCTCTTTTAATTGCTTAGCCTAGGAAAGAATTATATATTCTAGAATAAATGACAACATGAATGAATATGTTTCTTCTAAATAATGTATGATCTCATAGCCTTATACCTTTTTTAAGTATGTAATTCTTGACTCATCTTAATTTAAATAATGAATATAAAAGATTAGTTTGTGTATCATATATTATTGAATGATAAAACTACGTTCAAAAAATTCAAATTATGTGTAAAAATTATATTTTAAATACATAAATGAGAATACGAACTATTCTTAAATATGAAGACTTTAAATTAAAAGATTTAGCCTTATTTATTCAAAATATATTATCTCAACCACAATTAAAAAGTTATGTAGAAAATAAAATATTATAATTGACAATTTGACCAGAACTTCACTTAAAATGGAAAAATAACCAAACAACTCCAAGAAAACCTTGATTTGTCACCATAACTCATAAACTTAGAAGAAAGAAATCAATGGATAATTATCAAAGCTCTAAAAACCTAAAAATGACCAAGTCTAATTTTTTATAACTATACCTTAGGATAGCTCCAAATAGTGACCCTAGGACAACTAACATAAGCGAAAATCTAGGAGCACACATACCCTATATTAGTCTATTTTATAAGGCATATATTAGTTTACTAAGTACCCAATGGATAGATTTAAAGAGTATGACATATAAAATAATTTAAGCTACCCTCAAAGATTATCAAGTAGATAGAATGAAGTAGCCCATGCTATGGGTGAAGACCAACTTATAAAAGGAAAGACTTTCATAAGTCATTATGATGGCAATAAGGATAATTCTTGTTATTCTACTGATCAATAATATGAGGCTACCAATGCGCCCGAGAAGATGAAAGGTCGTAAACATTTTGACAGGGTGAGTTACTCCCAAATTTAGGTTAGTCCACCTATAACCTCTTTTTTGGAGATATTTTGGTTAGGGCTTCACCTCCATCAAAAACTTTATTATCATTTTACACCCCTTAGACTAGAATGTTCTCTAGCTCAATTCACCTTAATCAAATCAAACTCAATTTAACCCTAAATAGATCAAACCCATTTCTTCTTTGCAAGTCAATTTGAATTTAACCAACCTCAACTCTCTCTACCCAATTCAAATTCCAAATCTAAATTAATTTAAATCATAGTAAACTCAACCCAAATCTGATTTAAATTCAATAACCTACTAAAATCCAAATTATTTTTTAAACCTGATTTTAACTTTATGTTATTCTGACTGTTAAATGTTGGGCTCAACTCTAAGAGAAAAATTATTTGAAACTCAAGTTAAATTAAACTTTATCAAAACTTATCCCTTTTATCAAAGTCTTCAAACCCAATCATCTTATATACAGTAGTTGATAAATAAGAAAGAAACAAGACATAAATTTAGTTGAGAGTTTTCTCAAGAATATTTCTTTAGATGTAATTAACTATGAGGGATCCCCCTCCATATGTGTAACTGACCCCATAATTAAAATAAACCTTATCTTACACCCTTGAGAAAAGAGAAAGAACCAAGTTCTATAGATCTATAAATAGCAAAAAATTTCTTCATATGAATGATTAGATCCATTCTAAGGTGATATTTATATCATTTGAGATGGTATATTATTCTTCAAGTATTGTATATGATCATTTATATAGAAATCTTTCAAGATATATGGTGACACTCAACAAATAAAAATCCCACAAATGTATGTAGATAAAAGTCCCAATTTCCTATACTATTTTCTACAAGAAATTTTAAAATATTTCCTAATGTTGGATTAACTACTTCAATTTGGTAATCTCTTTGAGGATAAGGAAGATAATAATTTCAATTTTGTACTTAATAATTACTAAAAAGCCTTTCATAAATGTTAAGCAAACAGAACATCATGGTCAGACACGATGGTTGAAAGTAGGTCATGTAGATTTATAGATTCCTTAAAGAATAATATAGCAATATGGGAAACAAAGTTGGTTTTAGAGCATAATAAAAAATGGTCCCTATTTGAGAAGTGACCAAATGCAAAAAAATATAATATCACATCCTTAAGTTATGTGGGGTAATCCTAATATAGAATCGATGGAAAGATCTTCCCAAATCTTGTAGAGTCTTGGCAATGCACATATAGGCTAATTTTTTTAAAATAGTTCTAGATTATTTTTTGGCCAAACATTGGGCAACTAGTTTTTGGAAATCTCTTTTTACTAAAGGATGAAGAGAATAAACTTTATATTGACTATATGTTTTTATCCTTTCCAAAGTATCCAGTTATTCTTTTAGAATGTAGTTAAGAGATATAATATTCTTTAAGAGAAGTTTAGGAATACAAAGTTGTTTTCTCTTATATAGATTATCAATTGATAACATAGAATATTCTTTGAAGACAAAGGTTTATTTATATTTTCACATAAATTAGATTAAATTCAAAACACATTGGGTGCTCATCTTTGATCTGATCAAATCCTAGAATTTTTAGTTCTATAGAGCATATAGTTGAAGTTACCTCTGAATAAGGCATCAATAGGTTTATTATAAATTTTAGAATTATGCTTGAGAATAAAGGAATAATTTTCAAAGAATTAAATCCATTTAGCATGTTTATGGCTTTTTTGAAGTATTAATGAATTTAAGAACATGATAATATGAGTTTAGAATGAACTCCTTATATAAAAGATAATGACACTGGTGTCTTAAAAATAGAATGAAACATAAATTCTCTATGATGTATGGAAGATCATTATTCAACCTCATTCAATTTATTACTAAAGAAAGAGACTATTTGAATTTCTTGACTTAAAATCTAATCTCATAAGCATCACATGTTACCTTAAAAGCTTAAAAAAATTTAGGTAGCCTATGGATAGAGGCAGAGATTATTAAAATATTAATCTTATCTAAATTTTTTTTTTGTGTTGAAGGAGTCCTATGAAATTTTTCTAATTTCAAACTATCAGTAATGAGGGCTACAAATGAACTAAAATCCTTGATGAATCTCCTATAAAAAGTAACAAGTCCATGAGAAATTACACATTACTGAAATTCTTTGGTGAGGGTCAATCTAAGATGGCATTACTTTTGGAAGGGTTGGGTTTAATTTTAACAATGTAAATAATAATTCCTAAGTAAATCTCCCTAGTTTGTAAAAAAAAACACTTATTCAAATTGATGTAAAATTATTCTTTCCCAAGAGTTTTAAAAAAATTTTAAAGGTGTTATAACACTGCCCATCGTAGCCCAATACCACCCATTCATGAATTTTGTATTATGATTACCCACAAAGCCCCAAGAACATGATAACATATTTGTAGTAGTTAATCGCTTCTCATAGATGATTCATTTCTGGCCATGCTCTAAAACTAATGATATGCTTTTCGGATTACTAGATTATTCTTTAAGAAAATTGTACATCAACTTGGCGACCTTCGATCATTATGTATGACCATGATGTTCATTTTGTTACGTATTTTTGGACCACTTTAGAAATTATCAGGCATAAAATTAATATTCTTATCTACCTTCCATCGTCAACAGATGACCAAACTGAGGTAGTTAATTGAAAATTAGGAAATCATTTTAGATGTCTTATAGTAAAGAGTTTAAGAATATAGTATTTGGATCTACCTACATCTAAATTTGATATAGAAATGTTTTCTTAGGAAAACCAAGAATTCACATTTTTTAACAATATAAGGCCAAAATCTCAATAAAACAATTGATATAGCTAACCTCTCAACTCATGCATTCTTTGATTCTATATTTTCATTTGCCAAAGATTTTAAAGTCATCCATGAAACAATAAGGAAGTATGTTACTTTAAGTAAGGAAAAGCAAGCTTCTAATTAGACAAACCATAGTAGGTCAAATGAGAGTTTAAAGAAGGAGATTATAATTTGATTCACATTCAGCCTAAGCGGTAATACACCACTTAGTTTAAAACAAAATCTGAAAGAGCTTGTGGACTTTTTCAAATTCTAAACAAAATTGGTTCTAATGCTTATCACCTTGATTTTCATGTCGATATGATAATTCATCATATTATTAATACTGAAGATATTCTATCATATCTAGGAGTTAACAAAAATCCACTTATTCAAACTAATTCTTTGGTGGGAGATTTAGTTCCCCATTTGTAGAATCACTCTTTCCTTGAATTTGAATGTATCATCACCGATGAAGCACCCCTTAAATCAATTACCAAGCATCCATTTCTAGTTTGTTGATAGAATAAGCTACATGTGGTTGACTCACGCTGATTTGGAGGCTCTAGCCCCATAATTAGTAAAGGACTTCTTGAATTTCAACTCTATGGAGAAAAGTTCAATTCAGCCTGAGGTAGTTGATGCAGTGCATCATTTAAAGGAAGTCAAATTTCACTTGTAAGAGCCTAAGCCAGAGCTTAAAAGAGTGTCCAATTATGAGCCCATTTAAGGCTCATCACAAGAGCTCTATCAAGAAGAAATCTTTATATTTAAAATATAGCATTTATAATTTAATTTAAGTTTCTTGAAAATTTGAATTTTCAAATTTGGAAGCTTTGGGCTGGTCATAAATAATAATAAATTAGAAGGTGGATACCACCTTCCTCCATTAATGACCATCTTCTCTCTTGTTGCTTGGTCGCTTCAAGTATTGTCTATTTCTTTAGTGAGATTAAGTATTTATCTTTACTTTCATTATCTCTTCCTAACATTTACTCTAAAGTCTTCATGACACTTCAACCACATCCTAAACACATCTTAATATCAATAACTAGTAAAAAAAGGCTCACAATCATTCCAAACCATTCTTCATAACTCTCAGTCAAGCTAGAACATATTAAGGCTTATTCATGTTCTGTATTCCTTAACACTAATATAAACCCATCCAAAATGACTCATTTACTCAAGATCATATATACACATCCTATGTTAACCAATAATAACCATTTCTATCCATTTAGCTAATCTTAAGTTACTTTTCTAAAAGAGATATTTTAAACCGACTCTAACTGTTCTAATCTCGACTAATCTTGATATTTTAGCCTCAAGTTGCTCAATTCACCAAAATATTCACATTACATCTTTAGATCCAATACTGTTGAATCCTTGATTGTCTTCTTGTGTGACATGCCTCGAGAGTTAGATTTGAGAGAAAAAAAGTGTGAGAGAGAGAGAGAGAGCTAAGGAATGTTGGAGAATCTTTAATTGTTTGACTCTCCAAGAGTGATGATCCAAAAGTTCCTTTAATTATGTCACGACCTCCTTTTTATATGGGTCTAAGAATACATGTAAGGAAATAATAGTTTCCATAACTATCTGAATGATTGAATTCAAATTAATTGGTAATGAAAATAAAGGTAAAGCATGATTGATCATCCAAAGCCTTGAGGTCAACAAGCTATGTTGGTCATCCTTCGTGTGTGTGTATCAGTTAATCGTGTCAGTCGATCGCATCTTCACCTTGGTAATTTGGTCGTTTGATCAGGGTGTGTGGACCTTTGCTAGTGGAATCATGATCGGTAGACACGTCGGTTGGCATCTTTGGCTGGGGAAAAAATTCTATTGGTTGGTCAATTTTGCCAATCGACTGAGATATATAGTCAATCGACTGTTTGTGCAGTATATTTTGCTCTGTCGACCAGGACTTTGTTTGTGCTCCTCTGCTTTCAGTCATTCGTTCCTTTTAAGGTTTGTGCTAGTATTTTTGTGGTATATATGTTAGTTCCCAGATTTTTTTACCCTTAATGGGGATCATTACGAAAAGGACAGAAAAAATTAGTAGACATTAAATGGCAAAAAAATAAAGAAAGTTGATTTAATACTAGATTCTCACTTATATTTTGTGCCAAGCAAACCCTATAAATAAGAGCATGAGGTTTTAAGTTCGGGTTCATCTCATTCAATTTTCTCTGAAGTCCTTTCAATCATCACCATTGTTACTTGCTCGAGCAAGGAGGAAATGGATGTAAACCTTCTATCTTTGGAAGGCTTTAAAATTTCATCGTCTTCTACAATGAAAAAGAAGAAGAGAATTTTTAAGAAAATAAATGAACAATGCTCGAACCTGAGCTACTCGAGAAAGTTGTTTCTTCTGATAGCTCTGATGCTCGAGCAACAATGAGGATATCGACAGTGGACCCTTGCTTGGCTGCTAATGCGAGTAGTGGTATGGTTGCTGAGGAGGTTGAGCTTAACACTCTTCTAACTGAGGGTGTTCAGGAGGGATTATAAGAACATTTGATCATTGATCCTCTTCTGCCTTTTCTGCCAAGTAGGGATGGAGATTCCTTGGTCTAAGGCAGGGAGAAAGGCATGTTAGTCTTTCTGATCTTGATAAATATTTTGAGTACGTAATGCTCTTTCTTCTGATAATAACTTTTGATAACACCTTAACGCCATTATTAGTGCATATGAGCTGATTGCCCTGGAGGGTTTGCACTGACGGTGGGCCATCCAAAAATGCCATTAATTCTGCCCCAATGGTTATAACTATGCCATTTCTTGCACCTCCATAGTCGGCCGATTGAGTACATGCTTTGAAATCGATTGGCCCCTTTAGCGGTTCTCACCAAGAGCATTTGGAGAGTCGGCAAGCGCCTTCACGGGTCCAATGGAGCACTGATAATGGAAATGGTCGTTCCTTCGACCAAGGCGATGCGAATCCTGCTAAAACATACGTACAAGAGTGGTTGATTTGTTGTAAGAGCTCGGAGGCAAAGGTTGCTTGCTCTTGATGAAGGTCATCCGACCTTACGAGGCTATAGGAGAAATTCCATCGCTCCAGGTACCGGGACCGGCATACGTGTTGAGTTAGAATCCATCCACGAGTCATCTATATTTAGTAGATTTCATGAAGAAGTTAGTCGAATGGAGCATATTAGCTTTGTTGGAGAGTTGGTCTTCTAGAGAATGCTTTAAAAGGGGCATGCCCCGACTGAAGCAGCGGAAGATCATTTTATAAAATTTTTCCTTCGTGACTTGTAATGATGCTATTTTCAATAAAAGAAACATTAATTAAATTTAAAATGATATTTGGTGTGACACATATCATTATGTGATGTCTGGATTTATGTATATGCTCTATAAATTGGGCAAGAGATTGCCTTCTACCCTTTCACTTTATGATTTCTTCCTCTACATATTTTGATTCTTCTGCGTTCCTTTTTTATTTTGTTAGCTTTCCTTCTTTAAGATATGATGGCTCCCAAATATTTTTCTACTCTCTTCGGCTCCTATGTAGCTACAAACACCTCAATCTTATTGAAGAGAGACATGAATGAGATGCAGAGACGGTATATTCTTGATGATAGCATCGTGCTCTGAAGAGTGCCAAAGTCGACACGTGTGATGAACCACAAGGGCGCTGATATGTACTTCTTCAAGGAGCAATTTAGGTATTGCCTCTGATTTCCCCTCTACTCCAAGCATCATAGAGTTTTCATTAAATATGGGGTTATCCCAAGCCACGTTCTGCTAATCTCCATTACTGCAATCATAACTTTCATTATTTTTTTGTTATCAGTAAAGCATCCCTTGGTTGACCAATTTGTTGGTTATTTTTATTGTTTAAGGTTGACAAAGAAAGCTTCAACATGTTTTTGGCCAACAATAAACTCCAACTTCTTGGAGTTGAAAATAAAATAAAGGACTGGAAGAAGAATTTTATGGTTAGTCTTGCCTCGATGACTATGGAACTTTTACCAAGTCGGTGGACATGACATGGGACAAGTTAAATTCCCTCCCAAAGAACCTACATGTTGCTGAGGCAATGATGAACATGCACTAACTCTTGATTTCCTCAATCTACTGCCAAGAAAAAGTCACACTGGCATTGAAGAGTGAAATGAATTGTGATTTGTGGCTAGTTTCATATGTCATTAAGGTTGATCAAGTGAAGTTGTCAAGGGAAAAGCTGGTCGCTAAATAGAAAAGTAAAACTTTCCTCAATAGCAGGTAATCCCATTGATTGTTTTGTTTTAGAAGGTTTACCCATTGGTGTCATTGCCCCTGTGATGTTTGACATCAGAGTTATGAAATTTATCAGTTTTGTACCTAAAATCATGATTGTTATTCAAAACATAGTAATCAACAAAGTTACCACTATTGCTCGATCTCATTCGGTTGATGCAGGGAAAGCAGAGGAAGAAGTGTGTCGCTGATGAAGGCTCTTCTGAAAGAGCTGAGGCCCCTAGCACTTCCACTAATCAGTCTACGGAGCCAACCACCTCACAGTGGTCTGATCCACCACCAATTAGTGTCATCTCACTCGAATCTTGGCTACACGGTTGATCCACTAAAAAATTTGATAGCTTTTCTTGTCCATTTCATACCTGTTTTTGATGATATTGCACTTTAAAGAAGGATTATTTTCATGATTTCATGCAGGTACAATGATTTTAGACCTTTGGAGTAAAAGGAAGCGAAAATGAGCAAATTTAGAGTGAAAAAGGACAAAAGTATTTTTTATTGAACTAGCGCTGAACGACATCTATCACTGGCACGGGACAACGCTGATTCACGAGAGAGTTACGACGTTTTGGCGAAATAATATGCCGAACGGCGCTTTTGCTAGTGCCCTATCCCAAATTCAAACTATATTCAATGTATTTGGCCGAATTTTGAAGGGTTGCTTGAGGAAACTCGTAGGAATACAGTTTTGGCCGAATATAAACACGTTTGGAGCCAAGTTTGAAGAGGGGGGAAGAAAGGAAGAGAAGCGTTTAGAGTTTAAGGAGATTTTCTTTCATTTTGTGTAGGAAATTAAGTTTTGTGTTTTCTCTTATAAGGAGTATGAGAGAAGAGGGAAAGTGAGAGATTTCTTCTTCCTTACTCATCTAAAGAGAGAATTGTGTGTGGTTGTAAAGAAAGAAGAGGAGTCAAAGAAATTCCTTGAGATTTGCTTGGGGAAAAGTTTCAGATAAGTTGTATTTACTTTACTTTGTTTGTATGACATTATTTTTATATAAAAAATCTATGTTTTTCATCTTTTCCTCATGAGTCTTTAATAGATTTCTTTGTCTTTCTTCTTTTCATGTGATGTGTTGATGTTGTGAAATAGAAATGATGTGTCGATTATTATGGAGAATTTGTGATGACCTTTTCTCTTAGAACTTCATTTACTTTTTGATATGACCAATTGAATTGTTAAAACTTGTTGGAAAACATATATTCCAAAAGAATTATGAGTTCCATAACAAAAGTGAATGTCACATTCAATGTCCATGAATGAGAGACGTAGTTCATGGGGATTGAGTGTAAATAAATAGAGAAATATACTTTGATGGGCATATAATTGGAGATTTTAGAGAGATAGGCTGAAATCCTCAATTTGGTCCTAATGTTTAGAAACTGAAGCGAGAGTTAGCCTTCAGGTGAAGGGAAGTGAGAGCTCTAGAGTGAGAGCCAGTATCTTCCTAGCCTAACCACAAATTTGGGGACTAAACTTAGGATTAGCTTATGTTCTTTATATGCTGAAATATGGGTAAAGAATATGAATGCTCCTATTTGGCACAATACATTTGCATCACTGATCTATGTCATAATAATCGTCACATTATGATTGGAAAGGAGGAAGACTCTTTCTTACAACTGAAATTTGGTATAAATTTAGTCTTGTGTTAGTTTAACTTGTTAGAGTCAATAACGTACTTTAGTAGAAATATTAATTGAATCTGTTGTCTTTACGTTAAGCATTAGACCACTTTAAATTGTTCTGTGATTCGATTAGTGATTTCTGTGCTATGCCGTAAAATTAAAGCCTCCTTGTGGGATCGATAACCAGGACTTCACTAGAGCCCTATATTACTTGAGTAATACGTATACTTGCGTCAATTATGTGACTCATTATTAATCTAAATCAATATATAAATCTAAATCTGAGTTCATTAATTTTTGCAAATTAAAAAAGTCGCACCAAGTTTTTGGTGCCTTTGCTAGGGAGGCAAGGTAAAAAAGTACGTTAAAAAATGAAGGGTAACAGTTAAAATTTAATTTTGTAGTATTTGAAATCTTATATTTGAACTGCAAGTCATAATTGTGTGTGTCTATTTATTGCAAGTGTTTTTATTGTGTTTGCACACATAGTATCAAATATATAGGTTTAGTGCCTTATGATTCTAAATTAGAGCATGCAATTAGGAAAATTCAAAAACAAGAAAAACAATCTGCAAATCCTCACAAAATGGCAAACAACTTAAACAATCAAAACAAAAATATACCAAGACCTTTAAGAGATTATAATAATCCAACAGAAGATGAAGTTTACTTAAATATTCAAAATCCGATGTTCTTGCTTAATTCATTTGAGCTTAAACTCGCTTATTATCCAAATGATACAAAATAATCAATTTGGAGGAACACCTAATGAAGATCCTAACTTACATCTCGCTAGTTTTCTAGAACTGTGTGCTACTTTTAAGTATGATGGAATGTCAAAAGATGTTGTTAGGCTTAGACTTTTTCCTTTTTCATTAAGGGACAAGGCTAAGGCATGGTTAAATTTGTTAGCACCTGGATCTATTAGAACTTGGGGAGAGCTTTGACAAAAGTTTCTGTCAAAATATTTTCTTCCTTCCAGAACTGCTAAGCTGATGAATGATATCACATCTTTTAGTCAGTTTGATGGAGAATCCATATATGAAGCTTGGAAAAAATTTAAAGATTTTCTGAGAACTGTCCACACCATGCTTTACCGATTAGTTAATAATTCAAATATTTTATAATGGATTAGTGGGATCTTTGAGATCAATTATCGATGTTGCTGCTGGTGGATCATTAATGTCAAAACCTTTTGATGAAGCATATTCATTAATTAAAGAGATGACTACTAATAATTTTCAATTGCCCTTTGAGCGGGTAAATCCTAAGAGAGTAGCTAGTATTTATGATTTTGATGCGATAACTATGATAGTCTCTCAAATTGCTGCAATTTCTAAGAAATAGATCAATATGGAATGATTCTCCAACACCCCCAGTGTTAGAAGAAAATTCATCAAGACAGATGATAGACTCTTAAATGTTTTATAAAACCTTGAATGCTATAAATAATAAAGTCAATAATTCTTATTCGAATTATTATAATCCTAGTTGGAGGAATAATCTGAACTTCAACTAGAATAACACCAATGTTTTTGTTAATCCGCAATGGGGAAACAATCCTATGAATCCAGTTGGAAATCCGAACAACCAAGGAAATACCAATTATAGACCTTCTTATCCTCCTGGTTTTAATAGTAATCAACAATTTTAGGAAAAGAAGTTGTCTACTGAAGAAATGATTCTGAATATGGGTAATCAAATTCAAGCTTAAAACGTTGCAATGAAAACATTGAGAATCAATTAGGACATATCTTTACTGAGCTTAATAATAGACCTTCTGAGAATCTTCCTAGCAATGTTGAGATCAACCCGAAAGATCAAAACAATGAGAAATTAAGGTTATTCAATTAAGGAGTGGAAAAAAATTGGAACCAAAAGTTAAAAAAGAAGTCGAAGTTGAAAGAGAGGAAGTGAACATAGAGAAATGTTCTAATAAGATATATCCAAACGAGCTAGAACCAATGAAGATAACTGTTGAAAAACCACCTCCTCGTTTTCCTCAAAGACTAAAGAAACAAAACAGGGATAACAAATTTGCAAAATTTTTGGAAATTCTTAAGAAATTAACGATTAATATTCCCTTTGTTGAAGCATTAGAGCAGATGTCTGATTATACAAAGTTTATGAAGGATATACTTAAAAAGAAAAGAAAGTTTAAAGACCACGAGACTGTTGCACTTAGTGGTGAGTGTAGTGCAATTATTCAGAAAAAGCATCCTGAAAAATATAAAGACCAAGGTAGTTTCACTATCCTGTGTGCTATAGGTGAGAAATTTTTTGGAAAAGCTTTATATGATCTTGGAGCTAGTATTAATCTTATGCCTTTATCAACTTTCAAAGATTGGGAATAGAAGAAATTTCACCTACATTTGTGACTCTTCAACTGGCTGATAGTTCTATCACATATCCTTAAGGAGTTGTGGAAGATGTGTTAGTTAAGGTTGATAAATTGATCTTTCTTGTGAACTTTATTATATTAGATATGGAGAAAGATAAAGAAATTCCAATTTTTTTTGGGAAGACCATTCCTTGCTACTGGTAGAACTATGATCGATGTTCATAAATGAGAATTAATTATGAGAGTTAATGACCAGGATGTAACTTTCAACATTCTGAAATCTATGAAATACCCTTCAACTGAAAAAGATGGTGAGTGTTATTGAATGGAAGTCTCCGATTATTTGAGAGAAGATCGTTTTAAAGAAGTATTTGAAGAAAATCTGGAATGTGAGGATGAATATGAAATTGAAAATGAAGATGATTTGGATGATATGAAGAAAGAAAAGTTAGAATTTGTTCAAGAAATTTTGAAAGATTGGATACTATGGAAAAGGGAGATAAAAGTTTAATTCCATTTATCATTAAACCCCCTGAACTTAAGCTGAAAATTTTTCCTAATCATTTAAAGTACATGTTTTTAGGAGAATCATCTACTTTATCAGTCATTGTATCTTTGGATTTAAATGAATATCAAGAACAAAAATTATTGGATACTTTAAAAATATACAAAAAGCCTTTTGGTTGGTCCATAACGATATTAAAGGAATCAGCCATTCGATCTGTATGCACAGAATATTTTTAAATGAACAACACAAACCGAGAGTTGATCCACTAAGGAGACTGGACCCAATAATGAAAGAATTAGTTAAAAAAGAGATTTTAAAGTGGTTAGACGCTGGAATTATATATCCTATTTCTGATAGTGTTTGGGTGAGCCCAATTCATTGTGTTCCTAAGAAATGAAGAGTGACTTTTGACATAAATGATCGAAATGACAATATACCAACAAGACAAGTCACTGGTTGGCGAATATGTATTAATTATAGAAAATTAAACTCCGCCACAAGAAAATATCACTTTCCTTTACCATTTTTAGACCAAATGCTAGACAGACTTGCTAGACACAAGTAATATTATTTTCTAGATGGATATACCAGTTATCACCAAATAACTATTGCTCCTGAGGATTAAGAGAAGACTACATTTACTAACCCTTATGGAACTTTTACTTTTAGAAGAATGACCTTTGGATTTTGTAATGTACCTGCAACATTTCAAAGATGTATGACATCCATATTTA
This sequence comes from Papilionanthe hookeriana x Papilionanthe teres, assembly GCA_022702705.1. Lineage (NCBI taxonomy): Eukaryota > Viridiplantae > Streptophyta > Magnoliopsida > Asparagales > Orchidaceae > Papilionanthe > Papilionanthe hookeriana x Papilionanthe teres. The sequence continues at coordinate 18,934,932 of CM040434.1, read as the reverse complement.
GCAACTTAATTGATGATGGAATAGAAGTGTTTATGGATAATTTCTTAGTATTTGGAGATTCATTTGATGCATGCCTATGCAACTTAGAAAAAGTTTTAGAGATACGTGAAAGAACAAATTTAGTCCTAAACTGGGAAAAGTGTTAATTTATGGTTGCAGGAGGAATTGTGCTTGAGCATAAAATATCTGAATACGGCATGAAAGTAAATCCTGCAAAAATTCAAAGTTATAGAAAAATTACCACATCCAACAACTGTGAGAGGGGGTAAGCAGATTTTTTGGACATGTAGGATTCTACAGGCGATATATTAAAGATTTTTCAAAAAAATTTTAGCCTCTATGCCAACTTTTGGAAAAAGATAGAAAGTTTGATTTTAACGGTGAATGCTTAAAAGCTTCTTATCTATTGAAGGAAAAACTAATTGCTGCCCCTATAATAGTTTCACCTGACTGGGAGAAACCATTTGAATTAGTGTATGATTCTAGCAATTACGCTATTGGAGTTGTTTTAGGGCAAAGACATGACAAAATGTTTAAAGTTATATATTATGCTTGTAAGACTCTTACTGATGCTTAAATTAATTACACTACTACTGAAAGAGAGTTATTAGCGATTGTATATGCTTTTGAAAATTTTAGATCTTACTTAATTAAAGTTAAATGTATAGTGCATACTGATCATTCTGCTATTAAATACTTAATGCAAAAGAATGATGCAAAACTAAGAATTATTCGATAGATGCTTTTAATGCAAGAATTTGATTTTGAGATTGCTAATAGAAAAGGGGTC